>CM053793.1:137485183-138041012 GCA_028749045.1 Cupressus sempervirens | reverse complement strand
AAGGGGACAAGTGTAAGAGAGGGAGGGGATAGGAGAAAGTGACAATGAAAGAGAGAGAGAGGATGGGATGAAGAGAAGAATCTAAAGGATATGTTAGAGAGAGAGAGAGGGCGGGGAGAGGGGGGAATAGGAGAGAGAGATTAGTGGATATGATATAAAGAGTGAGAGATAGAATGGGATAGGAGAGAAAGAGAGATGAGGATAGGATAAAGAGCAAAAATGAGAGAGAGAGAGAGAGGATGAGGTGGAGACTAGGATTGGGAGATATGATAGAGACTTGTTTAGTATAATACATAACCTGATCTCTCTCTCTCTCTCTCTCTCTCTCTCTCTCTCTCTCTCTCTCTCTCTCTGTGTGTGTGTGTGTCACACACACACACACACACACACACACACCCTCCCTCAATCTAATCTTGTAAAGTAGTAATACAAAACCTGATCGGGGTTCTAAATGCATTTTTTTATTTTCATAACCCGATCAGGTTATTTGAATCCAAAAAACTTGATTGGGTTATGGCTTGGTGATAGCCTAGGAAAATGACCCAAAGGCTTGGGAGACTGTTTTCCCTCCATTTTTTCTTTAAAAGTTTTTTCATCTTCTAAGATGAATTATCATCTTTATTTTTATCAGGTACACTAATGGTGAGGTGGGTATCTCTAAAATCACCACCATAATCTTATATGTCTTCTTAGCTTTCTAACCATATAATTTTTTAATTTTTTGGACAACATTAACATTTTAAATTTTAATTACTTTTACCAATGCCTTAACATTCCTCATAGACATATGTCTACCATTTTTTTAATAATGTTTGATATAATTTACCAAATTCAAAATAAATTAAATATTGCTGTTCTACACTTGATTATATATACATTTAAAAAAAAAAAACCCATTTTCAATTATTTTGATGCAAGTGATGCTCAACACATGAATAGATACCAAAATTTCAGTATGTAGTCTATTCAATAATTCATAACAAAAAAAATACTCATCATAAAATTACAAAAAAATACACAACTACTAGATATGACTCTTAGCTATCATCCTACCAAAGGGATATGAAAAATACTCAATATAACTATATCTTTTGTGTTGGACACGAAAACAACTATGTTATATTTTCTAATAAAATCAAGAACTATTTTTACGTGTGCATAGGATTTGACCCACCAAATCTTATCCATTTTGTAGAAAACTATAGTATTTTAGAAAGTAGATTCAAAGTACTATAATTTATATGTTTTATGCATCTTTCCATTTTTAGTGGATGACCCTCAAATGTCTTGTCCAAGTTCAGGTTTACCTAATTTCAGAAAAAAGATGTCCACTTATATGCCCCTTTTTGTACATCATTTTGGTGCACTCACCCAATATGATACAATGATGGCTTAGGCTTCTTCTCTAGTACCCCATTTCCATCACAAAAATATTATGTACATTTAAACTATTGGAACTAATGCTTTTATGGTTGTCTCATGGCATCTAGATCCCTTTCTTTTAACAACTATTATAGTTGCTTGAATAGTGATTTCTTCCACCAATAACTATTTAGTATTTTATATGAGAAATTATTTACTTTAGTAGAATTTTTTGAACCTAGTAAGTACGATTGTACCTCATTTATATTTGTGTCAACAAATTTTGATTGGATAGTAAACCATCATTTACAACTTGTGCATTTAATGTAAACTTTGATCTAAATCATGAATCCATAAAAACTGTTTAAATACTATGAGTTTATGGAAGACTACCATTACACCACTTATTTTAGTCCATTGTAGAACTCTTGTGCCAATTATTCTCAAGGCTATTATGAGGGAAATCAAACATTTTGATCTAAATCTAATTACATCACGGACATTAGGGTAGCTTTTCCATGAGATCATTTTAAATTTCAACAAGTTGCCATTATTAAAACATACTTTTCATATTTAGGACCTCAAAAGATCTATCCCTTAGATTTACGAACTCCAAAAGTATGAGCTATATTACCATTTAAGAAACAAATTGAAAATTGCATTTATATCCACTAATTACAAGAATGAAATATCCTAACAAGGGGAGTGAGAGAAAACAATAAAACCCTAGACAACCTACAAAAGATAAGTACATATGAAACAAATATAGATAAATATATCTATTCACATAAATATCCAAGTATAAGCTAAAATATAAAAATTATTTAAATAATTATAAATTTAAATGCATTGGCATATGGTACTGTACACAAACAATACATCCAATTATTTGCACAACAAACATACACTATACACATATGAACAATAATAGCATTTACAATTCCTAAAACAAGACAAAGACAGATGAATGTGCCACTGTATCTTTGACACATAGAATAGTTAAATTCATATTTATCTTACAAAGGACCATTGAATCTATTTTGATGTTTTGATGGGACATGTATAATCAATAATAATCCATGTCATGACACATTTTTCTTAAGACTCAAGTATGCCACCACCTTGCAGTTGCATCAATAAGCGACTTCATGGTAATGTTGCTATCACTAGCCCAAGTCAACAATGCATCTATTCCCCATTATAAAAAAGTAGCTAGGCATTCTATCACATTCTGAAACAACAACAAAACAAATAAATCTCACAAGAATACAAATGGGGTTCAAAAAAGAAAACCTAAATAGGCATGAATTCAAGAATAAAATCTTATTAGAAAGTTCACAAAAACAAGCTGGTAAAAAGCCCATTCAGTCCTCAACTGCAACCCATTGTGATCATCACTTTGAAGAATTATTAAAACAACAAAAGAGAAACAAACATCATGTATAATTTTCACAACATCAAATGGTGCATTTTGTATCAAGAAAAGGCAAAAAGAAAGTCAAATATAAATTTAAAATTTAATAATGCAAGTATCGAAAATAATAAACATCCTGCCCATAGATTGATTGAAAATCCACGAAATTCTTTTAGGATGTGTTTAAGACATTTTGATGTGAGTAATACATGGTTATCAAAAAAAAACTGATGAATCACTTAAACGTGTTGAGTTGTTTCAAGAAGTGGGAAAGAATAAAATTGTAATCCAAAATAAATTAGAAATTTGGTTCATAAAAGGTAACAACCTTCAACAACATGGTAAGAAGATCTAAGGTGCTAGCAACCAATCTTGTTGGTTGCTATTGTGGTTTTCTCGAACAATATAACACCTTGGTAAAGTACAAGAGCAAGCCACATTATCTTGTTTAAAATAAAGCATCTCTAAGCAATATGCTCAAAAATTATAATCTAAATTCACTTAGCTGTAACATGCCATTAATGTTATAAATATTTAACTTACATTCACGAATATAGGGCCAATACAAGGCAAAACCAGAGAAACAAGAGGATGCAAGCATCCTTGCACATTCTTGATAGCTTGTTGGAGAAGATGAAGAGAGTTATGGATTTTTCACAATTATGTCGATCCATAAGTAAGAAACTACTATTGCCTCACAATGTACCTTGGGATTCCCATTGTAGATCTTAATTGAATTTTTTCAATCTATTATACACATTTAACAATGATTAGAAAAATCAATATTGAAGACAGAACAAGTGAGAATTAGAAAAACATATCCCATCAGCAATAATATTGAAAAAAAAAAGATAATTGTTTGGGAGGTTTCAACTTATGCTTCAAATCATATTTGCAAACTCTTTCTTGGGATTGATTCAGCAAAGCAACAGAGAAAATATTCATGAAAATATTAAATTGTTGGATTTTTCAATAAAATGGAGAAAACTTCAGTTAGATTGAGCTGTAATAATAGCAACATTCTTCTAGATATTTGCTACTGTTTCAAATGTTGGGAAGTTTGAATATATGTTTTCATTCTACCTACTCCATTTTTAATATTCTTTTACCTGTAATGTGTTTTGGAGGATGTTGGGGTTAGTTGTAACATTTGGGAAGGAAAATTTGTATTGATACTTTTCTCCTTCTAGTAGCTGCACTTATGAATACTTGAGAAAGAAAGATACTTTCCAAAATAAGTCATGGCTTGACAACATTCCCATCTTAACCTCTTTTTAGCCTTCCAACTTGCCATAGGACTCTTGTCCAACTAAATTATGGCTCTAAGTCCAATATTCCAATTCTAAAAATTCTATTATTAATGATGTTATGTGCTATATACATTATATTATTTAGTATATACGATTATTAATATGTTATATAACATTATATTATTTAGTATTTATTAAGAAATCTCATTCCTCTACTGATATCTAATGATGTTATGTTCTATATACATTATATTATTTAGTATCTATGGGTTTTGTATTATTTTCCTGCATATTCTAGACATATATAGTTAAATATATATTTTGTCTTACCACAATGAGCGAAAATGTTACTGCCTACAAGTCAATAATAGATTCTGATATTCTATGGTCACTAATATGAGATTTATGATGCTTTTCAATGTCTAGTCTTCATTGTATGATTTGAGGTATTGGTGAATGATGATTAAGTTATTGTTGATTAAATGAGTGATGGTGTAATAAATTTGGGTTTGGTACATTGGTGAACACTGAATAATGATTAAAATCTATGTTGCACCTCTTTTGTCTACAATTATACACAAGAATAAATGCAATACAATCTATTCAGATGGTGTAGAATGTGGTTCATACTAGTCTTGGTATTTAGTAAGACTAGAATGTTTGTTATGAAGAAGAATAAGTTTCATCGTTATATCCTAGTATCAGTGAGACCCTGCCTTTTATTTGCCTAGATTTGACTAACAAATCAAGTTTAATAGTTCATTTAATGAATGACGGGTTGCAAATACAAATACTTAATTGTAACTAATCCAAGAGGTTTTGGTGAGAAAATGGTGCATACCTTTTGAATGGAAAAAAAAGAAGTAATTTTTAATATTTTGAATAGTTTAGTACTGTAAAAATATACCAACAAACTTAATCTCATCTCTTGTACAATTAAGTCATGCAAAACCTAGTTTTCTGTGACCTCTCCCATTGTTTTATGTTGGATTATTCAAATGATTTTATTTCATATTTTGGTTTTCCTTTGGATCAGATCCAATAATTTTTTACAAGGTGGTTCAAAAAAAATTGTGATTATGTTCATCCTTTTCTTTTGTAGGAAGCAATTCTTACTATAAAACATAACCAAAGAAATTGAGTTTAACAATCATTTGTCCAAATATGACTGAAATACAAGCTATACAATCAGTTTTAAGTACTCAAGACTTTTCCAAAATCATGTTAACTGGAGAAGATGGAAGCCACAAAATGGAAAAGGAAACATTTCGGCATGCCATATTGTCTGATGATCTGATCATTCAACAGTCCTCTAACATAGGAAATCTTGGGAAGGAGAACTTGGTTTTTGATCCAAATAAAGAAATAAAAGTAGAAATGTTTGAATAGTGTTTTGAATCTGAAGAGACTTAAAAGAAAAAAGAAGCTAATGAAGCAAAGGCTGCAGAATCCAGTGGTTGTGCAAATGGAGAATCACAAAATGAACAAGAGAATTCTAAAGTAATTGGTGACAAGTCTTATGTATCCAATGTGAAAAAGGAGAATAATTGATTTCTTGACAAGGTATAAACTATAAAGTGCATATAAATGTTTGCAGAATTGTGATGCATTCATTGATATAAGAAGAAATCATAAACCTTGTTAGATAAAAGTTTAAATAATGTTTTTATTTGTTTGCCACCTTTTTACAGCAAAATAGGATGCCATCCTACCAACATTTGACACAATCCAGATCTTTAAAAACTGGCAATAGTTTACTTGGAAAGAGTGGCAATATGTCTTGTTAGAGCCAAAATTCAAGGATTCTGAAGAGTTCAGTCATAATAACGAAGAGTTCAATACGAAGTGATAAGGATAGAGTTTTAGCATTTACAAATAAAGGAAGTAGGGCGGAAGAGAATGTTGAAGTCACACTAGCTACATCAAAGAGTCTACTTCATAAGAAAATTAACCCTGGATCTACAAGGAAAATTTACACTATACCACAACCTTTTTCACTGGCTACTGATAAAAGGGCTTCATTTGGATCACAACAAACTGGCAGTGAAGCAGCTTGGAAACATTCTAGGCGTGCTAGTATAAGTAATGTGGCATCTCCACTAGCTAGAAAAACAAGGTAGTGGGACTTCATCTTTTAAATTTTGAATAGCCCAAATAGTTTAGAAGAGCATCTAAATCTGAATTGAGGGAAAATTGTGACTGTTGATATTTTTCGATCTTGGTAATGCATGGTGTTTGATGAAGATAAGTTAATTGGTGATGCATTGTGCTTTAGTTGTGAGAAAATGGATCCTAATTCATAATGTTTTTTTTGGATTACTCATTATCTATATAGTTGACTACTAAAACTGCTTCAAGAGTCTCAGAAACCAAATTTTCCCATTCTATTGGACACAAGTGAGTATTTTTTATCTTGCTTATAGTGGCCTGCTCTCTTTTTTTCTATTATTGGGTCTTTGCGGAAAAATTTCAGAACCATTTCTCTAACAAATGTGCATTTGGTAGCTGGTCTCTAATAGTCAAGTTTCTCAAATATAGAAAATGTTTTTTTCCTGGTTAATCACACAACCTGAAATTCAGAGCTTTAGACTTGCAAAGAATGCACTCATATTCTTGATGTTTGTGTGTCTTGTCATGGTATATTACTGGAAGATGCTAGTTGAGTTTTTTATGTTGATTAGAATCGCTAAAATTAACAATAGATGACTTTTTCCAATCTCACTATTTTATAATAATACGTTTGGATTATTTATGTTAATTTGTTGATATTTTTCATAATGCATCAGTATTTAATACAATAAAAAACTTTTGGGAATCATTTACCTGTTGATTTTTATTTATTTTCTGTGACACAAGTCTATTCTTGTTAACACTTTTAGTTTTATGTTTTTAGGTCTTCAACGGCAACCAAAGCCTCTAAAAGTTGAACAAGCATTGTTGCTACTTCCATGGTTAGCATATCTAGATGTAATGAATGGGCTGAGAAGTGAAAAGAGGTAAGAAGTTACTTCTTAAAATGGTATTGAGCATTATGTCCTTGGTAAATTTTTTATATGTTTTGCTGATTGATTATTTCTTTGTAAAGATTGACTATATTTTCTTTTTCTATGATTCGTCAGTTTAACACAAAATTAGAGGAAAAACTCCATGCAAAGGAAGAGGAAAGGTCACAATTACAAGCAAAGGAAAAGGTTAATGGGAGTTTCATGTTTTTGAAAATGATGTGTGATACTTATTCTCTTGATGAATAAAAGTTTGTTTCATACTTTTGGTCATCATTTTAGGCTTTCATGTACACTGTTTTTGCAGTATTAACTCAAGGTTATAGACATTACTATCTGATGTAGGTTCTTTCAATGTATGCATCTAGAATGCTAATTTTTTCCATAGAAAATTTCATGAATTGTGTAGGAAGAACAGTTGAAGAAGATGAAAAGAAGCCTCTCATTCAAGGCAAATCTCATTTGAGATTTCTATCATGAAATAATACCCTCAAAACTTGGCATAAAGAAGGTAACAATGAAGCTTGCAAACCACCTCTACCATATGTATATTTTATTTATGTTGCCTGTATTAACTATTGCAAAGAAAGAGTCTTACCTGTATCAACAATAGATCCTTATTCCCCACATTCTTTTGTGAAAAGGAGATCCTTTAGGTTATGGATTATCACCCTATTTTTCTTACATTGATAACTCCAAACTCTTCATAGCTTCAATTCCAAGGATTTTAATCAACTAAGCCCTCAAATGCCCTCAAGAAGACCACCAAATTGACAAACCCTTATGTTCTATCTAATCGCATCTTCCTAAAAGAATTGAAAGCTTGGTTCGATGAAGAAATCCCCATTTCTTGCCATAAATTTCCCCATTTCTTGCCATAAATTTCACATGAATGACTTTCTCTTTCCAGTCTATAGATTTATTTGGTGATGACTATTATGTCTTTCATATTTCATGATTTTATTTTTTGAAAGAAATTAATTTTTTTTTTAAATTATAAGTTCTCTTATAAAATCATCTTAGTCTTTTTTTTTATGAAAATTAATATGAAACTAGAGAAAATTGTTATTTTTTGATTGCTAACGAATTAAAAGAATTTAATAATTAAGAAAATATTATATAAAATATATGTAAAAACATTTTTATAAGTTGAGTATATACAATTTTTTTTTAAAATTATTATTAAAGTTTTGAAATAAAATTTCCTCTTTGAGTTCAGTATTTTAATGTCATTATCCTCCAAAAGTTTTATCTTCTAGATGACAAATAAACTTGAAATAAATTAAGAAAGGTTTTCAAAACTCATACTAATGATGAACTTGGAATTACATTTTGCAAACTTAGAACGTCATGGAATTTTTGGACAATCAATGGGGATTTGGGATCGTGCTCCTAGTAGAATTCTAATTTTTTACATGCTTTATGGGTAATAATCTTGTAGCATCTATGTATATTGCCATTTTAATATAGGTTGTAAAAAGTAAGAAAAAATCATCTATCTATATTAGTTTATTATCATATTATCAAATGGTATAATTATAAAGGGGGAATGGTCATTTAGTCATTTTTTTTTGGAAAAGTAATTACTGGTGACTAATTATTTAGTCATTTATTTACTAGTTTTTTAGATGACTAATTATTAGTGACTAGTTTTTCAATCATTTATTTGATAGTTTATTCAGTCATTTTCATTTGGATGATCTTCTGATTGTATCTGATGACTAACTTAGTCACTTATTCAATCACCTATTGTTGTAAATTACAAAGAAATAATAGAATGTGATCAATTTTGATCATGTGACTAAATATTTTATTGGTGTAATTAAACATTTTAGTCACTTAGTCACATATTTGCCAAAATGTACTAGTGTTCCCTTCATGGAGGTACTCTTCTCTAAGGTTCCCATCATCATGACACCCTTCGTTGAAGCTCCTTTCATTGAGGTACTCTTAGTTGAGCCCCTCTTCACCAACATTCTCACCATTGAAGCTCTCTTCGTCAAGGTCTCATCCATCTAGAATATAATAGTGATCATTGTGCTTGTGTTAGTGGCTGAGTTTGTGCCAGCATTGGCATATGCTTACATGACCATACCCAAAAAGATATTTGAACATAATGATGTGAAATATTTCATCAATTTGTGTCATTGAGATCCTATTGAAGGCTGCGATAATGTTTATATCAGAGTGGCACAACGGATGCTTAACAATAGTATAGTGGTCCAAGGGAGATTTGATGAAAATTCACTCATTTTGCCTGCATGTTTGGTTTGGTATCCTGATGCAAATTGCAAAGCTAGTGTTGAAGTGAACCCCCATAATGCTCTTAGTGTGTGGTTTGAGAGAAAGGCTACTAATCTATAGGAGATCATGGATAATAATTTGGAGTCACATAAATGGAATCATGAACCTAGAGAATGGGGTAAAGATTGTTTGTAGGAAAAATTGCTACTGTTGATAGATGATGGAGTTTATCCTCCAATTGTGCTCAAGGCATGTATAATTGTAATCTTTCTCTGTGAGGGTCTTTTACACAAGAGAACTAGGGTTTGCCTAAGTTATGAGTTTCCAGAAGAGATTGATGAACATGATGACATTAATGCATTTTATGATTGGCATCTTTGGGATCTTCGTGACTCACAGCACAATTTTTTTTATATCAGAGTGACACTATGAAAGTTTGATGGCAATGTGGTGCTGCAGAGATTTCACTTGTCTCATCTATGCATTTGATTTAGGACCCTGGAGCTATTAGCATTTCATTTGATGATAGATCGCTTGAAGGCAAGCAATCTTTGGGAAGTGAGGATTTGTCATGTCTAATTTTTTTAATGTAATAAATTAATTTATTTAATTAATTAATTGGTCCCAAAATTTAAATAATACAATAAAATGGCCTTTAATTAGTTACTATAATTAATTACTATGGGGCTCAAGTTAATAATATTGGTATTTGTGGTTCTGATTGATTTAGTATATCTTAGACCCATGTTTTATTTTAATTATTTCTATAAGTATTGTTGTTGGCTATCTTTGTAAACCCTCATGAGTTTCTCTAAAGGGTATTCAAGCATGACATATAGGTAGTAGTTGTCATGTGATTTGGATTATTTTATTATATGTGAATTCCTATTGGAGTTTTGTATTGTTTGCCATTTTGGAAGTGAGAGATCTTCCCAACTTGGCTCTTGCGATTTCAGTGGGAATCAACCCTCACCCTATTTCGTCCATTGTATTTCTTTGCTTTGGATTTGACAAATCTAGAACACCATTTTGGTCTGGAACATATATATTTATATGTGATTATCTCAATATATTCTAGTGTCTTTTTAAAGTTGTTAATTCATTCTAGAGGACTTAGCATTGGTGAATCTAAAGAACAAATTCTACTACCTTCTATAAGGATCGTAAGGCCTTCCATGACACACTCACCTCCATCACCATATGACCTCCTCTCTCCCTCATCGAACACATCACCTCCACCATCATATGACCTCCTCTTCCCCCTCATTGTATGACCCCTCAATACACAATCATACAACCTCTCTATTACAACCTTATGGGCCTTTCAGACATAACCATATAGCCTCTCTGCTACAACCATACGAGCCTCCCAAACACAACAATATGACCTCTTAGACATTCCTCCAACTACTTGACTATAAGTATACTGAGGAATCACAGCTTCAACTGCATAGTTGTATCAAAGAAATTGCATTCGGGTTGAGTTCCCCTTCGGGAAGTCATTTCCTTTAGGTCAAGATCCCCTTTAGGAAGTCATTATCTTCAAGTTGAGATCCCCTTCGGGAAGTCATTGCTTTTGAGTTAAGATCTCCTTTGGATTGAGATCCCCTTCAGACCAAGACTCCTTCAAATTGAGTTTCCCTTCGGATCAGGTTTCCCCTCAGAACCAAATTCCCTTCGGATCAATTTCCCCTTTAGGTTGAGATTCCCTTAGGACCAAGATCCTCTTTAGATTGAGTTCCCCTTCAGGTCGAGATTCCCTTTGGACCAAAGTCTCCCTTCAAACTAAGATTCCCTTCGAATCAAGATCTCCTTCAGATTGAGGCCCCCCTTTGGATTGAGATTGCCTACATTGCCTCCGAATAGAGATCCCCTTGACGACAATATTCCCTTTGGGCCAAGTTCTCTTTTAGGCTGAGATTGCCTTAGGATCATTACATATGCATATGTGCATGCTCATCTTTTATGTAGGTTGCAAGTACTAGGCATCGACTTTCATGAATTTCTAGGATGAGCATGCCTTGTAAGAATAACTCAATGGTAAGAATGGGAAGATAATGATTAGGTACAATCCCAACCATAGCCTAAATACTTTTCCTAAAAGGAGGACACGTAACTAACTATCATTTTTAAACTTGTGAGTCTTTTATGCATATGTGGTTTAATTTTTGCTTTGGTTGATTTTCTTTGTGTTTTTCATGTGGTTTGCCTTTATAATTTTCCTAGTAGAATGCTTATTTATTGTTATTGGATTAATCATTGATATTTGAATTATTAAATGTTGTTTAATGAAAAAGAGAAAAATATTAAAATAAGACAATATTTATTTTGATAGAACTATTTGAATATATGGCTAATTTAAAAGATTTAACTTTCGGTCTTAATTAATAAAAATAAATTTTAAAAAATTAAAATAAAATATAAAATATTATTTTAGTGTGACTATTTAATTAATATTGACTAAACTTAGATTTGCATTTAAAGAATGCACTTTAATTACTTTATTGATTTAAAATAATAAATAATTACTTTTACGGATTGTATTAAATAATAAAATGAAGGAATAAAAATAAAAGAATATTTTAATTAAAAACTGAGTTAAATGTGCATGAAAAAATAATAAAATAAAATAATTATATTTTAGGGCTTTTAGCCAAGAAGTCCTAAAAGGGAGTTGAGAGCTCGATGTTAGAGGTTTTTGGGTCATTATTTCACACATAGGTTTTGGAGAGCAAAATTTTAGAATTTTGGAAGCTTTGAAGGGTTTTGGTTTAGCAAGGGTTTCACCTGATTGCGAGATTGTTAGCATCAATGTAAGGTAGGGTTTGAAATTCATAATAATATATTTCATTCAAAAAGATCTGTATTCTTTGTATTTTTTGTCTTCTGCGTATTTGGAAATTGATTTTCATTTTATTTTAGTAGCTTGAATCTGTGCAAACAAATTGATTTTATTTTACTAGTTTAGATTTGTGCAAACAAAATAGATCTCCATATGTTGATTGAAGGAGTTAGGAAAAAATAAACTTTTTCGTTGTCAAATCTTTATTGAAAATTCCACAAAAGAAATTTAGAGAGAAGAATAATTAAATAGATTAGAGATTGATAGAGAAATTAAAGTTAGTTATATTTTTCTTTTATATATATATTATTATTATTATTATATATATAATTGATGGTTTGTATTAAAGATAGTTGAATTTACATTAAAAGATATACTTCCATATATGTCTTTTGAAAAAAATAAGTATATTACCTACATGTGAAATATGTTAAAAATAAATAAATAGATAACAATTCATAATATATATATATATATATAGAAAAAACAAATAAACTGTAAAATATAATTATAGATGCATGTGAATGGTGTGTTCACTCCACCTATTCACTTTTTTTTAAGAGGAACTCTGTTTTTAGGAAAACGCATAGTCCAACATAAATTAACTTGTAATAAATGTGTCCACGTTGCGACCCGTTCCAGCACATCCTAATTTCATTCGGACATGTTTTGTACGCTACCCTATATTTAGTATTTAGTAATTAGTAATTAACATGAAGTGGTGGGTGAGACCCCACCTCCCTCCTTACTTATTCATTTTTAAATATAGAAAAGATAAGCTTTAGAAGAGTGGTGGGGCACGGAAGCTTCCTTTAAAATAGAACCTTTTTAAAAAAGGTTTATTGGTATTTAGTTTGTTTAGTAAGTGATTTAGTTATAAATTATTTTATTATTAGTTCTTGTCTATGACAGGATACTATGGTATTCATTTAATGCAATAGAGCCAATTAGTTCAGCCAATCATCGTGTTCTACTATTTTTCAAACATTAAACTTTAGCTAAAGTTTACGAATTTATAAATATTAATTTTTCTTTTTTAAAGCTAATTATCTCTAGCACTATTGGCTCTTTGAAATATTGGCAAGGAAAAATATATTTTCTTACACCGAAAAAAGCCAAAAATTACAATAAGCTTCCCAAAAGCTCTAGGAAGAACTTTCTGGAAAGCTCTCCCCCCTAAAGACATTGCATTTGTGTGCGAAAGTGTGGCATGCCCTTGATCACCAGAAACATAAAAGACCTGGCCTCCACTCTTACAAATTAGGGCATCAAGAGACAGATTGATTCAGATTGATTGAACCATGATGATACTAAAGCAAAGAAAGTGTTTTTCTAAACTCTTCGATATAAACTTATACATGATGAATATCAACTGGTCTACTATAGGCATTAATCCATTTTGCAGTTCCCTGCACAAAATTAATGCCCAGAATCTTCGAAGGCCGACCCAGATTGAAACCAAAATTAGTAAGACTCGGCAATATAACTAAATTTTGTTGTTAGTTCTGTTGCAAGATTGAAACCAGGATGATAACAAATGAGCTCTCAAGAATAGGTGAAACAAAACAATGGAAGCTATATATATTCTATATTAGTTTTACGAGTTTTTTAAGAAAAATCTCGCTGCAAAACTTTGAAGAAATATGAAAACTCATAAGAGTTTCTTTCCTCTTTGATTTTTAGATCAACTGTTGAGCATTCCTTATACTCCTTAATTTTTTGCTTCATAATTAATTCAACACAAACTCTTCTATAATGTCTCTTCAATTCAATTGGCGAAAAATAAGAATTCCTGCAGGAAAACTACTCATGGGAATATATTCTTGCCGTTTCTGTTCTTTGATCTTTTGTAATTTTTTTTGTAAATGCATATATAGTTTTTGAAACATGGACACTGCATCGGACGAACACTGAAAACCTCATCAGACACCTGGGCCATGCATAGTTGGAAATGAAACAATGAGGAAATTAAAAGAGCACGAAAATTGTTATGATTATTTCGTAATATAGGTAGTAAGGATTTTAAAATTTTGATATCAAATTAAATTTTTTAAATATCAAATATTATATATATATATATATATATATATATATATATATATATAAACTTTTGAAGAATAAAATAAAATTACAATTGTTTAGCAAATTTTATGATAGACAATTACTTATAATAGTTATTCACTCATAAAAAAATAAAATTGCAAATTTATTAAAATAAGTAAATAATATTTAATGTTGGATATAAAACTTTATTGTAAATGATTTTAATATTGTTTTAATATTTCAATAATCATAAGTCAAAAAAAAATGTACTACAAATTGTGTATGTTGCTTAAATTCATTTTTAGAATTCAATATTTAGAATTTATGTACATTGATTCTAACCTTCAATATGAAATTATATTTTTAGAGTTCAATACTTAGAAATTATGTACCTTGATTCTTAGATTTAATACATTTCTAATTATAAATAATTCCTTTCTATCATTAGGATATTCTAACATTTGTCAAACTCATAAATATAAACTAATTTCAAATTGCAAATTAATATTCAATTTATATTAAAACATAATTAATATTACTTCATTATATTAAATAATAAATCAAAATTTAAATTTTATAAAAAATATTACTATTTATTCATATTAAATTTATAGTAAAACTACATTTTCTAAAATCTATCTCATTCATTTTCTAAAATTTTAATTAGAAAAACTATAAATTAGCTTAATAGAATTTCTCTAAAATAAAATTAGCATTGGTACTTTTTGTTTTTTCATATTCATTTTATATAAATTCAAACAACTATAATGGTTGTAGTATTTTTGTATTGTAAATATATAAATTCATTTCTTTTCACTTCTTCAAATTTTATTTTTTCCATTTTATTTCAATTCTTTATTTATTCAACCTACAATACTACCATTATTATGCCTAGATGCATATGGCAGGAACTATGATGCGTGCCTCTCTTGTTTATTTATGAATATTATAAAGTTAATTTATTTGAAATTTTAATTTAGTTATATTTTAAATTATTTTATATTATCATTTAATTTAAAGATAACTAATGTTAAATAAAATTTGTAAAAAAATTAAATTAAATTATGATTGGACTGGGACTTATTTATAATTCAATTAATTTAAAAGTTATTTTTTTTTGTTAGAATTACAAATAGGAGCTTTCTAATGAATGGTTCATAAGGCACAATATTTGGTAAAGGTTTTGCAAATGGGGTTGCAAGCTTTGGGTTTAACCATGGAGGAGACTCTGTGGTTAAGCACGCTCAGGCTAGAGTAATACTAGGATGGGTGACCTCCCGAGAAGTCTTGGTGCTTCACCCCCATGGGCATCACCTAGATCCAACGAGTGCTAAGTGTTTCATTTATTCTCATGAGAGATAGATTCATGTTGAATCACTACTCATGAAACATGGATCAATGAGTTTGACTCAAAATCACATAGTTAAATACTGGTAGCAATATCAGAATTATAAATTATTTATATAATAATTTAGTATGATTATAATGGATTATAATTATACTTAATGCTAATATTATTAAATGATCAAAAGAGCATTCATTTATTGACATGTTATATATTTGAATTCAACTACTAAACACTTGATTTATTTTTATACATTTAAGATTGATTTTTTCTTTTATATGTTTGGGTGTATCCTTTTGTTCTTGTTAGTTTTGCTCAATGGGAATTATGTCGGCTTTAGAAGTGGTACACTCAAGGCTTTTGCATTTTCTTCTATTATATTTATATGATTGAATGTCATGATGTACCTTGTGATTCAAATTGAAAATTGTATTTATGAGATTTACTTGGTTGAGCATATATGTTTACTTGGGGTTTTGAGAACTAGCTTATTTTTGGGTTTCTTTTTAAGGAACCAAATCTGATTATTGTAATTATTGTGGTATGGGGTGCAACCATGTTTCAAGTACTTGAGGGAGGTTGTCTAGGTACATGTCTTTGGTAGTGGCTTGCAATAGGGGTTTGGGACCCAAAGTGGTTAGTACCAGGATAACCTATCGTAAGTTGTGCAACAAGTGATAACATAGTAATCAAAATACCTTGCCTAGCCCTTTCCTTGAGATACACTAAAAAGATAAGTTAGAGATGTTTACTTCGCCCACACCTTGAGCACTTGTATAGGCTAAGGATGGGAATGAAATGATACCTAGTGAGAGGTATGACTAGTTTTCCTTGTCTTCATGAGAGAGTAATTTGGATCTGCATTTGTCTCATTGAGGGTTCGGGGTCCAGAGTGACCAGTCCAGGGTAACTCAATGCTTGAGGGTCTGAGATCTAATGCGAGACCATTATAGGGTAACTCAAGTAGTTTGACCATGTGATGAAAATCCCTAGTATGTAGCCTAAGTCTCCTCCATAGATTTTGTACTTACCTTTGGTGGTGTATTTGTTGGTGGTGTTTTATTATTGAATGTATTTATTGTCAATGATTACTTTTATTAATAGAAATTGGTCTTCAATTGGTTATTATACTTTGACATGTGGATTTTGACTTGAAGTGGATATATTTCATTGACTTTATCTCTTGATTCTTAATACTTGATATATACTTGGTATATGTATGTTGACTTGGTAGGTGGTGATGGTATTGGATTGAGTGTTCTTTTGATTTTGATTATCTTATATCTTTATTAGTAGTTTGTGTACCCTTAAGGTAGAATTGGCTATTAGGATTCCTTTCGTAGGATTATTTTATGGTTTGATATATGTATGTAGATCATTCATTATCTTCCATATACAATAGGAGTGGAAGCCTAACTAGGTGACCACGTAGTCAGGAGGTAGTGGCTTTTTACCATTTGGGTCCCCCTTAGTTTGACAGATGTTGGATCCTTGTTGCTGTAGTTGCACCATTATAATTTTTATTCTTATCTCAAAGACTTCTATTCAGTTGGTGTGTATATGTTATCATGTATCTTGTATTCTAATGTGCTTGTATCTATTCTTGTATACCCTATGACATGTGTAGCAGATGTTATTCATTGGATGTATTTTCATTGTATCAATTGTACTTATGTATTTTCTTATGAGTTGATGTATCTATTATTTCCTTATAATCATGACATTGTACATCAGACTAAAAATAATTAATATAGCTTCTTAACCATGACTCAATGCAAAGGAACATTTGAGCAATGAAATATGTACTATATTTGTACATGTATGATTGATTTTTATGTGTGTATTGCTTCCAAATTATTACTTTGATATTGACTAATTTTTTTAAAAATAGTTCAATAAACATTGTAACATGTTATATTTTATTTCTCTTGGGTTCCCAAGCCGGGCATTATGCGAAGAACATTAGAAATGAATATACCATCAATCTACTTGTCTAGCTCGCCTTGATTAATTTACCATGAGTACATTGAACCACTTATTTGCACTACAAGGGTGGTTTACCATTCAACTACCAATCCAATGGGTGAAAAATATTTTAAAAAATTCCATTCAAATAGTAAGGCTTAAACCATTCCATCTCATCAATAAGAAATAAATTGTATTAGCTTCAACAATAAGGTGCAAACATAATTCTATTTCAAAAATTAAATTGATAAATCATAATATGTATCAATTCCAAAAATTAAACATAAAATGATCTCATTTCACATAATAAATAACTTATAAGATAAATTTATATCCAACAAAAGATGTGCTTTGTCAAGAATACAAATTTCCCATATAATAGAGCAAGAACATAGATTGCAGCTCCATTTTTCCCAACAAAGGAAACACACAACAAAATAAAATGAATGGAGATAATAACACAATGAATGGAAGCACACAATACAATCTTTCTTGATTTTATAGTAAATCTGAAAATAAATCATTAAAAATCTGAAAATTTCTTCTACAACTTCATAAATAAAACTAAAAATACTATTGTTGTTCACAAACTAAACTAGCAACAATCTAGTGTTGTATACAATCTTCCTAGAGCTTCTTACAACTCATACAAAATACCCAGAGAAATCATAGCTCATCTAGGAAAATAGACAATTGCTGACAATATGATAGAATAAGGAATGTAAATATTCTCTCCTTTTGTCTATTTGTTGTTCACACATCTTTCCCACAAAAAATTCCAAATTCAAAATCACCCACTAGAATTAAATTTGTTAATTGTTATTACTGCACTTTTTTGGAGATGTCAAGAACCACTTGGGGATTACTTTCTCAATTTTTTCTTATTTTTGTTAACCATTGTCGATTCCAAATAGGTAGGTGGCATTAGTGGCTCAAGGGGAAATTAAATTTATTTTGAAATTCCAACATGCTTGTCACGAGGTGGATGATATCTCAAGGAAAAGAACCTTAGTAGTGAATGGACCATGGTTTTCTTGCCTATCCTTCCTTGAGAAACTTGGCATGAGTATGGTGAAAAACTCATTTATACTATAAGGTACTTAAACCCTTGAACTACCAACCCAATGGATTGAAAATGTAAAAAAGAAACATCCAATCAAAAAATAAGGCTTAAAAAACTCTATATCATCAATAATATATCAAATGTACTTGCATAAAAACTGAAGGTAAAAAATGATTATATTTCAAAAAAAAAGCATCAATCTCAAAAAAAAATCCATAATATGTATCAATCATAATAATAAGACATAAAATGAGCTCATTTCATACGAGGAATTTTAATTATAAGATAAATAGATATTCAACAAAAAGGGGCTTGTCACCAAGTGGGCCAATAGCTTGGGGCAAAGAACCTTAGTAGTGAATGGATCATTGATCTACTTGCCTAGCCTGCCTTGAGTAAGTTGGCATAAGTATATTGAACCATTCATTTATACTAGAAGGGTGTATTACCATTCAAACAGTAAGGCTTAAAAAATTAAATCTCATCAATAAGAAATATATTGTATCAATTTCAACAATAAGGTGCAAAAGCAATTCCATTTCAATAATTAAATTTATAACTCTAAATGATAAAGCATAAAATGTATCAATGTCAACAATAAAGAATTAAATGCATCAATTCCAACAATTAAACAATAAATGAGCTCATTTCACAAAATAAATAAATACAATATTATATTTTCCAATATACTTGGCATGAGTACTTTGATCAACTCAGTTATACTACAAGGAAGGTAAATCCTTGAACTACTAACCCAATGGATCAATAATATAAAGAAGAAACATCCATTAAGATAAATAAGTCTTAAATATTCCATCATCAATAAAATGGAAAATATACCTACTTAAACAATTAAGTTAAAAACATTTCCATTTCAAAATGAAATGTATCAATTAACACATTAAGACCAAAGATGAGCTCATTTCATACAAGAAATCATTTTTAAGATAAATATATATTCACAAAATAGGTCTTGATTACCAAAATTTGCACCCGGTGCTAAACTGAATGAGTTAAGTAATTCGGGCATAACATGGGAATCACTTCGATCTGGTACGTGCAACTAAAGTGAGACCTACAATTTCTAGGCCAAATCTTATATGATGCTTTATTTAAAACTTGTAAATTTTTTGAGGGAAAGTGATATAAAGATGATAGATAGATAAGATAATATAATTTTATTAATATCCAAGAAAAAACCATAATGTGGGTCTATGGGACTGGAGGCTTACACCAAGAAGAAAGCAAAAAAATGGAGCACCAAATGGTGTCCAGAAAAAGAACAAGTATAACAACAACAAAAGAAGAAGAAAGCATGAGACATCATGAAAAAGATTAGGTTTTTGTCTTCATAGGGAAAAATTCCAACAATAACTGATCTGTGTGGCTACCAAAGGCTTTGTGATGAAGCTAAGTGCTACAAGAGGAATGTTGTTGGTGAAAAAATCCCCTACGAGGTCTCACAAATCTAGAATGGCCCATGTTAGGGAAACTGTACAGTCGCTTCACACCTTGAGCCAGAGCTAAGTGCAAGAAGAAGGTAGTAATAAGCTATGACTGGATTTGACTCCTGGGAAATGACAGCTATAAAGTATGGTCACGAAGCTGTAAGGACTCATGGAGTGCAATGCAATGTTGATCTGTGTACTTGAAAAAATCTAAAAGGGATCTACAATCTTTAAATAGACAATAAAATCTCCCTCTAATCTCGTAGTATATGGGGCATCTAAAAAGGAAATGGATCTCAAATTCTACCTTTGCTAAGGTACAATCTCTACACACCCAATCCTCTCTAGCAATATGGTGATCGACCTAGATCTAGAGTCAGTGTGAGCCCACCCTGAAGGAGCCAAGGGAGATATGTAGGTTGTGTGTCCAATATTTGTGTAAGTACTTAGGATGTACAATAATCCCATCACAAATATATAAGAAAAGAAATTTAAACCTATGGTAATGCACCTAAATTCAAATTTGTGATATTTAGATTAACTTTAACACTTGAAAATCACAAAACAATGTTAAAACTCACACAACTTTCCTTTACCATTTTGCACGTGCAACTAACTATTTTGCAGAAAAAGTCTAAATAACTACTTTCTCAATAAAGGAAAGATAATTTCATGATAATGAACCTATGACAAATTTCTCAACATAGTTTGCAACCTAAACATTACATTTATCACAAAATAGGTGCAAAATAGTCAGATGAAACTAAAGGAAAAATGACTTTCAGTAGCAATTTGATCAAACCACACTGTACACAACATCGTAAATTTCAAAAAGATGATTATGCTTATGCCAAAATAGTCTCCAAGATTTCTTCTGAATATGTCATAACAATGTTACATAATCATGCAAAAAAAAAAAAACCTAAAGGACAAAGAAAATTTACTAGGAGAAAAATCTACATAAGAAAGAACTCCCTAGAATCAGTTTCAAAACTCATTAAGTTTTAATCCCAACTCAACCTCATGGGGTCTGATGCAACAAAGAAGCCCAAAAAATAGGCCCTGAAACACTTCCAAATGACATGTGTGTAATGATAAAGTCAAGCCATCTTATACTTTATCATGAAAGGTCTTTAGAACTCTGCTAAAACATTCAAACTGAATCAAAACTAACTCTTTAAAGGACTTAAATAGCCTCTATATTCTCTCCACCCATCTTCAAAAAAATTGACCTTCTCCTACACACAAGGTTGTGTAGCTTGAATAGTTTATCCATTTGACTCATAAGTTCATGTCTCTATTTTTACATTTAAAACTTAATACTCAGTTCATGTTTTATAAGACAACATGAAATAAACATTAATTAAATCAAAGATATGCAAAAATAAAATAAAATAAGATTTAATAACTTATTAAATAAATAACATCATATATGTTTTTGATTAAGGAAAACAGGATTTGAAAGGGCCCTGAAACCCCATTACAAAGTAACAATAGACCAAAGGAGAGACAGGTCACCAACCAAAAAGGTGACTGAGGTGGCTACAAAGATAACACAATACAACTCAACCACTACACTAGGTTTTGACCAAGCACCTAGAACCCCATGGTTAAAAAAAATTAGCATAAATTCCCTAACCATGAACCACAAAAACTGGGGTAGGGACTCAAGATTTCCCTTTTGGTCCCACCTTTTGAGAACGTAAAGCCATGTCAAAAGCTAGGTTGGAGAACTTGAACTTTTTCTTCTTGACGGTAGTCCATCTATCCTCTACCAAACTGACAGCCTTCTACCAAGCAAAGACATCATCTACGTAGCCATCCCCCATGACCCTTGCAGCTTGAGGACACTAGACTGAGGCAGGAACATCCACAGTAGAAGGAACTGCAAGAGAGGAGCCCACAACTGAGGCAGGAACCAAAGGAGGGTCCACTGCTAGAGGATGGGGAAAAAAAGATGGCACCACCAAAGGGGCATCAACAATACCAGATGAGAATGCAACCAGAGCAACAACATCACTAGTTGAGTCAGCCACCAAAGAAACTAGAGGCAAGCTAACATCCTCAATAAGTGAGGCCTTCTGAACCATGCAGTGATCATCTAAAACCCCTTTCCACCAAGAGGGAAACTTCTTCGGTCTAGAAATATTAGAACAACAAGAAGAAGAAAGGTGTCCAATTTTGTGGCATTTTCGGCATCAAAAGGGCATGCCCTCATAGTGAAGCATTTGAATCCAAGATCCGAAAGAGGAAACCAACTTAATATTTTTGGGGAGTCCCTTGGAGACGTCAATCTCCACAAGAATGCAAGCATACATTATCTAAAATACATTGGATGATGTAATAACAACTAGTAAGAATTCCCCAAGGGCCATCCCCATAGCCTCTAGGAAAAAATCCAACAAAAGGTGAAGGGGGAGATTCGGTAGCCTAACCCATAGCAGGATTTTATTGAACGATTCAGTCAATGGGTCAAAATCTTGAAACCAGGGTTCAGCCATCAAGGGGAACTTCTCCCCCATGAGAAACCCTAACGTAAAATGGAATTTTTGTCATAAGTAGAGGCAAAATTCACAATGAAAAAACCCCGAGCCACAGGGAAGATCTGGGCCTCATCCATAATGAGGGGTTCCCCTTCACAGAAGATCCAGGCATGTAGGGCTGACAAAGAGGGCCAAAAGCCCTTAAACTGGAAGATAGTAGCCATGGATGAGTAATCATCCACAAATGAGGCTATCTCATTAAAAATTTCATCCTCAAGATCCAAGAAGATAGGGATGCCAACATCAGTAGGAATAGCCTCCTGCACCCCCAAAGGTTTGACCAGGGAAATGTCAGCCTCATACGCTGCAACATCAATTTATGAAATAGCCAACCTACCCCCTTCACAATGTGACAAAGAGGCCAGCCCCATAGGATCAAAGCCACCAAAATTAGGCCCAATGGTCGTGGACAGGGAATGAACCCGAGCTAGGGCATCACGAAAAATCATTGTAGGAGATGATGCCATAGTAGGGGTCAACCCAGAAGCCCACACAGCCATAGGAGAGCCAAACCTAGGTGATGGCTTGGACGCAATAGGCATAGATATGAGCACAGCAGGAGAGGCGATGTGCAGAGGCACAGAGACAGGTGCAGCAGAGGGCATGGGAATCACCGAAGAGGCATCGCGCAAAGCCATCTTTTGTCTTTTCTATAACATCATATATGTTATAATTATCAAATTCATGAATACTCATCAAATAATAAAAGGATATTATTTGATAAACAAGTTATTAAATTTTACTAAAGAAACATAATAGTGTGTGGATATTTGAATGTTAAATGTTTAATCCATAAACTATAGATATTTCCAAAGAAGACTCTACATATATTAACCCTAAATCGAGCCTTAATGCATCCTTTTTGCATCATTTATTTGAGATAGAAGAACACCATTTAGTCGAACCATAGCCGCTATGCTATTTTCTTAAATGACGAATCTCTATCATGTCTTGCCATTTTTGAAGATGGAACTACTAAACTTGATGAGTTTTAGCCGATTTTGTTGCAGGAGCCTTGATATTTTTCTTTTTTTTTCCCCCTAAAATCCCAACCCTACTATGTTGTCATGGAGAACTAAATTGAGTCTATCTCTGTGAGTTTGTTGTACATTTCTATCAATCTTATATTATTTATTTCATTTTCTAAAAGAAAGGTCTTTTGTAAATGATTACATACCTTTTGATTTTCGTAGTCCTTGTGATATTTCTTGTTGTTAATGCTTATATCTATAGATTTCTCTCAAAAATGACATTCTTTGATCATTTTTACTAATAAGTTGTGATAATTTTGTTGTAGATTTTCAATCTACGCACCTTATTTATTTGTAACTTACAATTTCTTTGATATTCTTTCATGTCGTTTTACAAAAAAATAATTTTTGGTTTCATTGAGGTGAAGGGTTTGTGTTTTTTACCATTTAATTGTTGAAGGAATCTCCTATGTCCTTGTTTATATCTAAAATGCCTGCCAGAATTATGTGACCACAAAACTTTCCCTTGTCAAGTTAATTGCTTTCCCAATTCAAGCTAGCTAAATTTTCACGCCCCTTTCACATTTGATTGAACATATATATGAAAAATACAACTTTATCTCTATGCCTTGGATATGTATGTTCCCTTTGTTTTTTCCTTTCTTTCTCTGATAAAGATTAGTAACAAGCATAGTGGTGTTTTATATTAGATTGTTCATCTTGAAAACATAATGTAAAGTATATTAAAAAAAAACTAGAAGCACACCATCTTATTGTTATATAAGTTTGTACCTATTCCTTTTAAAAAATTTTGCAATGGTGCTTGTCACTACCTACTCATGGTCTTCAAAATCCAAAACTAGTGATTGCTCATTACTTACTCATGGCTATTCAATACACATGAGGTCTTCATTGTTTGCAAATATCAATTCATCATTATGAAGAGCACACGATTATACTGAGAGGGGGGTTGAATCTGTATAATAATAACTTTGCTAGTTTAAAAACTCTTACTCAAACAATTAACTTCAAATGCTTAAATGAATAATTATGCACATGAACACAATAACACAATTTTTATTTGGAACCCAATGTAGAATAAAACCATGGAAAATAAATGCTTTTATATAAACTTGTTCTTTTACAATGTGTTGTCCTAGATTTTGTCACCACAAAATGTAGGTAATAGTATGAAACTTTTTCAACTTAGTTTCACATTTCTCTGAGTTTAGTTCGTTATTTAATTGGATAACATTGCTCAATTAATCAATCCCAATTGATTTAATGAATCCCTTTACTAAAAGTTTTTGTCCAGTCTTTTTAGTTTTTCCTTTTGTTGAGCCTATGCTTGATTTTTGAAGCCTTCAACATCCATTTTCTCATTTTTGAGTGTGTATGTATTGATTTTTGGTCCTTTGTTTTGCTCAATTTATTGCTTTTAGGTTTCCATTTGATTTGATCTATCTTAGGGCTTATTCAGAGTTGCAATCAAGATATATGACCAATTTAGTACCCAAAAAGTGGACCTTTTAGGTGCAATTGCATGAATTAAAAATATCATGTTATATTTTTAAGTTGACATTCACCTTTTGAAAAATATAACATGAATTCATTTTATGTTATATTTTGAAGTTACTTTATAATTTTGTTTTTTCACTTAAAGTAACCTATAGTGCAATTTATATTATATTTTAAAGTTGAGTTTCTTTTTGATTGTTAAGTGATTATATTAAATATATAGTTTGATTTATTTTTAATTTTTAAATAGAATGTTCTTGTAAATATTACTTTTAAAATGATATTTGCACATTATGTTTAAAATATGATAGTGTAAATATTATCTATGACCCATTTAAGTAATATTTCATAAAAAATTAAATTGACATGTGTTTAATTCATCACTTAAGTTGTGCAAAATATGTTTACAAGAACATTTTAATTCAAAATATGCCATTGCATCTAAAAGGTGAGATTTTGAATGAAAATGCATAAAAAAGATGCAAATACATATTGCTAAAATATGGAATGACACCTAAAAGGTGAGTTATGCATATTGCAAAAATATGTAATGACACCAAAAAAGTGTATTTTGCTTTAAAAACATGCATATGCATCTTGCAAACCTGTTTTTGACCAAAATGCATATTTTTAAAACATGTCAATGCACCCAAAAGGTGTTTTTGGACAAAACAAAGCTTAAGACATACTTTTAAAACATGTATATGCATCTTTAAAGTGTCTTTTTCTCATAAAGCATGAATTTGCATTCCAAATACCCATTTTTGAAGATTCAAGGGTAAAAAAATTGATGTTTTCTTTTTCCAAGAACATGTTTTTCATAAAAAATGCTTAGATCTACCCATTTAATGGCTTGAAATCCATCACAAGGGGGAAATTTTTGAGTTTGAATGCATATATATATGCATTTGGGGGGTGATGATTTTGCATACCCAAGTCAAAAATAATAATTTTATATGCATTTTTGGGTCACATTTTTGTGAAAAAACCTAGATTTGGGGCAGTTTTGATCACTTTTTGGCTCAAATAGAAGTCATTTTGAGGTTTTGATTGATATAAATGTTATTGAAGAACACATTTTTGTCTTTAGATGTAAAAAATATTTCATTTCATGCCTACAATGAATCACGTTTTTGCTAAAAATGTCTCCAAAATTTGGGGTTTTATCAAATTTTATGCATTTTGAAGCCACATTTTTGCATTTGGATCCATGTATTAGCTATTTGATGAAGTCATTTTTGCATAGCCAAGCCAAAAAAAATCAATTCATATGCATTTGTGGCACACAATTTTTTCAAAAATGGCCCAGACTTTTACATTAAAGTGAGACATTTTTGTTAAAAACACTCAAAAAATGGCATTTCCAACTCCATCATTACATGCCAAGGAATATTGCATCCATGTTGGTTAATAGTTTGTCTTCATTATATTTTGGTTTATATCTTGACTCTTAGACTGCCCAATAGCTTGTAGAGGACAAAGAAGTTAGCTACAGAATGGGTTAGTGTAGTAATCGATTAACCATAGAGCAAAGGCAAACACCAAGTTGCTCAACACCTTAAACAACTTAGGCAATTGAAGGGGGAACTAACTCACAACATGTAATATATTCTAACCTAGATGCAAGGAAATGAAGTATGCATAAATAGCTACAATAGTAGGAAGAAAGGAAGAGATGGTTAAACAAGTAATTCCCAGATTACTCAATTAGTTGATGTTTTGACAATACCCAGATTATCTATCTCTCAGCTTCTCCACACACTAGTTTTTGGCTTCATCATGCAACTAAATACACTAAACACATAAATTATGATGTACAACATAGAGAACAAATGAGATTCTTATGCAGAAGAAAGTAAAACATACAATCTATTAAACAAAGGAAACATAACTAAGTTCAGTCACATTCATTTAACTTTCAACATTAGCACATTCATTCTATACACTAGACAATTAAATGAACATCAAAACTTAGATGAACTTAGAGTCACACACAATAATCCCAGCTACAAGGGTTTGTCCAAAGTAAATTTTTCTAATCTCATTAACATCATAAAAGGTTACATTTATAGGCCTTCTCAAAATGGCTAGTTACATGGATGATTGCTTTGCAGAGCATCTCTAGATAGAAAGACTAAGAATAGGACAAGCTTGAATCATTGTCCATCAAAGATACTAACAAAATGCCAAGAATGGCTAAAATTAGTAAAGAGAAAAGGGAGAATGACAGATGTCTAGAAAAACATCAAAATGTCACACCTTTTTAAAAGTAATTGGTTTGGCTCTGTAAGCCTTCATGGCTTTAGTTACTTTTTCTAGCTCTTTGACATCTAGAATGATGATATTAGCAGCTCGAACCATCCAGTAGTCATGCATCTCTGTTAGTTCATCTATTTTGGCCACCCTAGTTTAGAATTTCTCCATTTCTCTCCTTATGATCACATCCGCTGCTGAGAGCTCCTGAATCTTCAAAACTCAGAAGTTGAGCGGGTCAACGATTTCATCAAAAAATGCCAAGAACTTTGATTTATTCTCTCAATATCCACAAGCTTGCCATTAGTGGACACAAAGGACTCTGTGTGCAGTATCTTCAAATATTGAAACAACTTTTCAATAACCTTTTGCACTAGGTCATGCATATCCTTGAGCTCATTTGTAGATCTCATGGAACTTTCTATAACAAACTCCAAGGATTGTTTCCAGTGAAATAGTGACTTCTTTCCTGTCTTTAGAATCTCGTGAGTAATGGCCACATTTGTCTTGATATCAACTACTTCTTGTAGAAGGGTCAATTACTTAATTAGCTTGTCAGCTTCTTTTTGTATGGTTGTCTGATGATTTGAAGCTACTTCCATGAGCTTGTGAGCATCCAACACTAGGCTTCCCCAGTTTTCAAATAGTGGGGGACCTTGAGCCTTGATTTGATCTACCCATGATTGTCCAACCTGCTTGAATTGCCTTTCTTGTTTCAGCTTTAGGAGCATATTTTTATTCACCTCTGCATTCGGGTCAAATTGACTTGACAAAGTGCTCCCAAGTGTAGACCTTATGCATTCTACTAATTCTTTTTTCAAGGCTTTCAATATTTCCTTCTTTGCTCTATGCTCTTACAGCTTATGGCTCAACAATCTCAACTAGCATATGGCTAGTCATTGAATACATAACCAGTGCAACAATTGTCTTTAGCTTCTTTTTCTTCTTAAATGGTTGAGAGGAGGTGACTTGTGTGATCAAGTTCTTTGATGGGGCTACATCCTCATATTTCCTCTTCTTCTTATCAATGGTCTCTTCGAGCCATGACTCTATAGAGAGCACATTGATAGTGGATTGAAATGTAGTGGGGTTAAACAACTTCCTCGAGATTAATGGAGTTTTCTTACTGTGAGAAGAAATAGGGAAGGCAGTGACCTTAAGGGCTAAAGTATCCTCTTGTTGAGATGCATCTTGGTCTTGGCCATCTATGAGATTAGTGTCGCCATCCAAATTGAAGACTTGAATAGGGGAAGATGGCTTGGCCACTAATTTTTCTTGTTCTTTTACCTTATCCTTTCCATCCTCATTCTCCCCAACTTTCTTGATGTTCGAAAGAGAACCATCTTCGTAGGTAGGAGTGAGTGGCACATTCTTTTCTGAAGGTTGGTCTCCACCCTGGCCAATCAATTGTGATGGCCCTGTAGATGTTGATGTAGTGTAAAGACCCTTGCTCAAACTGATCACAATTTTCCCAAATTTGTTGCTTGTAATTTTGTCAAACAAATCACATGCAACCCTGTAACTTGCTAATTTGAATGCAAAAATGTTATACCAATGATATTCAAGATATTTACTAATTGCAAAGAGTCCTATGATGTTGAGACAAGGTCCTTGATGTAATGTAGATTTCTCTTTTGTATTCTGAAATGTAATAGATGTAGTATCATGACCTAAATGTGCAACTATAGCTCATAGGCATTATATCAAACAATTGACATACACCCTCCGATTTAAAATTCAATGCTCAAAACAACAAGAGATAACTTTAAAAATGCAATTGTCTAACAATGAAGTTAATGCCAATGCCAAAACTCTTGGCTTACAACTCATATAATAATTCCAAATAGGTCTGATACAAAATGTTCAACTACAACAGCTACCATGAATGCACATAAAATATCATTAAACTTGTATGAAGGAACTTGGAACATGCAGTGTGTTGTTGATCAAATGCTGATGATCACACTGATGAAATAGCAACTATGTTATGCCCAAAAAATCTACTCCCAAACTAGTTCCAGCTCTGCCAACAAGTACAACCATACTTGTACTGGCTATATGGCTCCTAGCAAAAATAAATTCTGGATTTTTTGCTACCAAAAATTCGAAGAAAAGGAGTGCCTAGGGTGGTAGAATGTCCTCCCAAAATTATAAAATTAGACTCCTAGCCGGTTGGAAGTTATGAACAAAAATGTATGCCTTCATTATATAACAAGACCTATCAAAAATGCCTCAGAAATGCCTTGATTTATATCCAAAGTTCTCCCAAAAATGATCCTCTTGATATATCAATGAAGCCTTGCAACAAAAACCTCAAATCCTTAATCAAGTCTCTACCCAAAACTGAATACATCAATGGAGCTCAACATGAAATGGCTATATACCACTTCCAATGTGCAACCCTTTAGAAGGTCTTTCACTTCCTCAATTATGCAATCTCTTGAGAGGTATCATTCTCAAGTATTATACTGAATATTTGTAGACCTGGATGGTGCCACAAATACTCAAAAAGAATGGTAGTAGAGTCATCAATTCCCATCCATCCAAATGAGAGGCCAAGCCCTCTATTTATTTACTTTTCTAAGAAGTTACTAAGGACTTCTAAAAGCATCCTTTTCTAAGAAGTTACTAAGAACTTCTAGAAACATCCACTATAAAATCCCATTATAATGCACTTTTATAATAAATAACTTTATAAAAAAAAGTGCATCTCAACTTAGAATTATAACATCACTAGTACATTTGAGACCATTTTTCAACCATTATTGGTCAAAATTTTGACCCACTTTTCGACCAAAATTCGACCAAAGTCGACCAACCCATTGGTCAAAATTTTGACCAACCTTCTGGTTGGTCAAAATTTCAACCAATACTTTGGTCGAAAAACGTCCATAGCCATGGTGCAAGTTTTGTCAGGAATTGGTCGAAATTTCGACCAAACAAGGTAGAAATTTTGACCAAATAAGGTAGAAAATCTTCACCAAAAAAGTAGAAATTTTGACCAATGAAGGTCGCAAATTTTGACCATTGAAGGTGGAAATTTTGACCAATGAAGGTTAAAAATTTTGACCATTGAAGGTAGAAATTTTGAGCAATGAAGGTCAAAAATTTTGACCATTGAAGGAGATACAGAATTTGAACAACCATATGTTAAGATTCTACAATTTGTATCACTTGCCTGAGTCTGACAGTTGAGAATAAGTTCATCATCCTCCCTACAGTATGTTCCAATGGCCTGCACATCCACAAAAGTTCCAGCGTCTCAAATTTGTAGAATATGAATTGTCACTCTCCAGGTCAGCTCGCCAAGTCACTCCCACCCAGTCACCTCAGTGAGTTGACTCTTTCAGTCAGCTCACCAAGTCTACTATTCAAGTACGCACACCAGGTCAGCTCGCCAAGCCAGCCCACCAAGTCATGTCACCAAGTTGACTGTTCGAGTACGCTCACAAAATTGACTCTTTAAGTTCACTCATCAAGTCACCCCACCAAAGCGCCTCATCAAGGTCAGTCTTTAAGTCCACTCACCAAGTTAGCTCGCCAAGTCACCGCACCAAGTTGACTCACCATCTCGCCTCACCAAGTAGACTTGCTAAGTCGGCTCGCCAACTTGCCCCACCAAGTCAACTATTCAAGTATACTCACCAAGTTGACTCTTTGAGTTCGATCATCAAGTCACCCCACCAAAGTGCCTCACCAAGGTCAATCTTTAAGTCCACTCATCGAGCTTTCTCACCAAGTTAGCTCACCATGTCACGTCTCTAAGTGGCCTCACTAAGTCGGCTTGCCAACTTGCCCCAACAAGTTGCCACTTTAAGCCCACTCACCATGTTAGATCGTCAGGCCAGCTCCCCAAGTCAACTCGCCAAGCTGACAATTGAAGTATGCTTACCAAGTCAACTCTCTAAGTTCAATCACCAAGTCCACCCCCTAGGCCAACTCTCCAGGTCAGCTCACCAAGTCACCCCCACTTGCCCCACCAACTTGGCACTTTAAGTCAACTCGCCATGGTAGCTCGCCAGGCCGACTCCCCTAGTTAGCTCACCAAGCTGACAATTCAAGTACGCTCACCAAGTCGACTCTTTATGTTCACTCACCAAGTCTGCCCCCTAGGTCAACTCACCAAGTCACAAACTTATCTTATCTTGTGTAAACATGGTTGTTAAGTTTTGTTTTGCCAAGTCTTGTACTTGTGCTTATCTAGCATTGTAGGAGATGTTCATACTCTTGACTAACTTATTTGGGCCTAGAATGACCAAAAATAATAATTCCAAACTCCTTTTTCCAATCTCTTTCCAAACTAGCTGTATATTTCTTTGCAGCCCTTTTTGTAATTAGCTCTCCTATGTAGGTTTTTGATCATTATCTTGCAAACTTTCTTAACAACCTACAAGACAAACAACAATTTAGGATACCCATTTGGACTATGTAAAGGGTTTTGCTGGTTTAGACCTTTGATACTGCCTGTACAACACAGTTCCCAAAAATAAGGGTTTTGTGGCTTTACAAAGATCTTTACTGTATCCTGCAATGCTTTTGACCACTAATGTCAATAAGTCATAATATTAGTAACAATTATGAAGCTATCTGTTACTGATACTAACTCAAATAAAAACCAATGCACCAGAGAAGACCTATGAAGTATACTTAAGAGTGCCCTCGGCTATTTTTAATACATTTGAGGACACAGAGGAATAGAAAAGAAGATTAAAATAGATATCTTTGCTGCTACTCATAATAAATAGAAGACATACTCAACCATGGTTGCATGATATAATCACAATGTTACACCCGTTAATAAATAGTATGAAATGCTCGCTATAACAATAATCAATATAGTCTTAATCAAAAACAATAATTAATGTTGCCTCAAAATAACCAATATTTAAGAGAATTATATGAGAGCTTCTAAAAGAAGAATGATTTTTCACCACCCACACCGCCCAATTAGCAAAAGGAAATTCAATGTAATAATGTGATCAAATGTATATTGGAAATCTCTCCAGACTAAAGGCAGGCTTATAGGTTACAACAAAAAGAACCTAATACCCACACTTATTCTCAATATGGTAGAATGAGTTGCAATCAACTCTGTCGCTCTGATAATAAAACTTCCTAGAACAGACTAAATTACTTAGAAGTTTCACAGAATTTATATTCGGTAGCTGTATAACTATTATTTAAAAGGAAAAGCTTATAATGCTCCAACAACAAAATTTACAATATCTTCATATTGATTGGTATCCATGTACATTTAAATGAAGCATAGAAAATGAAATTGGTACATATAAGAACTTCTAAAGCTGAAATGTATACATCGAGCACCAATATAATTCTAACAACCAATTCTAATGGCACACCCCCAACATCACTTAACGAAAGGCAACAAAAAATTAAGTACGCATACATCACAGACTTAGGAATTAAATTGCAATACAATAGTCCCATAGAAGAACAACCACGCACTGAGTCATGTCAATGAACCTAGAAATTCCTTGTGGCAGTGACAACGTAGCAGATACAACATTCGGTTGATTTGAGAATCCATTTGCTGAAGGGTTCACTGGCTGGCCTTGACTCTGATTTGTTTGATACTGTGGTACACGTTGTCACCTTTTCTACTCCTGATTCTTGGGCTTGTCACCTAAAGGTGAACTTCCTAGCAGTCTTTGAGAAGCACTAGGTGAAGGTTGAGCCTTTTTTGCTTGATAATAATAATTATTTTTCTTGTGCTGAGGATATCTGTTTGGGTAGGAACCATTTGTCACTGTCGCCCACTGCTGAAGTTTCTGGAAAAATTCTTCTATAGGAGGAGTGGAGGAGGCATCTTTTGGTGCCTATATCGACAATCAGCTCCATTCGGATAGATACCATGTTTATACCTATTAAACAGTAAAATTAAACATTCATTTTACAGTTGGCTGCCACCAAACACACAAGTGAAAGCCCTCATGTTGAAATTTACTGGTCTAGCAACAAGACTGCCATAAGGCATGTATTGATATTCCTTTAGAGAGAGTAAGAGCCACATGAAAGGCCATTTTGTAGGCATGGAAAAACTGACAGCGTAGATTCAAGATCGTAAGAGTACACACAAGGCCCAGACAATCCTAGATGCTAATGAATACAACCATGCATGCATAGTCATACCCAAGGTACACAATTGGAAATCCCAACAATAGAGTACACTTATGAATTTCTGATAAAAAAATTGCAACATTTAGTATAGTCAACATAATCTATATTGCCATACATGGACATAAGAGGTAAACATAAAATAGTGCCAGTAGGTAGTAGGAAAGAGTAGATTTTTCTTAAATAAATATAATTATTGGCTAAAATATATTCATGATAAAATTGTGTTTTGAGGTCTTGCTCTTTAGTGATTTTCATTTAGTCAAACTTACTATCAACATACTCCTATATCTCTCCAAGATTAGGTGCAATAACATCCCCATAGTTGACCATTATGAGATTGGAGTTATGATAGAGATGAGATGTTTGGGATCATCAACACTTTCTTCACTCTGTTCCCTTGCTCTGACTTAAAATTGGGCCTTAAATTCCATTCTTGTGTGATAACTATTAGTTGTAATGCCTCTTACAGATCAAACATCCTCTCCAAAACAATGCGTTATGAGTTGTAATCAGTCAGATTCTGTGTAGGTTGTCTTCATGTAAACTTATTGATCCTTACAACTTATTCACTGTTAAATGTCCTATGGGTCCCTTTAACGAGAACATGACTCCTTTTTTATCCAATTGTGTTTTGATGATAATTTGAAATGCTAATTGGGCATTATGAGTTTCATTTTTAGAGTTGTAATAGTCGACTATCTTGCAATCTAGTATTTGTATTTACAGCTTATATCGGGTGCAAATGCTTTAGATAAATTTTGCATGATTTATACCACATTTACCCTTGATTAGACACTATATTTCAGGTTTGTATTCTTGAGATTGTATTAACTATTATGAGACATAAATTTAATTTGATTTTGAAAGATTGCCAAAGTTTGATTTTAAGTTATTTGTTATTTCTAAGTAATATGTGATTTGTTCTTTTTTTTGTAGATGTTTACAACGATGATGAAAAATATGAGCCCAGAGATGATGGCAAGTATGGGTGAACAGTTTGGGCTTCTACTTCTTCAATTTCTTCTTCTTCAATCATATTATACTTTACTGGCCTTCCTCTTGGTCATGTCTAACAACAAATGACCAACCTGGTTTGTGTGGAACACCAAAATAAAACACTTGCTCACATTGGCTTGGAAGAACATAGGGCTCATCTATGATTGGCTCAAATGACCTTGTATTAATCATAGTAAATCCACTATCATGTTCAATAACAGTCCTATCAGGATCATTTCATTTCAGTCGTAACCTGAACCATTTGACGACAAATAGAACTATTTTGAATGAATTAAAGTTGCACTCAAGTATATCATCCAAAATGCCATAGTATCGATTTTTAGATTGTTGAGGATGTATGTCAGTTCTAGATGAAATATTGGTGACCACAAAGATAGCACTTGTCCCAGAATCACATGTTTTCTTCGTTTCATCTAAAATTTTTGTGCGAAATTTACAGCCATGGTAGTACATAGCTTTGTGGTGTTTGACCTACAATTATTCAAACATGTCAAGATTATTTGCATCGATCTGTGAGTTGATATTAAACTTATGTGTGATGATTAGTAATCTTATGTGTACCTTTGTATCTCTTAAGCCATATATTAGATCAAGTACCATTTGTGTAACATTGGGATCTCCATTACGATGAGCTTCTTTAACCAATGATAGAACACCATCCCATGTTAATGAGTGGCCATTTTCTTGAGACTGTTCAATCCATACTGTCATCCAATCAAGATTGTTTGCAATATACAAGTGTAGTGCATCCCACTCATGACCAACTATAAAGAAAACAATTACACTAGTTACAAACAACTTATATATATTGATGATGAATAATAATTATTAAACTTTTTAAAAAAAACTTATAATTACCTCTCAACCTCCTCATTCTACCTTTCCCCGTCAGGTACTCCCCTTCGAATTTGTCATTAGAGTTGGGATCCCAAATGCAATCTACATAGATATCTACTGCAAACTTTGAAAGATATTCAGTAATGTACACCATGGTCTGGTAATTATATATCCCTCTATCATAGAACCCTCAGGACGTGCTCTTTGTTGAACCAAGCCCTTCATAAATTTCAAGTGCCTCTCAACCATCCACATTGATCTAGCTTGTACAATTCAACACAATTCAATCTCCTCAACTTGATGTATGAGGTAGTGTTCTTGAGCATTGAAAAAGGTTGGAGGTAAACACTTTTGCATTTCACACATAAGCAGTGGAATTTTTCTCTTCCAATATTTTATATCTTTTTTGTCAATTTCTTTAGATGATAACCACCTAAAAGAGATTCAACACACAAAACAAGATAAACGAGATTTCAAATAAAACTTTACAATAGATTTAAGAGAAAAAGCTACAAATCTAAGAAAAAACACTTCTAACCTCATGTATTTTCCAAGATCATATATAATTTGTTTAATACTATTGTCAAACTGTTGTGGAAGGGATAGAGGTAGGACGAACTGCAATCATTAAAAATGATCATTTCAATATATTATTAAATAATGCAATAGGTAGTACATTCAATCTTACAAATATATTGTAAATAGAGAACATGACTTACCTTGACGAAGGTATGCCAATCATGTGTTTTCAACCCTGGCCCAAAATCACCTTTCTTTGATAGAAGAATGCTTATATTTGCAGCAAATCCTGTTGGAAATTTTGTTTTTTTTATGACTCCTTTTAATGCATCACTTTGTTTCTCCGTTAATAACCAAGGAAGGGCACTTGTATTTATGCAGTCTCCATTGCTATTTGATTCAATGGAAGCTTTTAGTGCATGATTGAATTCATAAATGTCGGTACAAATTTTGGCAATTTGTTCTCTATCACGCCTTCCATCCAACATTTTTCATAGTGTCTCTGTTACATTCTTTCCAATATGCATAGCATCAAACAAATGCGCAATTGGGAGATCCTTGTAGTATGGTAACCTACTAAATTGAGTAGGATAACTTTTCATTCCTCTAGGAAGTTGGTCATTGATGCCTTGACGACCTTCACAAGCATCAATTACAGCATTAGTAAATATAAGACAATATCAAAATACAAATTTTAAATTTCAAACGACAAATTGGATATTACCTCGACAATTTAGTCGATCATATTCCAACTTCCATAAATGAGGTGTCATTCTTCGTGGCCTTAATGATGTCTCTTCTTTTCCATTGAAAAGATGTTTTTCAGCAATTCGATACCTATGGTTATTGTGGAGAAAGTGTCTAAACTCATCAAACACCTACTTTCTTAAATTTTTTGAATGACGAGATTTCATCTTCGGACCACAAACTAGATATGCAAATTTTTCCTTTGTCTGAAGACCTAAAAGATCCTGTAGAAGTGGATCATGTACAATTATCATGCACAACTTAAACATTTGATAGTAATGTGTAAGCAATATAATAGACCAAAAATATGTGATATTAACAATATAACATACCACAAAAATGAGTTAGCCCAGGGGCATTATGTATTGTCCATACAAGCATTGCATGGAATTGAAATTGTCGATGTCCTATCGGTTTAGAGATGTCATACATAGTGATGCCATTCCATAACTTCAACAACTCATCAATTAGGGGCTCAATATACACATTCATATCTTTAACTTGGTATTTACCTAGCAATTGAATGAACATAAACATTACATTAGTATTATGACCATTTTCATGGACTATTTATAAATTAATTTAGATAACTATAAAATGAAAAAAATACGTGGCACAACCATTGAAAACATTATGTGCTCCCTCTTTATGGACATCCAAGGAGGAATATTATTGTTAATAACAAAAATAGGCCACACTGAGTAAACAGATCTCATATCTCCATATGGATTGACACCATCCGCTACCAATGAAAGCTTTAGATTAAGAGGTTCTTCTTTAAAATGTGACCATGTTTCTTCTATCTCTTTAAATGCAGAACCATCGGCAGGCATTCACATAATGTCATCCTGACTTCTATTGTGTGCATGGCAATCCATAAATTGTGCCAAGCTAGTGCACCTGAATAACTGTTGAAGATGTGGAATAATGGGAATGTACCGAAGAACCTTGTGAGGCACTTTTTTTGTTATTTGATCTGACCGATATCTACTACTATGACAATTAGGGCAATCTGTTGCAAATTCATGTTGTTTATGATATAGAATGTGATCATTGGGACATGCATGTATTGTTTGATACTTCATTCCAATCCGATCCATAATGTTAGATAATTCTCGGTACGAACGAGGCAAAATGTTTGATCGTGGTAACAAAAACTCACTAGTAAACCTACAACAACAAATATGAATTGTTAATATAATGAATATTAATTGTATGCTAGCATTGAAGATGACAAAAATGACATACCTTAGCATAGGTGACATTGCTACATTGGATATACCATTCATAACCTTTAAGTTCACCAACAACACTATAGCCGAGAGCAGAGTTGTTTGGGAGCCTTCATATAAGGGCTCGTGTGCCTTCTCAAGTAAAGGTATATCAAGACCATCTTCATCATCATTATCAGATTCGCTAGTACTATCATTGTGAGCCTCTTCATCACCTGCTCCAATACCATCTTCTTCAATCATGTCCTCTGGCACATTATGATCTTCTTCCATGAGAGTGTTATCCTCAGCTTGGATATTCACACCTCCATGTTCCTCCAATATGAAATCCACATTTAGCAATGGAAAAAAAATAATGGCCCCCTTCAACATGACCATGTTGCCTACAATGACTCTAGGCTGTTGTGATTAGAATTCTTTAAGTCTTTAACCCTTTACACTTTTTGCAAGGACAATAACATTTATTATGTTTTCTTCAGAACTGAGCCCACAATGCAGCCATTGTCTCATTTTGTTCAGTGTTCATATTGTCAAGCGTGGTCTTCCTTCATAGGAAAATATATCTGCAAATAAATTGGAAAATTTTTGATTAATGTTTATATCTACACATATGGTTTTTCTTGATTATTGTTTTCAAATGTAACTAAAATGATCCTATAATTTCTAGAAGGCATAGATGTTTGCAAAATGTGGATTTATAGACAATGTATGTTAATTATTTCCATCTGAAAGAATATGTTAATTAGAGAAGGATAACTTATCAACAAAATCAAAATGTTGAATACAAAATATCTACAAAAAATATATCCAGCAGTGTATCTACAAAAATTAGAATTGCTATAATTTGACACATTTAAACCTAGAATATACTAACTACAATTGCATTCAAAATAGTGAAATATTTCAACGCATCCTTGGTTTTTTGGTGAAGTTGAAAGTTGAAATCATCCATAACGTAAAAAAGAAAATAATAAGTTATTTCCTTCTTATGATAAGTTTGAAGTACTCACATTTATTTTAGTTATCTGTAAAATCATTTATTTTCTGGAGATCTCCCTATGTTCAAATGATTTCATATGGAATGTGGGGATGTCAACTGGCGACCCTAAAATTCGATGGCGTTAGATATTACAGGGCTCATATTATCAGCATTAAACATTAAATGATTAAGCAATAAATGATTGAGCAAAGCCATTGGATTAAACTAAAATGTTTGTGTTTGTAATGAAGAAAAGAAACATTCACCCACATGCTTCGACTAATTATGTACCAAAAAATGCTTTGGTAACTAAGCATTACCACATGTAATACAAAGGTGACATTATTTGTGATCTTCTTGGTTTGTTCAAGGGATTTCAAATAGAGATGAAATATGTGCATACAATACCTAGGTTAGTTGTGGAGAAGTATACAGATATAAATTGCTTTATGGTTGAAACTAATTTGGCATGCATGGAGGTTATTGATCCTAGAGAGATATTTATTCACCATTCTTGGTTATGAGGTTAGCCAAGAATTTCTTGAAAAACATGCTGAGGTTATGTTGGTCTCACCTAGAGATAAGGAAGCATAAATATGGGGGACTTATAATGAGAAATTTAGACAAGGGAATAATTATACAAATGATCTAGAAAAATGAAGTTAGAGAAATTTGTGGAAAATATTAGAAAAAAGGAGGGCATTATCAAAGAATAATGGGAAGTGATGAAGAAGGGAAGCAAAGTTTCAATAAAGGTTCAATTAGGAAGCACAAGCATAAAACCAATCAAAGACAACATTACAAAGAGTGTAGAGGTGGTAGACACACCTGATATTTTGGAAATAAAAGTTGAGGTTACTCCTCAACCTCACAAGGTTACAAGGAGATCGGACTCCTCCTACTGCTAAGCTCGAAAAACTAGCTAAATAGGGACCGACAAGAGCTACAAGGAAGAAGGCAAAGGCATAATGATACAGGGGCATCCAGAGATTCCAATTATTTTCAAGATCTAGGATTCTAATGCACTTTAAATGATTATTTTAGTAATGTTGGGATGAGTCTTAGTTTTATATAGTTAATTTAATGATGTAATTGGGGGTTATAAGTTAAGAGTTTTGAATAAACTCCAAGATACTTTACTAGTATCTTTAATATATTTAGAATTATAATGAGTCGGGTGTGGGAAGTTAAAAGTCAGTTTTAAGAATTAGTTATTGGGTTACCTTCTTTTGAATATCTTTAGATATATGTAATTAAAGAAACCTGAGAGGAATATATATAATTTTTTTGAATAGTAGTAGTATGAGAAGATTTGAGAATCAAGGAAAGTGGAGAAACAATGTAATCAGGAATGGAATAATGGTAGAATTTAATTCTATTTAGATCTTTTGTTTCTTCATTGTTCTTATGCACATTTCAATGTTCTTAAATTTTTGAATCATCATAGATGGAGTAAACAAATTTTATGGAACTGTATTGTATTCAAAACTTGCGCTAATTGCTATTTGGTTTGAAGATACTAAAGCTATCTATAACTTCTCTATTCTTACCTTGGTGGCTGGTCATGATGAGTATGAAATGGTTTAACAATATTTTGAAAGAGATTTGTGATTGAAGTCATCACCAATTACATTACAATTTCAAAGATCTCAATTTTGTTTTGCTCCAAGTCAATTCTTGGTATCGGTTATTGGTTTCAAGAAGTTAAATGTTTGAATATGAAATTCGGGTATGCTTTATGATACCGATTTCTTTTCATGATTTGGTTTTAGTTCTACATCGGATTTAAATAGTCCCAATTTGGGAACAGCAGTAGTCTAGTGTGATACATTGGGTTTATCTTTAAAATTGATTAAACAATGATTAAGTCTTAAACATTCTTATGCATTGAAACCCAAAATAGTTCCAGACAAACCGGTCTGTGCATATTGGATTGAGTGTAGCTAGATAATGGAAGATGGTTGAATGTTGCCAAGAGACTTGTTGCCATAGTCACAATTAAAAAGGGAACAAATATCATTTGTAATTCGTATGGATGTTAGACTATATTGAAGGGATTTTTAGATTGGTCACAATATGTAAATTGAATGTGTTTTTGTAATGACAGTGATGCCATTCAGAGGGACCCGAGAGCAATCCATTTTGCAGAGGTATGTCATTGAAGAAGCCATGCCATTGAAAATCTTAATGGTTATATTATACTGATAGAATTACAGGACATAATGAATTTGAAATGGAATTTGCTGAAAGAGTTTATTATTTGATGGGAAACAATTATAGAAAGATGTTCTAAGTAGTCAGTTGCATTACAATCTGTTTACTATCATTTAGTCCATTTAAATTTTGACTACTCAAAGTTCAAAATATTTTAAGTCTCAATTCAACATTTGGAAAAGGAGTGAGACAATTAAGCTATTGTATTGTATTGGAGACATTATTGTCATCAGCAAATTAAAAGTTCTTGTGAATCTCTACTTGATTTTTGCAAAGAAGACTAATGAAACAGGCAAATTTGAATCACTGAGTAGATTCTCTGCATCACATAAGGCCCAAGACCCAAGAAAGCTAAGGTCATAGAATAGAAGAAGATAGATAAAGGTAGGAAATTTTTAAGTTAAAATATGAAGATGAGGAAGAAGAAGAAAAAATATCAAAACTCACACAAACTAACATTGAAGAGAAAAAAAGAAAAGAAATGGAAACTGGATTTGAAAAAGATAATTGCAAGGATTAAGAATGAATGAAAACTGGATCAAACCCCAAGATGTAACTAATGATGTTAATTAGTTCTATAACACTGTTAGAAAACCTACAAGGAACATAACCTACGGTTGGATCATAACCTACAGCATATCACATTTACCATTGAGCCTATGCAACCTACAAGGAACATTGGAAATTACTTGTGTGATCTTACTTGCAACCTTAGCATGCATGGAATTTTGATCAAGAGAGGATAAGATACTCCAATATTTTATTCTATGGTTAATATGGTCATAAAACACACATCAACACTCCCCACATACAATGATTTTATAGTCTAGATTATTGTCTGGCATATTTGTTGTTGAGGAGTTCTCCGTCCTAGTTATGTTTCAGTGAAGAAATCTATATATTTTATATATATCAACATTCTTGGAACTTTTTGTGTAATAACTTGGTAGTCATCCCCTAAAAGTTGAAGTTATATTGATGTAAGATATGCCTGGCTAGATACTACTAGATTAGGGTTTTTTTCCTGTATTGAGGACTATCATATGTTTACTGCCCTAAACTCTGCCACCATTTAAATTTAAGTAAGAAGGATGCCCCTTGTGGTCCACAAAAGAATGCTATATTAACCTTCTCCATGTTTAAAATTTTATAGAAAAATTTATTGCAAGTGCCAATAACCTTGAACAACTGCATCAGATTTCTCCATGTTCGGAGGTTGTTGCTTTGTAGTGTTCTGATTCTATGGATTGTTGGCTTTTTTGGTCTAGTCCTGTCTCACTGTACATTCCCTAGTCTAGTTCCATGGTTGAAACTAAGTGTTTCCTCTTCTAAAGGGCTTATAGAGAATCTGGTCACATAGATCTGCCTACAAATAAGGAAAGTGTTGGTTTGGGGCCTTCAGTTTTGTTTTTCTCACTTCTATCTACAGATATAGGTGGTTTACTGACAGAAGTGAATGTTATCAAATTATTTGTGTGCTTGAAGACATGAAATGGGTTTCTAGGAGAGTTATTTACTATATTTTCCTATATCTTAAAGAGTATTTCCATTTCCTCCATTTCTGAGTCTCCAAGGACAGAAATAGAAATGATAAGACCATAGTTGATGCCATTATTAACATAACATCAAAGCTAACTAATTAAAGTGTAAATATTTAGTGATACAATAAATGCTACAAAAACTTTAAAATGTGGAATTGTACGAGTTAGTGCCAAGCAATTGATTTGATCCTCAAGACATTGCTGGAACTATTGAAAATTGTAGCCTGGTCATGAAATTTATGAGAAGAATTTACCAGTATCAAGAGGTATCAGTAAAAGATGCAATTGCATCCATTTCCCATTTTAAAACAAGAGCATCAACAAAATTATCCAAGCTTTCACCTTGCATTATATCTTCAATAGGATGATGAGTTATCCCAACTTGGTGATCTGTTACATATAGCCGGACCCACTCTAGGGTCTGACTAATTGCTCTACATTGATGGGTTGATTTGAGATCATAAGAGTGTTGTTATCTAATGAAAGACGATTCTCAAGACATATTAAAAGAGACAAAACCCATGACTACACTGGCAAGGGTCTGTAACTTTATCAGCATTAAGTGATCTGGCGTGAATGCCACCAGCATCAATGTGAAGAGGTTCAAACTTGTGAGCACATTGGATAAACAAGGGTACAATTGATGTAGATAAGTTTTATTTGTGAATAGAATCTGTATTGAAGAAAATGGGGTACATAATTGTTGTATCAATTTACACAAACTCTAGCATAGTTTTAATTGTGTGAATTATTTTGAACTGTCTCTTTTCTATAATTTTGCCATTCTTTCACCCATTGGCTAAATGGTTTCTTGAAGAATCTACAAGCTTAATTTGTATGAAAATAATTAAAAGCAAAACATAGGGAAAAGAGGCACTGAATAATTGAGGAGCTATAGTCAAAAGAGAAGCCAATATAGTGGGGCCACTAGTATCACAATTGCTTGAAGGCTTGTTTGAACTGGCAGATTCTCATTTTATCGATAAGTGTTGAATAGAAATTTTTATGTAATTGTGAGAAGCAAAGAATCCATTATCAGCTATCTCAATAGCTTTTTGCATTATGATGTAGGTGATGGATGCTTAAATAGGGGAATAGAAATTGAACAAATGTTAGATGAACTGGCAGACTCTCTGGAAAACATTAAAGCTATGGTGATGGAAAACTAGTGCAAGCCAGTGGTTGATTGCCTTTGCAGGGGGTCAGCTGAATCAAAATTGGAAATGGAAAAAGCTCTTGCAAAATTTGATCTTGATGATAGCCGTAGAGAGTCATTAATTGATGCACATGTAATAGAGGCTTTAGTTGACATCCTGAAATTGAGGAAACTTGAATCAAATCTTGGATCTCTTAAAGCTTTGGAAAACCTTTCATGCCAATCCAAAGCATCAAACCCACAGTTGGGGAATCCACCATGAAGCTAGCCAATGGCTAGAAGATCACAGCTTAAAATAGAGGTGTCTAGTAGTGAAAAGAAAACTCCCAAACCAATAAACAGAACATCCATGCAAGGCATGTAAGGTGGGAGCTGCTGAGGAAAATTATATGTTACAAATTCCAATCACATTGAAGATGATGTGCTGAACAATGAAAAGAAGGAGATATAACAGAGATAGAACCTTACTATTCTGGCAGAGGTTGCACTAAAGCTGCCAAACGTTGCTGGAACTCACACAGTAAAATGCTAATGACACGTAATCTTCAAACCCTTCCTCTGCATGTAATGGCACCACAAAATGCAGTATATAACAAACATTAACCGCACAGCCTTTCTTCCGGTCATGCAAGACTGAAATTAGGGTGTGGCAAAGACCTTGTTTTTAATTTTTGGAAAGTGTAAGTTCGTGTTGGTCAAAATTTTGACCAACACGGGCTTCTAGTTTAAAAAAAATTATACATTGGCACGACAAAGACCTTGTTTTTAATTTTGGGAAAGTGTAAGTTCATGTTGGTCAAAATTTTGACCAACATGGGCTTCTAGTTAAAAAAATTATATACATTGCCTGCATAAAACAACCAATTTGACCCCATTTTTTTAGATGGTCAAAAATTTTGGTCTAAAAATGGGGTCAAATGTACTAGTGCATGTAGGCCTCATATAAAAATGATGATAAAATATAAATAAAATAATATCTCCAAGAGCATAATGAGCCATCCAATCACCAAATAAATGCAAAAATGACTCTCACATCAATCCCATCTGCCTATGAGAGTCTGAATAGGAAAATCCATGAATAATGACATGTCATACTAAAGAGGGGACATTACAATCTACCCCTCTTGAAATTGCTTGGCCTCAAGCAATCTCATCATCGGGTGCTGCAAAATAGCTTCCCCCTCCCAAGTAGCGTCCCCAATAGGTAGGTCTTTCCACTTAACTAGGTATTCTCTGATCACCCTCCTGCGAAGCAGCTTTTCTCTGCTCTCTAGGATGGATTCTGGCACTAGGATCAATTTTTCCTCATCATCTAAGGGAGGTAATATTGTAGATGGCACCACATTGTGGCCCAACACCTTTTTGAGGCATGATACATGAAACACATTGTGCACTCTATTGTCTGTGGGAAGCTCTAATTCATAAACCACATCAGCAACTTGCCTGATAATATTGAATAGTCCATAATAGCGTGGCTTGAGTTTCTCTGCACCACTCTTTTTAAGAGTAGACTACCTGTATGGCTGCAACATGAGGTAAACCATATCATCTACGTCAAAACTACACTCAGTCCTCTTCTAGTTTGCATACTACTTCTGTTGGTTCTGAGCTCTAGCAATATTGTCCCTAAGAGTAGCAACTATATGCTTACTCTCTTGTAATAATTCACTTGCACTGGGTATCCGACTGTCACCTAACAACAAATCCAAGAAACTAGGTGCCTCATAATTGTAAAGTGCCATGAAAGGTGTCATCTGTATAGTCATGTGATATGTAGTATTGTAACAATACTCGTAGAGATATATCCACCTAATCCAAGCTCACTGCTGAGCTACCAGATAATTCCTCAAATACCCTTCCACCCATTTGTTCACAATCTTTGTCTGACCATCAGTCTATGGGTGATAGTTGGTGTTGGGTGTGAGCTCAGTGCCACATAACCAAAATACCTCCTGCTAGAAGTAACTCATGAAATGGCTATCCCTGTCACTCACAATGTTTCAAGGCAAACCGTGCAATTTGAAAACCTCCCAGAAGAAGACCTCTGCTACCTGATCTGTTGAGTATGTAGTAGTGATAGGGAAGAAGTGATCATATTTTGTTAACCTATCCACCACCACATAATTACAATCTCGTCCTTGTGCCTTGGGAAAACCTATGATAAAGTCCATGGAGATGTACTCCCACTTCCTATTAGGTATAGGAAGTGGTTGTAGGAGCCCTACTGGATAGGTGTGTTCTTGTTTGTTCTACTGGAAAACAAGACACTCTCAAACATACTGCAAAACATCAAACTTCAGCCCCTTCCAAATGAACCACTCTTGAACTGACCTATAAGTCTTGAAGTACCTGGGATGGCCCACTTTCGGTGAGTCGTGAAGTTCTCTCAAGATTAGATGCTTAACTTTCGATCCTAGGAATAAGTAAATCTTGTTCTTGTAAATGATAAAATCATCTACAAGTGTGTATCTAGTATCAATCACTATCCCCTCCACTATATCAGCGGCCCATGTGTTTCTGGCATACTTTTCTATCATCAAGTGTAGCCAATCCTCTAATATCTGAATCATAGAAGTGAGGTGTGGCCTGTGAGATACAGCATCTACAACAACATTCTGCATTCCCTTGACATATGTGATGTTAAAGTCATAGGCATGCAACTTACTCACCCACTTTTGCTGGCGATCATTTAGGTCCCACTGTCCCAAAAAATGCCTCAAATTATTATAATTAGTTTTAATACAAAACTTGTTTCCCACAAGATATTGTCTGAATTTGGCCAAAGTGTGCATGATGGCCAACATCTCCTTATCATATATACTGAATGAGTGCTTGGGTCCTCTGAGCTTCCTGCTCTCATAAGCTATAGGATGCATATCCTGCAATAGTACAACACCAACTCCCTCTCCAGATGCATCACATTAAAGCTCAAATGGCTTAGTGAAATCAGGCAATGCCCCCTTCGTCCACATAAATGCTCCCTTCTTCATCAAATCTATCATGGGGGCTGCATGTCGTGAGTAGCCACTGAAAAACCTACGATAGAAATTGCATAAACCAAGGAACCCCCTAAATTGTGTAAGGTTCTCTGGTGAAGGCCAATCAACAATAGCTCGAATCTTTTTAGGATCTATCCGCACTCCATCTGCACTAATGATATGTTCAAGATATAACAACTCTGTCATCCCTAAATCACATTTGGACTCCTTGGCATACAAGGACTCCCTCTATAGAATTCTCAACACTGTTTCCAAGTGCTCTAGATGCTCCTGCCATCATCAGCTATAGATCAAAATATCATCAAAAAACACCAACACAAATTTCCTTAACTGATGGTGGAAAACCCTATTCATAGTGCACTAGAAAGTGGTAGCTGCATTGGTCAAACCAAAAGGCATGACTACAAACTCGAAGTGCCCACAATGACATCTGAAAGCAATTTTCACAATGTCCTGCTCAGAGACTCTGATCTGGTGATATCTTTATCTTAACTCAATTTTTGTAAAATAACAAACCCCATGCAATTCATCTATCAACTCATCAATGTGAGGGATGGGATACCTATTCTTAATGGCTCTCTTATTCAATATCCTATAATCAATACACATTCGAAGAGTACCATCCTTCTTTTTTATCAAGACAACAGAAGATGCAAAAAGTGACTTACTTGGTCAGATGTGCCCCATAGCTAGAAACTCCTTAATGGTCCTCTCGATCTCATCCTTGAGTTTCTTTGAGTGTCAGTATGGTGTGATCATGACAGGCTTAGCACCTTCCTTTAGCTCAATAATATGCTCAATGCCTCTGTTTGGTGGCCTACCTAGTGGAATCTCACTGAATACCTTCTCGTATTTAATCCTCAATTTTTGAATATCAGGATGATATTCAACCTTATGCTGCTCCTCCTATGTATGCATCAAAGTACAAACTACTGCCCACTCTATATCATTATGCCTAGTTAATCTCTCCATCTGCCTAAATGAGATAGTCCTGACATCAACATTATGGATAGCCTTCAGTACATGAGTCCTGCCATCCACCTTGAATCATATCTCCATATCCTCCATTCTCAGGGTAACCTCCTTCAAAGAATGTAGCCACTGCATCCCAAGTACTATGTCCATGTCACCCATGTTGACCACATGATAGTTTACCTTAAACTCATAGTTGTTCAGGTGCAAAGGTAGATCTCATACCATCTTGTCACAATGAGGAGTATATCCATTAGCTACCTTGACTCTTAGTCCCTCAAACTCCTTAGTAATGATTCCATGCCTCTCCACGAATCGTGCATCAATGAAATTATGTGTGGCACCTGTGTCCAATAATGTAATAACCTTTTGCCTAGCCAAGACTCCCCGAAGTCTGAAATATTCCTCTCTCTGGATACTATATAGACATGCCTCTTGTAAATGTAGCTTTGGTTCCTTCTCTTGCTCTGCATTGTCTATCTCCTGCTCACCCTCTACTTCATCACGAACCTCATCATGGTGCTCTAAACTATCTAAATCTGAGCCCTTATAATATGCCCACATCACGCAGTTGGCTTTCCCTTTAGGCCTCATAGAGTAGTCATGGCCGTACTCATAGGGACCTTTGCAAAAGAAGCATAGCTTCTTCCTACACAAGTCACTAAGTGTCTCCTTATCCAAAGATGAAGCTGACTTACCCTTTATATCATTAACCTTCTCTTTATCCTTGCTAAATCCTCGCTTGTTATCTTTCAATGATGAAGGGCCTTTAGAACCAAACCTATTAGCTGGGGTTGCCAGTTCCATGCTCTGAGCTTTCTTCATAGCTTCCTATAATGTAGGAGAGTCAAAAGCCTTTACCCACCCCTTGAGTGGTTCTATCAACCCCTCGATAAATAATATAACCATCCTCCTCTCACAAACATCATGAACTCTCATTGATAGTCTCTAGAAATCACTAATGAATTGTTCCAAATTACCTATTTGTGTTAGCTATGCCAGATCATGAAAGAAGACTTCTGGATCCTTTTAATCAAAATTCTCAACAAGTCTATCCACAAATTCCTAGAATGACATTACTTGATTGTGCTATAATGTAACCATCCCATGTGACCACCAATCATGAGAAACTCCCTCAAGGTATAAGGTAGAAAACTTAATTTCATATGTTTTTGACATAGGTCTCAAAGCAAGGAATGTATCCAACTTGTGGATCCAAGATTGTGTAGTCATCTTCCTACTGCCATCAAAAGTAGGTAAGGTGAGCTTACCCGCAACATGCTATAACTCATTTTTCTATACTCCTCTCTGTCTCCTTTCCTGCATGAGAAGCCTAATATGTTTCCTCCTTTGAATCAAGTATCCCTCAAAATCAATTATCTCTTGAGCATGTTGAGGTAATGCCTGCCATTCTTCGACTGCAGTCATAAAATCATACAAGAAATCTTCCTAGAGCCTAGCATCCACTAACTCTGGTGCCTCTTCCCTAAGGAAGGTGGGGCATGTAGGCCTATCTGCCATCCATGACCAGGTCCACTATGCATCTTGTGAATTTGCCACACTCCTATTCTCCTCATTTCCCTGGTATCTTCTATCCTATGGAGTCAAACGATCTATCATTATCTGTAACATCTGTCAACTCAATGCATTTTCCTCCCTTATTGCCTCCCTCATTGCCTGTACCTATTCCCTTTGCAATCCTCTATAGAACTCCCTAGCTTCTTCTTCACCATCTCTAATGGTTCTATGTGGTCTCTGTGAATGTCTATCAGCCATTGGCTTAGCTATACTGGCTCCCAAAGCTTTTTTGCTTCTGTAGACTATAGGAAATGGTGATAGCATACACCCTGTCAGGCTAGCAAGAAATCACTCTAATACCACTGTAAAGACCCTTGCTCAAACTAATCACAATTTGCCCAAATTTTCTGCTTGTAATTTTGTCAAACAAATCACATGCAACCTTGTAACTTGCTAATCTAAATGTAGAAATGTTATACCAATGATATTCAAGATATTTACTAATTGTAAAGAGTCCTATGATGTTGAGACAAGGTCCTTGATGCAATGCAAATTTATCTTTTGTATTCTAAAATGTAATAGATGTAGTATCATGACCTAAATGTGCAACTATAGCTCATTGGCATTATCTGAAACAATTGACATACACCCTCTAGTTTGACATTCAATGCTCAAAACTACAAGTGATAACTTAAAAAATGCAATTGTCTAACAATGAAGTTAATGTCAATGCCAAGACTCTTGGCTAAAAACTTGTATAATAATTCCAAACAGGTCTAATACAAAATGTTCAACTACAGCAACTACCATGAATGCACATAAAATATTATTAAACTTGTATGAAAGAACCTAGAACATGCAGTATGATGTTGATCAAATGCTAATGACCATGCTGATGAAATAGAAACTTTTTTGTGCCCAAAAAATCTACTCCAAAACTAGTTCCAACTTTGCCAACAAGTACAACCATACCTGCACTGGCTGTACGACTCTTAGAAAAAATAAATTTTGGAGTTTTGGCTGCCAAAAATACCAAGAAAAGGGGCACCTGGGGTGGTGGAATGTCCTCCCAAAATTATAAAATCAGACTCCTAGCTGGTTGGAAGTTATGAGCAAAAATGTATGCCTTCATTGTATAATATATCCTCTCAAAAATGCCTCAGAAATGCCTTGATTTATATACAAAGTTCTCCCAAAACTGATCCTCTTGATGTATCAATGAAGTACAAGTTTACTTGCAACAAAAACCTCAAACCCTTAATCAAGTCTCTATCCAAAACTAAATACATCAATGGAGCTCAACATGAAATGGTTGAATACCACTTCCAATGTGCAACCCTTTAGAAGGTCTTTCACTTCCTCAATTATGCAATCTCTTGAGAGGTATCATTCTCAAGGATTATGCTGAATATTTGTAGACCTGGATGGTGCCATAAATGCTCAAAGAGAATGGAAGTAGAATCATCAATTCCCATCTATCCAAATGAGAGGCCAAGCCCTATATTTATTTACTTTTCTAAGAAGTTACTAAGGACTTCTATAAGCATCCTTTTCTAAGAAGTTACTAAGAACTTCTAGAAACATCCATTATAAAATCCTATTATAATGCACTTTTATAATAAATAATTTTATAAAAAAAAGTGCAACTCAACTTAGAATTATAACATGTAGGCCCCGTACAAAAATGATGATAAAATATAAATAAAATAATATCTCCAAGAGCATAATGAGCCATCCAATCACCAAATAAATGCCAAAATGACTCTCTCATCAATCCCATCTGCCTACGAGAGTCTGTAATAGGAAAATCCATGAACAATGCCATGTCATACTAAAGATGGGACATTACATGTAGTGGCTGTGGTGGTTGTTGTAGTGGTTGACTAGGTGGCTCTAGCTGATACTTCACTCATAGAACCAGTACTTTCACTCCTCGTTTTCCTTGCTCGGGTCCACTCCACCTACTTATTTGTTCTCTTGATTATCCCCTACATAAGAACCTCCATAGAGTCAATGACTGGATTTGTAGGTGGGCTAGACAAAATTGGGGTGCCTTTGATCTTTTTGTAAGATGTGGGGTGCATGTAGGCTTCATCATCTGCAAGGTCAGAAACATCAATAGAATAGTTATATAATTTAGTCTCATCAATAATTATCCGTGACCAAAATCTCTCTTGAGTTTGGTACTCATTGAGACACCTAGACCAAAAGTATTCAAAATTTTGAACATGCCTATAGTTGTATCCCAACTTTCAAATGATCCCTTACAAAGTTAACTGGATCGTATTGCAACCTGAGCACCTCATAGCCTAACAATTTAATTTTTCTCTCTAAGCTCTTTATCAAATTTCAAGTATTTGATCTAGAGGCACATGAATATCGGCCAACCACTGTAGGGAAGAGAATCTTGACTATCGTCTTTACATTAGAGCACAAGGTATTCACTTCAAGGATTTGTTGACATAGTTCAACTAGGAAAGCCTTGTCCTTTAGATATCTTGGCAATCTCTTAGGAAATTTTTCGTAACCTCCTATTTGCAAACATGAGAAACTCAAAAATTGGATGAATGAGCATCTGAATTGGCTTATGATCAAAATCTCCTCAGTTGAAAATCTCCTCTCATGGCATCCTTGCAATCCTTGGCATAGCCTCATTGTGAAGGCATCATTAACAGCTATGTATTCCTCATAGCTTCTCTGCAGTTATGGATGTGGGTAAAATTCATAAAATTTGGTGTGCTCATCATAATTTGGGATGCTAGGGAGGTTGGGCCACAAGTGGTGAGTTCCCAATGCATAGATCAGTTAAGACGACATGTAGAATTTCTTGAATCCTTTAGCAGAATTCAACCATGAGGCGCGCTCATCATAGATAATCTATGCCTAGTCGATCTGCATATCCTCAGAAAATATTGCTTGTACTAGGAAGAAATTGTGCTCGATGAACTCCAAAAATCTCTTCTTTTCCTTTTGACCTAAAGAGCAAGGCAATGATGCCTACTATCTCACTTTTTAGATTAATCCCGAATAGAGTCTTAGGCATTTTTTTCTTATTTGAGGAAGTAGTCTAGAACCATGTCCTTTGCATGTCCTCCCATCTGAGAGTTTTCTTCTCATTAAATATGGATGTGGAAGATCCAAAATCAATGTCATAGTATTCTTCCCTTGTTGGAATGCTGGATGTGGACTACATCAATGCCTTATTGATTGAAATAAGGATATATTGATCTAGGAATAAGATTTGCTTTGTCTTAGGGTCATATATCTTGATACACTCCTTCACAATCTTAGGTGCATGTACTACCATTGGAAAATTGACTACGTTAACTAGTCCACTCTCCTTAAGCTTCTACGTAATGGGAAGAATTGGCTGAGAATCGAGTCTCCTATGAAGATCGCCCAAATCATAGAATTTAAAAGATGTGTTTGCTAACACTTTAACTCACTCTCTTGGCAAATTAACTTATCATAACCAATAGCTCTAATTTCCATTCACTATGATTACAAAATATATAGTTCTTGATAAATTGCCATTTCAATATACTTGTAGAAACCAATTACAAGATATTCTGATGAAATAGATTTAGTAATTAGAACGTTTGCATCACATGAACAAAATTAAATTAGGCCAACAATTATAATATCAGGATTTGCATTTAATTTGATGAGTAAAAAATATTTGAACTTTTCGTTCATTTGCATGTATAATGCTACTTTCTTGAAAGCTCTATTACTTTACATAAAGTAATATGACTAGGAGTCACTTAATAACAAAAATTCTTTTAGCGTTACAAGAAGTTCCCTACTTTTCTTCAGAATTCAAAATGCAGATATATTTGATAACATCAATAGTTGCAGGAGAGAGGGAGAAACCTAGCTTTTTTGCAAACCAATTTTCCTTCTATTCGGGATCACTGCATGGGGAGTAATCCTCAGATGGCTCGCATACTTCATTCCTTCACTTTCTGCCTAAAGCCTTTAATATCGCATTTCCTCCATAACGAGGTTGCATTTTCATCAGTAACTTTTTTAGAAGTATCCTTTGAGCATCTTCAAAGGATTTTCACATTTTAGAGTTACTTTACTTTCTATTTTCAAAGCTTCCAAAGAAGTGGCCTATTTTATTGCCTTGGGATGGAAAACCCCTTTCTTGACACCATTTCCTGGATCGGAGCACTGCAAACAATACTTTACCCTTAACCTCAACCTGATGACCTCAAAGTTACATCTTTGAACATCCCTTACTGATTATGAGACCAAGATGTTCATTCAACATCGTGTTTACACTATTTGATCATTGGGACTAAGATTTGGCTTAAGTTTATAAAACTTTAGAAGTAGAACTAAACAACTTCGTTGCCATAAACATGCAACAAAAAATCCACAGACCTGAGTTCCCTCATAGCACATGATTTTACCTCCATTAATTTGAATGGGATTCAATCTGGCTTCAATTCACAACTTTTTAGTCCTTTGGGCATGACATAATCATATTCACAGCTTGTTAATCATTGTCACGACTTCATTATTCGAATACACACTTGATAGAGTTTGCTTAAGGGGAAAAATAACTTGAAAGCTTGGAACCTGTGGGAAATGGAATGTTAGGGGAAGATAGCAAAGAATGAAATGTGAAAAAACTTACATCTCATTGGGAGGATGCCAAAACACACTCCAACCATGCCTAGATCCCCCAAACCCCGCACACACTGGAAAAATAGGAAACTCGCGTAGATGGTGGGTAAAGGTAATGCAAGGGAGACCTAGAAAACAAAGAAAGTAGAGCACTTCGAGAAAGATGAGAAGTAAGCAACTTAAAAGAAACTTAGAAGTCACGCTTGGATAGACACTTGCTTTCGTACCAAAGACTTCAAGCTTGAAAGGCATAAGACTAAAACTTGGAAACAACTGGCTTTGACTGGGGAGTTAGGCATTGCAAATTTCTAAGAAGGTACCCAAAATCTCTGGTTTCACTCAAATATAATGGAAAACTTCCATGGGAAACTAAACTAAACACACAATATAAAGGAAAAATAACCTAGGAAAGAAGGAAAACAAAGCAAGGCAATATGCAAAACATACCTAACTAAACAGAACTCTTAACTACAGGGGTTACTTGCTTTTTAGTTATGAATCTGATACAATGTAATGAACCCAATTTGGGGGTCATTCATTTATTTTTGATTTAATCTTTTATTTCTATCCTTTTTTTCATATTTCCTCCGTTGATCTCTCTCCTTCCTAGATAAGAAGAAACTAGTACTGCTTCTATAGATTATTTTTCCTTCCATCTTACCTATTATTGTTGATAGATAAACTCATGTTGTTATTAATGTATTTGAAGATATTATATGTGTTTCTCTTGTATACATTATGTCACAGTTACAACATACAATTTACTGTCATTGTGATATTAAATGACTGTTGTATCTGAATTGACTTAAGGAGTTATGCAAAGCTTAGATATTCCTATCTGAAGATATCTAGATATCTCTGCTCTTCTTGATGTACCAATGTAAACTATGTAATGAGCTCCTTCTAATTATAGTAATGAATCTATGATATGCTTGACATCGATCCTTCATACATGCAATCACATTTCAATAATTGCTTATAGTAACTTTGATGTGTCTGATATGTCGATATAATTGTACAATTGTATTGTCTAGTGTATCCATAAATGTGCAACAAGAGAGGCAATCACTTATAGAGATAAGTTGCTTTTTCAGAATTGAATCTATGATCTTGCAATAATAATGGTGCAGTCTCTGATTATTACCTTCGAACTATGCCACTAGACTATATCCTCCTTATCCAAAATTAGGTTGATCTTATATCTCGCAACCCTTATAGATTATATGGTTGCGACCCCTAGTATGAGTCACAGGTCATATAAATTTAATTAGTTTACATATGGTAACATTATATTTAGTTAATATGTGGTGTGTATTATAGTATATAATCTTTATTTATTATAATTTATCAAAGTTAAAATGATTTTAATTCATTTATATTTCAGCTTATAATATATGATATAAATTATATCAATTATAGTTATATATATTTAATGATTATATAATATTATACAATGGTTTGTTCTATGTATAGTCTTATGACTATTATCTTTAAATAACTCCTCTTAAGGATTATTGTCTTTATAAATCATTAATATTTATAATAGATTATCATTATATATATGGTAAGCTATATTTCCAATGTTTACAATTTATTTATTGTTTTATGTTTTTTGTATTAATAGATGATATAATGTGAATTATGATTCTAATAAGATTATATTATTTATCAATTATTGCTTATTTAACCGTTAAAATTATAGCTATTATTTATTGAATTCGATCTTCAGAATAGTGGACTATAATGACCCCTTTAGGGCAATTTTCTTATTCGCTTCTCCTGATTATTATTATTATTACATAATATTAGACTATTTACTTTTATACTTGTATATTTGTACTATCATTTTATATTAATGGTCATACTATATTTATTAGTAGATATAATATTATATTGATTAATAAATCAATTCATTACCTTTAGTTATCAATAGTTTTTATATTCAAATGATAATAGTTAGATTTATTGATTTATAATGTAATTATAATATATTATATATTATATTAATAATAATATTAGTAATATCATTATTCTTATTACGTAGCATATTTTCTTTATATATTAATTATAATAATATTTAATTCTCAATTATATTATAATATTATCCCACGTAGGTACGTTATAAAATTATTATTAGTATTTGATATCATTTATAATCAAATTATTTATTTATTATTTAATTTATTTAACTTATTAATATTATAATTATAATATAATATTTTATATTACAATTATGCTATAATCTTATATATTGTTTTATTTTGTATTGTCAAATATATCATTATTATAATGGATTATAATATTATTATTCTTAATTATTATATGTTATTTGAATATTCATATATCCTTTTAATTTGGACTCATGACATACAACTTTAGATCCTAACCATTGTAAGAAAATGGTAAAATCTCTAATTATTTTGGTACTTGCACAATCTGGAAAGAGTCGAATTTGTGATGCATACCTTTTGGTTCATGCGTCTTATCCCATAACAGGACTAAATCACCTCCATGAACTTCCTTGGTCTAGTCTTATTGTCGAAGAATGTCTTTACACGATTTCGATGTTTTGTAATATGATCAACCATCCTTTTGCATTCTTCTTCCATCTTAGTTAGGGACATAATGTGTTTCTCCAGACCATCTTGGAAGATTGGATCCTCTATCACTTGTTGTAGTTTACAAATGGATAGCTCCAACGAGAGTGGTAGACTAGCTTCAACATCATATACCAGTTCGAATGGGGAAATCCTGATTACCTTCTTGGGTTATACTCTATTTACTTAAAGCACATCGTGCAATTTCTTGTGCTAGTTCTTCTGGTTCTCAGAAACCAACTTCTTCATGATGTTGATCACGTTTTTATTACTTGATTCTTACTTGATTCTACTTGACCATTCCCTTGAGGGAATTAATCTGATGAATGACTTAGGTGTATACTATTGTCGTAGCAAAATTCCATAATCTCCACAGAAGAAAAGTAAGAAGCATTATCCATGACAAGCTTTATTGGCACGCAGAACCTTATTAGAATGTTCTCTTTGATGAACTCATAGACAACTGTAGAAGTAGTAGTTCTAAATTTTTACCCCAGGCTGAAAATTTAGGTAGAGCCATAGTTATGCCAATCATAGGTGCATTGTTGTGTTTTCAGCCAAATACAAGAGTTTTAATAACATATAAAGAGCTAAAAAATTGCATTTAAAAGAAGAAAAACATCACATAAAAGTTTAAAACTAATTCTTACAAGTTTTTCTGAAAGACTATTTCTTTATTGATCAAAATGTTCAAATTTTCACACATGCTATGAAATTATCTAAAGAGAAAATCACAACTGAATTTCAAAGCATGATTACATGTGAAAAGAAAAACAAGGTATAAAGAATCATAGGGGCCAGTCATTGCTTGAATGACTGGCGATGTTGCTGCTCATTTTGATGATGCACGCTCTTGATGCCCTGCTGCTCCTATTTGCTTGCATTCCAACACCAAATCTTGCAATCACATGAACAGATAGAGTTAGATCCAATGGATCTAAGCAATAACCGGCCTACCTCATCGTTATGCCTTACACATGCATCCACATTTTCAAACATGATCTTGATTTTTTCTGTAATTAGTTTGTTTCATGTGTAGTAACATATATCTCTGATTAACAAGAGAATGTAAATGGGGCTCCCACAAGGGTTAGAGCTCAGCTTGTTAATAGAGATAAAAAAATTCCCATGATAAGGAAGCAAGTTCCAAGGTTGTTAAATTGAAAAAGTGAAAATGTGAAATGTTGATGCTGTTGTTCTAAAGTGAATATTATAGAGGAACGAAGTAAATGATACTTTCAATCAAATAAGTATGTTTGCTTCAATCAGAATTTTAGAAAACATGACATCCAAATAGAATGCTATAGAGCATAGTGTTTCAGTTTTTTTAGAGTCTAGTACTTTCAATTTTGGAGTAGCAAATGGAGAATTTTTTCTTCATACCAATGAACACATTAAAACAGAACATAGAGCAATTTTGTCAACAAAAGTGCAAAGGAAGGAGCAAATGTATGCTTTCAACAATTAGGATATGATCATAATAGCATAAAAACCCAAAATAATAGTATGAATGCACATATATCTGAAAGGTTTTTGTATGCATTTTAGAGTTCATCCTCTAGATTTAAAGCTACAATGAACAAAGTCATGAGAGTGAAAAAGTTTCAGTTTTATGACAAAGAAATGCCTTTTTTTCCCCTAAAAGCTCTCTAGTTAAGACCTTCAGATTTAGGGAAGATGACAGCAAAAATGAAAATCTTTGCAAAAATTTTTCCAAATTTTTAAGAGAAAGTACAAGAAGAAAAACGTGCCTTACCATGATGATCTTTAGCAAAGAACAGGTCTTCTGTTTGAAGCCCAGAAAATCCATAAAGTGGTGATATTTGAAGCTCATAATGGTGCCATAAATTGTAGAGAAAGAAAGAGCAAAAATGACTTTCATTTTTGAGAAAAAAATGCATGAGATAACACCAAGAAATGTGCCCAGAATGCGGATTCTGACCTGCTATCAAACCTCAAAGAAAGAGCAGAAAATTTGGTATGAAATGGCAGAAAAACATACCCAAAAATGACCAATTCTGAGCCACAAATGGCTTCAAAATGCCACTAAAACCCTTGCACATCTTCTCATGGCAGCTAGCAAGGGCCAAGGCGTCAAAATCTAAAGAACTATATTACTTTTCATGCCCAAAAACATGCCCAACTTTGCAAAAAACTGCGTAGCAAGAGTGCATATCGAACCAGAAAAGCTCCAAAAAGCTACAACAAATCACTTTTTCTTTTCCTCCGATAGCAACCAACAAATGAGAAGGAACAAATCACTTTTTCTTTTCCTCCGATAGCACAGAGATCTCCATTCGTTTTAGCTTCCAAACCCTCTTCTTCTTCCATGCAGCTGGAGCTCACAATGGAGCAAAATGAAATGAGAGAAATGAGCTTCTTTTAGGGTTCAATCCCTAATATTTTCCAAACCTATTGTGCTTAGCGGAGAGGCTTTGGTTTTGGCTTTACTTTCTTTAAATTTTTTGCCTTTATCCTTCATACTCACGTGAGTGAGTTTTAATTTGTGCAAAGTGTCAAAAGTGGTGACTATTGCCCACTTTAAGAATGTAAGCAATATTATTTAAAGTGACATAGTTATAAGTCATTTTATTAATATTTGATTTTAAAATAAAAATATTTATTATTTTATATATTATAAAAATATTTATTTGTTTTTAATATATATTTCTTTTTGATGAAGTTATTTATTCAATAATAAATAGATGCTATGTTGATATTATCAAATTGATTTAATAATCAATTAATATAATCAACATAGTCCATATTTATTATTTATTATTAATAAATTAATTAACAATAAATATTGTGAGTATGTTAATATTATTAAATGATTTAAAAAATTATTTTTATAACATTAGTATATTTAAGTGTTTATTATTAATAAGTTATTATAATTTTTCAAATTTTTATTAAAATATATCAGAAACAAATATCTATTTTTATGTTATAAAAAATTGATAAATATCTTTGTTAAGGGATGAAAAGGAGATGGGATGGACTTATCTACAATTGTTGAAGTCAAAGAGAGTTATTGCATTTTGAAAACTTTTTGGGATATTTTGAGGGATAAAATTACATTTTAAAGGAGTTTCTATGATGATACTATCAGTCCATGACTTTTGGGCCACTTATTCCTCCTTTGAAGTCTTTGTAAGGAGCTTAAAAAGTGTGTTTTTGACTGAGCTCGCCTAGGAGTTGGTGGCTTACATTTATGATGCAGCTAGATGTAAAATGCATAAGTGTGAGCTTGAGGCTCATTTGTAAGGAGTTCTAGTTTTAGCAGATTGGGGGACTTGTGATTTTTGTTCAATCATTCTCCTCATTTCTTGCCTATTTCTTGTAACTCAGTTTATGATAATAAGAAAGATAACCTTAGATACCATTTTTATCAATTGTTTCTACCCTATTGTGTTTGTAGAACTATGTATCAGTGTGATTGATGAACTTGTTAGTGAAAAGAATGAGTTTTCCTCATATTTGTCTCGCTATGTCATACCTTTTCTATTATAAATGCAATGTGCAGGTAACAAATCATGTCAAGCAAGTGTTATAGGCTCTTTATTGTGAGATTTTTGGTTCCTTTATAAAGCAATTAGGCACTTAGACCTTTCTGTTAATTATTAATGTGCATGCCTAGAAAAGACAAGATGTGTGAGTTTAGATCTATTATTTTGGTGTTCAAGTGTTTCAATTTTCTGAATATCATAAGTAATTTTTGATGCATCACCTTAGTCTTAGGCTTTATTCTGGTTATCCTTCTATCTCTTTCCCTCCCAAGTTTTATATTTATGTTTGAAGAGAAAATAGGTGAAGCAACATAAGAAGTGTTGGTACACCCACTACTCAGGAGTGTTTTCATGTTTCTCAAAGTGACTGAGTTTTTTGAATTTATTCAAGGGTGCAACTTTTAGAGATAACAATAGGCTTGGCTTCCACCCATTTGGTGAAGTAGTCTATGGCAATGATGACATACAAATGACCACATAAGAGGGGGTATTAATTGGTCCAATAAAATCAATTCCCCATTGCTGAAAGGGGCCTTCAATTACAACTAGCTTTAGAGGCAAAGCAACTAATTGAGGTTTGTTGGAGAACACCCTACACTTGTCACACTTGGCTACCCACTTATTAGCATCCTTGAACATGCCAGGCCAGTAATATCATTGCCTCAAAATCTTGTATGTTGCAACTGTTGATGGAAAATGACCACCACAGACCTCATTGTGGAAACTATGAAGTAACCTTTCTTGTTGAGGTTTATCGATACATCTTGAGAAGGTTCCATCTATTTCTCTTTTGTCAAGTTGGTCATCACATATGATATACTTAGCTGATTTAACTCAGAGGTCTCTTCTACTTATATCTCAATCAATCAGGTCAATCCCTGTAATTCAAAAAATAGGTGATGTTTGAGAAGCAGGGGTCTTGGAGGTTGACCATTAGTGCCCTTGAAGATTCATCTTCTTGACTTAAGTCCTGATTTTCTACAATTGTCTTGCACAAGTCATTTCCTCGCACCAATTTTGTTGGCTTCAGGTCAATGTCATACTCTTGAACTTTTGTTATCCATGCACCTCTAGTCTTGCAACCTATCTCTTTTGGTTCAATATGCTTTTGATAGTCAAATCAGATACAAATACAATAGAATGAGAGTGTAAGACATAGAATCTAAAAACATTGAGTGCTCTTACCACTGCATAGGTGTACTTTTCCATTTGAGAGTATCTCAACTCATGCTTCTTAAGGGGAGTACTCATGAAAGCAATGGGTGCTTAGCTACCTTCCTTGTTTTTCTACATGAGTATTGCAAATAGCATATGGGATGAGGCATATCAATACAATATGAACTCCTTAGTATAATCTGGATGTACCAATACGGGTGCTTTGGCTATGGCGTCTTTAATCTGATTGAAAGCCTTTCTTCCATAATCATTCCATTTGAAGGTTTGACTTCCTTTCATCATATCTATCATGCACTTGGTGATTTTAGAAAAATTAGGAATGAAACATCTCAGAAAGTCCACCTGTCCAAAGAATGATTTGACTCCAGATTTGCTTCCCAACAAATTCAACTATTGGATGGCTCTAACACATTATGGGTCAATCCTGATGCCTTCTTAGGAGACTATGTGACCCAAAAGTTTTCCTTCTATAACACAAAAGACTGATTTTTGGAATTGAGTGAAATCCCATGTTCCCTACATATTTTCAACACTTTCTCCAAGTCCCTTAGATGATTTTCTCTTTTCTTGGAGAAAACTGTCAAATCATCCAAGTAGATAACAATAATATTATCTTTTAGTTCATCGAAGGAGGAATTCATATCCCTTTGAAATGTGGCACCAACATTAATGAGCCAAAAGGGCATTCTATTATCCGAAAATATTTCCCAAGGAGTGGTGAATGCAGTCTTGAACTGATCTTCCAAATTTACCTCAATTTGGTTAAAACTCAAAAAATCCATCTAACATGGACATCATTTCGAAGCCAACCACTATTTGCAAAAAATGATCCATATTGGGCAAGGCATAGTTGTCCTTTAGAGATGCTTGGTTCAAGTTTCTAAAATCCACACAAATTCTAATCTCCCCACTCTTTTTCTAGACTAGGACAATGTTAGCTATCCATGTCAAATGGTGTATGGGTAGATCATTATTGCTTCTAGCATCTTGTAAACTTCCCTAAAGATGGCATTCAAGACCATAGGGTTGTAGTTACATTGCTTTTTCCTAAAGGGAGTGGCTTCAGGTTTGAGAGGAATTTTGTGCTTGAACTCACCATTCCTAAAGGTATATCCCAAGCAAATACATCTTGGTATTTTGACAATAATCCTTTTTCTTTTTCCCTTGTATTGATCATCCATGAAATCTGGATGGGGAAGTAGCAATGAAGGTGATATGGCTAACAAGTCTGCCCTTGATTTCTGCTCCCTTGGAACAACTTGAATTGAGAAAGCATCCAAGTGCTCAATCTCATCCTAGACCCTATTTCTATAATTCCTAAGCCTTGCATTCTTTACAGTGTACTGAGCTTGAACTTGCTTCACTATAAGCTTTGTGTCTCCTTGAGCTCTTAAGACTTTCACTCCTCTCTGCTTTGTAGTTGTGACATCTAACAACAAGGCTTCATACTCTGTTGTATTGTTGGTGTTTTTGAATTGCAACTTGTATGCAAGATGGGTTACATCTCCATTTGAGGATACAAGCACTACACCAGCTCCAGACCCAGCAATAGCGCAATTGCCATCGAACTCTAGGGTCCAAATCTCTGGGTCACTAGAAGGCTTTGGTTGTTCCTTAGAACAATTGAAGTTAGAGAGAAACATGTAATTTCTGAACTTCATTTCTTGATATAGGATTTGTGCCTAAGGATCATCAGGCTTCAAGATCATGAATTTGGCCTTCTCAAGTTCCAACTTGATCTTTTTGTTACCCATGGGAATTATGGCATAAGATGAATCCATTTTGATTTCCCCTCCCATGTCTCTACAAAAGCTTCAACTCAAAAGCATATAGTAGCTAGCTAGAATATCTGCTACTAGGATGGCTAGCTTCATTCACTTTGCAAGGTCAGCAACCAATGTTAGTTGTGCATCTTTCACTTGACCTATTAGAGGGACTTGCTTTGCATCCATGGAATAACAATGTCCAAAAGGTTTGGTAAGGGTCAACCCAAAGGCATAGGCAACTGAAGAGGGCATGATGTTATCAAAAGCTTTGGAATCAATTATGCAATTGCTAATCTTATGGCCAGTTACGTACAAGGACACATAGAATAGGTCTGGCTTCTAACTAGGGGAGATAGCTAAAACTGACACTTCTTCCTCTTTGTAGAGCATAAGAAAGAAAGGCTCTTCATCAACTAGTGGGCCACTATCCAGTTGAGGTTGCTCGTTGCTAATAGTGGAGATGAGATTAGATTGAGTTCTAGCATTTGTATCATTTTTACAATAATCCACCAACTTTTGTAATTTATCAAGATGATTTTTGAGATAATCAAGAGTAGACACCTGGATACGAGCATCCTTACAATATCATATCATATCAAATAAGGAATGCAGCTTACCACTTGATTCAAACCTTGACTGCTATTTCCTCCAAGATGAGGGATTTGATGCTCTAGTTGTAGCTGGTGAAGGGCTAGTGATTGTGTTCTAGGAAGGGATAGAGTTCACCAGGTTCTTCTCTCTCTGACTTCTCGTAGCCATGGTCATCTAAATTCTATCCAAGGTGGAAAAGAAATCACCTCCAACCTCTGAATCTAATTCATACTCCAAAAAGAATGTTCCAGAGTCCCCATGGGGAGCAAAATCATCTTCACTTTGGGGGTACTCCATGGTTAGCTCATTACTAGTAGTGAGATTCTTATATCTATTCATTTATGGGCTAGAATCACCATTGCGATTAGCTTGTAAATGAAAAATGCACATGTTTTGATTCTTGGGAGGTGTGTCAATAGAAAGCATTTTCTGAATAGACGACAATTGCAATGGTCTACCTTCAAGTGGCCTTTGGGAAACATCTTGATATGGTTCTTGGAGCAAAGAAATGGGCTTTCCCATTTGTCTCTCCATGGAAATAATTTCATTAGAGAGCTTCTAAAGGATTGCTTTAGTATTGTTAATTGTACCAGGGATAGAGCTTGTAGAAGCTCCATTCTGAATTTCTCTATTCCATTTCCCGACTGCTATTTGATCATCCTCTAGTTCGATTGCCAAGGGCTAAATAGCCAACAAGTTAGCCACATGTGCATGCCCAATTTGAGAACTTATATGAAGGGGCATGAAGCTGATGAAGAACATCTTTTCCTTGTCTACAGTAGGTCTGCTTGCAGTAGGGATCCTATTTACCAACTTATTGAACTTTGTAATGAAGTCTCTCATAAGAACGTTGGGTTCCTTCTTTATTTGGGTAAGTTGAGTCAATAGAGTATGCTCATCCTCTGTACTCTTATAGTACGCTTCAAATAGGTTTTGCATGTCATCCCAAGTCATGATACATCCTACTGGGAGGTGTTGAAACCAATGAGATGCATTGTCAACCAAGGTTTCCACAAACATCCTTATTGCTAGATCTTCATGTTGAGGACAAACAACACTGCACACGGTGAAGAAAGCCACGATGTTCTCATCAACAAAGACCTTCCCATGACTATTGAATTTGGGAAAATTCTTTCGAGAAGCTCTAAGCAGGTCATTATTGGTAGCAAGTCATAAAGGGCCAATAGCATTACCCCAAGGAACAACCATTTAGGTAGGGAGGATTACTGGTATGACCTAAAAGATGACAACAGTAGGGGTAACTACTCTATGAAGAGTGAGGGCATTGCACAATGATGGGATTTGAGTGATGAAAATAGAAGGAGAAGATGAATGGCTATGCATCCGAGAAAGAGGGTGAGGTGGTGGAAAAGGAGCACCATGGGTAACTTGATATATTGGATCTAGAGAGCGGGTTCTCCCTCTTCCTATAAGAACTTCCGATATAGGGAACTCATATTTCTGCAACTCTTCAAATACAGGGTCAACTTTCCTTTTACCATGAGTGTTGTGTGTATACGTAGAATCTAGGGTGAACTATCTTAGTTCACAATGGACACGCTTCTCTTAATCTTCTTTTCTATAAAACTCCCTCCCAATATTCATCATTTGGTTTCTTTGTTTCAAGGGTGAAGCTTACTCTTCTATATTGGTCATGGGACTTTTGACTTTTTTAGTCAAAAGTATTCAACTAATTTATTATGTCCTCTTGTTCATCCTAGAAATTGAGGTTAGGTTCCACTACAAAGATTTTTCCTTCATGAGGCAACAAAATCTCTTCTTATAAGTTGTTGTGCATGACTCAACTATTTGAGTGCCACAAAGATAATCTCTAAGTTTCTTAGTAAAGCACATACAGACTTAAGAAAACTTAGGATGTATGAGTAACTTCCCTAGCAGAGTCACCAAAAATTGTTGGTTAATAGTTTGTCTTCCTTGATATTTTGGTTTATACCTTGACTCTTAGACTGCTCAATGGCTTGTGGAGTACAAAGAAGTTAGCAATAGAATGGGTCTATGTAGTAATCTATCAAGGACCCTTGAATTGAAAGCTACAACTCCCTTTTGAATGCAAGATATGTAATGAATTTTGTTTTTTGGGTTTTGGGGGTATGCTATTAACCAGAGAGTACAAGAGAGGAAAAAACCAAGTTGCTCAACACCTTAAAAAACTTAGGCAATTGAAGGGGGAACTAACTCACAACATGCAATTTATTCTGACAGGGATGTAGGGAAAGGAAACATGCATAAATAGATACAATGATAGGAAGAATGGAAGAGATGGTGAAACAAGTAATTCTCGGATGACTAAGAGGAGGTGACATGTGTTATCAAGTCCTTTGATGGGGTTGCATCCTCATATCTCCTCTTCTTCCTATCAATGGTCTCTTTGAGCCATGAATTTCTAGAGAGCACATTGATAGTGGATTGCAATGCAATGGGATCAGATAGCTTCCTCAAGATTAATGGAGTTGGCTTTCTCTGAGAAGTAATAGGGAAGGCAACGAGCTTAGTTATCAAAAGGGCAAAACTATCCCCTTGCTGAGATGCATCTTGGTCTTGGCCATCCATGGGGTTAGTGTCACCATCCAAATTGATGTCTTAAACAGGGAAAGATGGCTTGGCCACTATTTTTTCTTATTCTTTCCCTTATCCGTGTCATCCTCCTTCTCCCAAACTTTCACGGTGTTCAGAAGAGAGCTAGCTCTGCAGGTAGGAGTGAGTGACACATTCTTTTCTAGAGGCTGGTCTCCACCCTAGCCAATGGATTGTGATGGTCTTACAGATGTTGATGTAGTGGTTGTGGTGGTTGTTGTAGTTGACTGGGGGACTCTAGTTGATACTCCACCTCTAGACCAAGTACTTTTGATCCCCTTTTTCCTTGCTCAGGTCCACTCCACCCATTTGTCTATTCTCTTGATTATCCCCTGCATAAGAACCTCCATAGAGTCAATAACAAGATTTGTAGTTGGGGTAGACAAAATTGGGGTGCCTTTGATCTTTTTGTAAGATGTGGGGTGCATGTAGGCTACATCATCTACAAGGTCAAAAATATCAACATAATTGTTATATAATTTGATCTCGTCAATAGTTAGCCGTGACCGAAATCTCTCCTTAGTTTGGTACTCATTGAGACACCTGAACCAGAAGTCGTCAATATCTGAAACATGCCTATAGACATATCCCAACTTCAAATGATCTCTTACAAAGTTAACTAGATCATATTGAGGCCTGAGAACCTCATAGTCTAACAAATTAATTTTTCTCTCAAAGATCTTTACCAAATTCAGAGCATCTGATCTAGAGACACATCAATACAGGCCAACCACTATAAGGAAGGGGATCCCGTCTATCTTCTTTACATTAGAGTACATTGTATTCACTTCAAGGATTTGTTAGCATAGTTCAACTAGGACCGATTTGTCCTCTTGATATCTTGGAAATATCTTACGAAATCTATTGTAAACTCTTTTTTGCAAATAGGAGAAACTCATAAACTAGATGAATGGGCATCTGAATTGTCTTATGGCCAAAATTTTCTCTGGTGAAAATCTCCTCTTAGGGCATCCTTGCAATTCTTAGCATAGCCTCATTGCAAAGGCATCATTAACAACTATGTACTCCTCATAGCTGCTTTGCAGCTATAGATGTGGGTAAAATACATAAACTTTGGTGGGCTCATCATAATTTGGGATGCTAGGGAGGCCGGGCTACAAGTGGTGAGCTGCCAATGCATAGATTAGATAAGAGAACATGTAGAGTTGCTTGAATCCTTAGGCAGTATTGGTCTCCATTTTCCCAATGGCTCTCTAAGAAGTGGAGTTCATGATAGAATACGCTAAGCACTTTACTTAAAAATAAATAAAAATTAAAGGTGTTGATAGAAAGTTGTTTTGAGTTTACATCAGGACACCATCAAGAATGTGTTCAAAGTGTTAGAGACTCTAGTTTGTGTTGATCTATAAAGGAGAATTTACGAAAACTTGAATGAGAAAAAGCTTGATCATATCAAGATTTTAAATGATAACGAACAACTTATTAAAGAGAGTAAGAGGCTATCAAAAGACACAACACCATGGCTATCAAGGTAAATGTTGTGGCATGAAATACATGAACTTCCAATCTTGTGATCATCCGAGATAGCATTGCCAAGTACAAGGCCCTTCAAAATAATCCATAGGATTGTTTCAATTCTCTTTTACCTTTCTTTTTCTTCTTTCATGTTTGTAAGTGAAGAGGATTTATTACATAAAAAAGTGTAATTACATTTAATACAACTTATATGTGTAATGACATGTAATCCAATAATTTCTCTTCTAGTTAAACTTGGTCAAAGTTGGTTGAGTTGCTGCCACTTTTTCCTCCATTTTTTTCTCAACTCCTGTGCCTATATAAAGGAGTGTCCCCTCATTGTAAAATCATGTTTTGGGTATGTGCAGGATCATGGTGTACCAAACTATGGCCTTAAGTGGCAGTGAAAAATAAGCAAATCAGGGTTATAACAACTTGACACATAATTTTAGAGTGGTTCTAGACTTTATATCAAAAATTTGTAAGAAAATAATCTGTAGGAAATTGAATGTAGTTTCTAAACAATAAGGCCTTATCTAGAGAAAAAATTATTTGATTGGTCAAAAGTTTGGATTTTAATGCAGTACTACAAAATTTTCAGGGCAAAAATAAAAAGTAGGTGTATGTCTGACCACCTTAATCATAATCAAATGATAATATTTTTAAATATAATTTTAGATATAAAAAGTAGACTCATTCTTAGATGTGACGCATATTTTTGGGAAATTTTATTCCAAATAAATAATTAATTATGAATTTTCTACTATACTATTTTCAGAATTTAAAACTCTCATGTCTGACCACCTTAACTAGTTAAAAAAATTTCAAAATTAAGTTTTTCTTATTTTTTTCTTATACTATTCGAAGCATAGAATGTGACACATCTTTTGGATTTCAAAAATCTTATACGGTTTGAAAGTTATAGCTATTTTTCAACCAGTATGTCAATCAACACTTTGTAGCTAACTCCATTAGAAAATAAGTAATAATTACTTATTGAACTCATAATTTGACAAGCCTTACATTTATGAAAAGCTAAGAACATTCTTAAGAAACCCTTTTCATTACATCAAATTTTGGTTAAAAAAAAGTCGTCAGCTACATGCTTGTAGTAAAAAACACATAAGAACATGCCAAAAACACATTTTTGGGATTTTTTTAAAGATGACCATATAAGGTTGGTATCGAAAGATATAGTAGGAATTATAAATGTATTAATTATTGTGATGTGAATATCAGGATTTAACTGTGTGATTTTGAGTCAAACTCGATGACCCATGTTTCATGAGTAGTGATTCAACATGAATCCATCTCTCATGAGAATAAATGGAACACTTAGCACTCATTGGATCTAGGTGATGCTCACAGGGGTGAAGCACCGGGACTTCCCGGGAGGTCACCCATCCCAGTACTACTCCAGCCTGAGCGCGCTTAACTACAGAGTTTCCTCCATAGTTAAACCCAAAGCTTCCAACCCCATTTGCAAAACCTTCACCAAGTGTTGTGCCTTATGAACCATTCATTAGAAAGCCCCTTAAGCTCATCAATTGATAAGTAGGAGATGATTTCCACAGCTAGTCAAATTGTGATGTGAATATCAGGATTTAACTGTGTGATTTTGAGTCAAACTCGATGACCCATGTTTCATGAGTAGTGATTCAACATGAATCCATCTCTCATGAGAATAAATGGAACACTTAGCACTCATTGGATCTAGGTGATGCTCACAGGGGTGAAGCACCAGGACTTCCCGGGAGGTCACCCATCCCAGTACTACTCCAGCCTGAGCGCGCTTAAGGGGCTTTCTAATGAATGGTTCATAAGGCACAACACTTGGTGAAGGTTTTGCAAATGGGGTTGGAAGCTTTGGGTTTAACTATGGAGGAAACTCTGTAGTTAAGCGCGCTCAGGCTGGAGTAGTACTGGGATGGGTGACCTCCCGGGAAGTCCCGGTGCTTCACCCCTGTGAGCATCACCTAGATCCAATGAGTGCTAAGTGTTCCATTTATTCTCATGAGAGATGGATTCATGTTGAATCACTACTCATGAAACATGGGTCATCGAGTTTGACTCAAAATCACACAGTTAAATCCTGATATTCACATCACAATTTGACTAGCTGTGGAAATCATCTCCTACGTATTAATTATTTCCATTTAGTATCAGGATGGGTGGGAAAAAAGTTGGAATAGATTTTGAAATTCTTTAAGGCATTTCAGAACTACATATTTTTCAGATCGCCCCTTTTTGGCACACCATGATCCTGCACATACCCTTTTATTGTATGCAAGAGAGGTTTGGAGAAATTGTGTTAGCAGAACTTTGATTGTGTAGCACTATTTTGATAAAAAAGTGAATACAAAGGAGCAATTGAAACATAACTTAGATTGAGTGCAATTCTTACTTGTGTGAATTGGAAGCTTTTTTTGTGATTTGCATATGTTATCTTTTATTCATGTAATCTTGTGTTATTGATAATTGAGTGTAGAAAAGAGTTAAGTAGGAATTGGGGTTGGAGCTTCGACTAGGAGCAATTGTAGAGATATATAGACTAGAAGGTTTGTCTATAGCTAATGTCTTTCTTGATTCATAAAATAATTAGGATATCTTTACTTTTTGGAAGTCTTTGTGCCCTTTTAGTAAACCTTATTCATATAGAATTATGACCAGACTTAGAGCCAAGTCGGTACACTTTCAGATAACCTTTGAGTTAGTGTTGGTTTATTTGTATCACCATTTTCAACTTTTAGATAGAAGTGTAGTTAGAGATTTCACCCTACCCATTACTCGCTCCACAAGTAAGTGGATTATTTCTTGAAAGTTAAGAGGAAAGAATATTGGTAACACCCTTTTACAAAATCTCTCAATTACTTGCTTACCTTGAGTTGATCCAAGGAATGATGAGAATGGAGAGCTTTCAGACTCTGTCTCACACACTGTGGCTAGTCATCCTATTTTGCAACTGGGTTTTACCCAAAACCATCGGTTTCAAAATATCCACCCAGCACAATGATTTATTGGCTCCAACCTACTAGAGGCTCTAATCCCTTTGTTTATGAACAAAAACTCACTAGAAGCTCCAACTACCACATGTTGCAGGCTCTGACCTACTAGAAGCACAAACACCCACTTATGTCTTCGTGAGCACCAAAACCCACTTATGTCTTCATGAGCACCAACTCATGACACAAACTTATTTTCCACCTTTGCGATGTTGTTATCCTCAACTGATGATGGACACTATGTAGGTTTAACTTCTAAGTCAAACAATCACCTCTTATATCCTTATAAATATTTATATATATTATATCAGACGAAAATCTGATCATCTATTCAACCTCAGCTTTCTCTTTCTTTCTATATATATATCAGATTTAAAAATCTGAATATATGTGTATTTTTATATTCCCAATATTTCTTCATTTTCATATCCACTCATACTTCACCGCACTATACTCTTGTCGATAAATTCACTTATTTTTCTTTATATCTCTGATTCATCTCACTCACTTCTATTCACACTTTTATTCTTCTCTCAATCGCTTACTTCTTCATTCACTGCCGACTCTTATGTTCTACTCATTACACTCATCTTCATCTTCAAAACTGATCTCTTATTTATATTTCCATCTGCTAAAAGTCACTCCTTTTGCAGTGTAAATACATATCTTTATATCTTTACAAACTTAAGTTCAAATCTTATTACTTAAAACAATTTTGTATTTAAAGTTGTTCCTTGTAAATGTTGATGGAACTGGTGTCATGAATGTATGAAGAAATTGTCATTAATGGCAAATGAGAAATGAGTTATTATCTCTGAAGTCATAACTCGGTTGTTCATGAAGATAATTATTTGTAAAAGAAGAGAAGGAAGTGTTAACGATGAAAAGAAGTATAAAGCTTACCAAGACAGTGATGAAAAGGCTTCACCCTAACATAAGTAAGTTACTACCATTAAAGTGTGAAATGGATTATTACCATTAAAATCAAGGACACTCAGGAGATTGTGAGAATTTGTCCTTGAAGACATCACTGCTAAAATGTTATAACAGTTATAGTCATAATAATAGTTGATTGGAGAAGAAAATTAAATCAGAGTACTTCATCATGTTGAAAGAAAATCAAATTGACTGTGCATTAGCAATATGAAAAGAAACATCAATGCAACTGAAAGAATAATAATAGTGATATGAAATTGTGAAGAATATTCTCCTAGACATAAACAGAATCTATTGAACCTTATTGTGATCAAGAAGGCAGAAAGAAATCTCATAGCATAACAAAGACAGAACAGAGGAGTCTTCAGAAAAGCCAATGCAATGAACAAGTTCAGATTTAAAACATAACAGCCAAACTGTGATACAAATATAGAAATGTGTTAAAGATAAAAGCTATAAGCAAACATATTCATAGTATGTTGAGAAGGGAATGGCAGCAAGTTTCAGTTTGGAGTTCTGAAATAAGCCAATTTAGCAATGATTCTGCAACTTGGGATTTAGCAGCCACGATATCTGAATGGGAAATAAATAATGAGTTTGCAGAGTCAATGATAATCAACATTTATTCAAATACCCCTTTCCAACATCAGGGCTAAAGTATGAATCTACATATGCCACATTAAATAAAGAGGAGGAAGTGTATAAGTCATGGAATAAAAGAAACAAGGCAGTGTTTGGATGAGCATAAGTAATAAAGGATTATTCTACAAAACAAAAAACATCAAGATGGCACCATGAACTTATTACATACTGTGTAAAGAAGGCTGCGTAGATATGGAGTTGTTAGCGGCAATTTATTCTGAGCATGCAGCTCGATATTGAAAGTCATCGATTTAATTGAAGGCAGCAATAAAGCTCAATGAGATGGCATCAAATGTTTCCAGTTTGAAATTAAAGTGTGATTTAATATCACATGACAGTGTATGTTTATGATTCAGTAAATTTAGTGAAGGAATGACGTGTTCAAACAATAATGAATGGAAGTTGACTACTACAAGCCATTTCTAGCATCAACGACAGAGAAAATTATCATCAAAGGCTATGCTGAGTCATCGTACATTTCCAGTCAGCATGAGTCGACGATGGAGTTTTATGATAGTTCAGTTCAGCAATTGAGATCTACAGAGCATGATGAACAACAGAGTCATCGCGTGGTACAAATTAGTACTTGAAAACAGTTTGAAAATGAAATTGTTGATAAACAGATTTGTCACTTAAAAAATACATGATTTAGCCCAATGAAGTGTGTGGCAAATCAATTTCTCCAACAGTTGGATAGGCCCTGGATATCTGGCCTTCCTCTGCATTTAGAGGGCCAGCTCCCTTGTTAGATAAAATTTTGATTTTTAAATAAAGATGATTACAACTTAGAATATAGAAAGAAACTATAGATGACGAATGCACCATATGACTTCAATGTTTCTATAAAATTGACATAAACTGCTAATGAAGACAAACAAGAACTACGCTTGAGAGCTATCATTGACAAAATGCTAATTCAATAATTCATGAATACTTACACGATAACATGAAAATGTTCATTATAGAGAACTGACACTTTTATAATTTAGAAGAATGGAAAAAGGACTCAAATGTGCATTCCTTTATTTCCTTGCACCAAGAACATAAACAAAAACTTTGATTACAAAGACAACCTCTGTACACACATCCCAAAAATTGTCTTCACCAAAACTCTAACATAAGTGTTCCCTTATTCCAAAATCTAAAAAGCCCCCCATTACATCGAGATTCATGAATTTATAAGTCATTCCAGCTCAACTAACTAAAAGTTAGAGCTTTGAATTTGGCATGTATTTGAACTAACTCATATGAATCAAGACTCTAAATCCTAACTCTAATTACAATAAATGACATAAGTCACTTTTCACCTCAAGATTTTAAAAAAAAAATTACTCTAAAGAAAAGACCACAATGCTGATTTCGCTAAAGTAGCCTTTGTCTTTGTCTTCCTTCATCATTGTCTTTGTCCACCAATAATATTGAAGCTTCTTCAGGAATAGTATGATGGTGGCTGAATATAATTTACCAATTGACAGGAATAGATTTTGAAATTAACAATATTGCTCTTTAACCAAGTAATATTGCCTCATTCCATCGGAAAATTCACAAGCCTTCTCTATGCGACTTCTTTGTGATACCGTAATCCAAGCTCTTTTAACCGAATCACATCGTGTGATCATGATAGAGATGTATCGTCTTCTTCAAACTTCACAATCGGCAATGCATTGATTGCATATTTCCAAGGATTTTTCAACGAATCTGTTATGTGCAATATTTGAAATCATCAGTCATGAGATCACTGCTTTATTTAAGAATTCACATTTTCTACAACCTTACCACCGCTCTGGAGCATTTTGTCAAATGGTTCACATTCAATGTCTTGGATCCCACATTGCATGGCATTGATATAGGATTTTCTCACAAAGTTCTCATACTTTTTGTATCCAAACTGGAATCATCCCTTTCCTCTAGATGAGCCTCTCATCGTAGAATTATGTTGAATTGTTCATGGTCTTTGTCAACGATTCCACATTATTCATGCAGCTTCTCTTGTGATCTGTTCCAATTTTAAATGCTCCTATCTCATTCACAAACACAGTATATGAAGGTGAATCCCGAGGATGCTTAGGTTCACATTGCCATTCTATTGAGACAAGGTGCTTGAAAGACATTCATTTCATATCTCTCTGATCTTTTCTCTTGTTGATCAAAATTGAAGTCTTAAAGAAGACTTGTAATAGCATGCGAAACACTTTCAAATCTCCACAAATGCATCCAAACTATGCACTGTTACTACAAGGACATTCTTTGACTGTGACTAAAAACAAGGCTCTGATCTTTGAAGCCATGTTTTCCACTAGTGAAGTTAGCATTTCATTGAGAAATACCATGCCACAAATGAGAATTGGAACATTTCAACAAACAGTTTGCTTTCTTTGTCTAAGCTTCTATACCATACTTACATGTCAGCTCATATGTTTCATTTAATGTTCTTTCCATCAGTTTGAGAACTATATCATGAACTAGATGGAGGCGATGGTATTACTCATAAGCTGCACTCATTGTAATCCGTTGTGATATTTGGTTTGACTACATGAGCATGATGGTCGTGGATATATTCACCCGATCAATTTGCCAACTCTTTGAACCAACAGTGACATGGAAGTCCTTCTATGGATGCCGTGGGGGTGGGAGAGCCGGATTGACGGCTCCCAAAGACTACGCAGTTTCATCTATACATGTAAGGAAGATTCAAATTCAAGCAGAGCAGATCTATATTAGGCTGCACTCTCCATGGCTTGGTGATGTTGAGTGTTGTTAGACATTTGATGTGCATGACCTGTGAGGCATTTCAACAAATAGTTTACTATTAATCTGTCATAGCGCTGCCTTCAAATCATTTTGTCAAACAAGTCACAAGCCTTGTCTATGACTCCACACACTGCATATATTCTGGAAATGGAGTCACTGTGATTTAGCTATAATCTGGTTAAACACATTGGACGGAAATATCCATACTTCTTTACTCATTCTTCTACAGTCATATTGTGAACTCAGAGTGCAACGCAATGTGACGAGAAATTCTGTCGTACAGACCATGTGCATTGGATTATGGAAAATACCACTGATGTCCTTCGGAAGCCGCAGGTTGAGATGATGCCTTGTCTTTGGTTTTGATTCACATACTCATATCTTCACCAACTTACTCTCCTTTTCACATGGGCTTGAAGCTAAGGAAAAGTTGGTCAAACATTGCACTTGTACCTTATAATTCTTTCTCGCCGTTTTTAACACAAAAGTCATATTCCAAACGTGTATTACTAATCTTCTGAAGTCACCTACTGCCACGGCTTGGAGGTGAATATTTCCATCTTAATATGGTCTTTGCAATCATTCCAAAATGCATTGTGTGAAGTAACCAACAACGTGTGAGGATATTGAGATGACTGTCTGGTCTTGATCGTTGACTGCAACTTTCCAAGCTTTCCCAGCATGTGTACTTTGGGTTTCTTGTGTAGGCAGGTTAATGGAGGAATTTATCAAAGGGAAGCCATTGACACACAATTTTTATTAACTGGGAAAGAGATTAGTAACTGTCTCTGATATGCATGTTTTGAGAAAAGACACAATTCAAAACTGAACTTCTTTCTAAAAATTTTAGTATGTAGTGACAGAGGGGTTTGAGTATGTAGTGCGAGAAAACTTTTAATACGTGGAGAGAGAAAAGTATGGGTCGAGAGAAAGTTTTGGTAGGGGAAGAGAGAAGGTTTTAGTACATGGTGAGAGATGATTTTGAATATTTGAAAATTAATCTCTCTCTTCGAAATTAATTTAACTAACTCTCATACTAAAATATTCAGGTAGCAGAGATGAATTACTAACATCTTATGGATATACAAAATAGATAGGAGACTATTGATGATAATTACAAGCCAATGACTTGCAAATAACGAATCAGATTATTAACAAGGATATGAATACGAAGACATCCATACAAATAATATAGAAAACACCAGACGAATTCCCTCCGTACAAAGATATACATTCTAGTAAAGCTGAGTCAGTATATGCCCTATGTGCGGAAATGTGAGAATTGAGTGAGCATATATAAATGCAGATTTTAAGGCCACATAAGCAGTCAATGGTTATAATACTTAGTATAGAGATCAATTTGGAGATACGATTCTGTAAATGGAAGTTCATAAATTCAGTGATATATTTGCCAGTCAACAACTTAGCAATAGGAATATGAAACTGAATGCCTACATGATTTTATAAATAATAAGAGTGGAAAGCAGCGGCTAAATTAGATAGAAGTGAATTATGATTACTAAAGAATTTCTTTTTGTTTTACTGAAAGGGTGTGTAGCATATAGAAGATGCATCTTTTGGTCAGAGATGAATAAAGCATAAGGAAGAGAAAAAGAGGTGAGAATATATGAGTGAGTGAAGTGCATGGATGTGAAGAAAAGTAAAGGACTAGATAAGAAGGAAGGTGTCAGCGGTGAAGTAGAAAAATGAAAGTGTATGAAATGAAATAATAAAGATAGAGAAATCAGAAGTGAGAAGAAGCATAGGATAAAAGGAAGAAATATAAAAGACATAAATTCAGATTTGCCTAAGTTCAGTGGAAACCATGAAAATTCAGCTAGTTATCATGTTCAGATGTTTAGTGACTTGATTGGTGATTTCGAGATTGCTCATGAAGACGTGCATATGAAGTTGTTTGTTCAAACTCTAGGTGATGCTAGAGATTGGTTTTCCTTTTTGCCAGCATGTTCTATTTCATCTTGGGATGAATTACAATTAGAAAGAGTAAGCATCTCTGATTCTTTTGAGAAGTTCTTGAAGATCCAAATCAGTAATGATAATTCAGTTCCTGAATTTAATATCCAATTTGCAAAAGTTTTGAATAAGATTCCAAAAAGTTGTAAGACGAATGATCAAGTGTGTTTAGTGGTTTATCTTGATGCATTTGACAAGAAGATGAGTTATCTATTAAGAGATAAGGAGCCCAAGACCTTGCATCAGGCATTCATGATAGCAATAGAGATTGAAAGCAATATAAAGTATGGATTAACTAAGAGTCACTTCTCTAGAAATGTTTGCCAGCAAAATGAGTTTCAGAGGACAAATCAATGTCATAAAGAGTGTCCAAATTCATATTAGCATGTAATACTGTTGTTGTAAGCAATCTTGTTGAAAATTTAGAATCACAAACATGTAAAGTTGAAGATGAAGTCTCTTATTTTCAAAGGAGAGATAAGTCCGTTCTTACTGAATGGAATGCACATGTTTATAATATTACATCAGCAAATGACAAAGTTAGCTCACTTGATAAGTTATACATGCAAGATATAAATTTGGTCATTCCTTCTCCTATTGATGGATTGCATTGTATTGAGAATGTTGTTAACCTTGAAGTTGAAGGATGTTCATCTCGGTATGAGGACGAAGAGGCTGAAAGTTATGCTTCAAGTGATGAGGGTAAAGTTGCTGATCCGATATATTATGAAGAAGCATCATGTGAAAACAATGATGAGAGTTGTTATTCAAGTCAAGAAGAAGACAGTGATAACATATGTTCATGTTCATATGAATCTGACGCAAATTGTGAAGAAGAAAGCAATGATGTAAGCGAGTACTCTTATGCAAGTAAAGGTATGAATTCTTTTTCGAAATCTGAAACTAAAGTTCCATTTCAAAATTATGCAAATCAGCTTGAGGTTGAATGTTGTGAAGAAGAGTTTTCTACACAATATGAGGCCAAAGAGATCATTTATAAGGATGAATGGTTTAGTTGTGTAGATGAATGTCATAAGTTTGCATGCAGTAGCAACCAACAGTATATGAGTGATCCTAAGATTAATGCATCAACACCTACTAGTAAGATGAAAGATGATTGGTTTGCAAGACATTTGAATCATCTTAATGAAGACAACACAAGTAACATTGATGGAGTGGATGGTGTGTCTTCATGTGATGATTTTGATTTTTCTTCTTCATATGTTGAAAGTATCCATGACAATGATGTTAGAAATGGTTTCAAAGTTTTCAAGAATCTGTTGTATGGTGAAGAACTTGATGTTGATCAACACATCACTTGTCATAACATATACAAAGGAGTTTTGCATGGAATTATCAACCTACTTTTTGAGGAGCACATGGAATGTTTAGATTTAGTTGAGGATGATCTTGATGTTGATACATTATCCTACTATTGTATGAGATCAGATTTTTCTTCTTCCAGATATAACAATGATTATGATGATGATGTTGCATCTTATAATGTTGATAACAAGGTGTTTGATGAAGTTGTTATGGAAAATTAGCATGCACCTTGTAATGAGTTTTATGATGAATACTCTAATAAGGTGACTAATCCATTTGTTGATTGTAAAGAACCATTGGGGAATCCTGGATTAGTTTCAGATGTTGACATTGATGACATTTATGACTAAAAATCTGATTTCTCATTCGAGTACCATCTAGTTATACACAAGGATACAAAATTTCAAGGTATGTGTGACTTGTTTCCCCAAGTTGAGTAGGAAGCTTTCATATTCAAAATCGATAGCATGCATGATTCATTAGATGAATGAGAGTTTTACTTTGAGTTTGATATTTTTGAGCATGCTAATCAGAACTTTCATAATGAACAAGTTGTAGAGAATGAATCTAGTTTTTACATGCATTATGAAAGTGAAGGTGTAGGTTCTATTTTGCCAAGTGAGTTGATTCACAATGCTAATCTGATTCGTGAAACTGAAAGAAATGATGTTTCTAGCTTACCTCACAAAAGTTTAGATGAAAATTAGATATATGATAGAGGTAAAAGATTTTTTTGAAGTTTGGTGGCCTGGGGGCATCGTTTGTATAGTTTACAAGTAGTTGTTTTTGCTTTTAATAACTTGTTCAAGAGAAGTTTTTTGTTGTCAAGTGTGTGGTCTACTTCTTCCATAGATTTTAATCCTTTCCATGCTTGCAAGGGACATGCATCCCTAGATAGAGCCACTATTGGGACTCAAAATTGAAGCCCCGTTTTTTAGTACCATCCTAAAAATTAAGCCCTATAAGCGTTTTTTGGTGCATGTGTACCTAGCTATCCATTTGAGGCCTAAGAGGTGTATAATGTTTCTAACACCTTGCATTTAGTATGTCTATGTGTTCCATGAAGATAAATTGCCATTTCGAGTTATTTTGTGAAGTCCTGTTTTGAGCAATGTCCAAATCTACATTTTTGCCTATGTTAGATAGTTATAGGAGGTCTAGTTTGCATTTGAATATCTCACACTCAGTAATTTTTTATGACTCGCTACTTTGGGAGTGTTTAGTGTCCATACCAGAGAGCCTATGTTTCAAATTTTGGGTCATTTTGATATGTTTTGAGTCCCTTAAAGTTGGTCATTTATTGTTGTCATGCGAATGCAATTTTTTCAAAATTCTGGGAGGTCCTCTTTGACCAGTTATAACTTTGACCCAATTGACCAAAATGAGAAAATTCATTTTGCATTACATTCTACAGGTCAGAGACTTGTTATGTTTCTGATTTGAGCTTCGAACGAATCTATTTGACAAGTTTTTGAATGAGATTCAATATGCAATTTATAACTTTTCATTAGTGTCGAGAAAGGCAGATTTGTTGGTACCCCTATTTGAGATGTCATAACTTTGAATCTGTGATAGGTGAGATTGAATGGATTATACCATTGCATTCTACTCTAAAAATTCTTGAATTGTGCCAATTTTTAAGTCTTGAGGAAACTATTTGCACACTTTCCCAAGTCCATTCCATTTGCAAAAATCACTTTTCTACCAGTGTTTCCAGTTCTACAAATTTGAGTAGCCCACTTTGCCCATTTGCCAAATGGGCCTAGTTATTCATCATGAGCCTTAATTGCAGATTTATATTGTCCTCATGACAGTGAACCAATATCGCAGTTTTTGTTTCTCCAAGTGTTAGCTTGATGTTTTCAAAGCCAAATCCAAACGTGATTTATTGTTTTTTGACATGTTTTCTTGTAGGCAGTTTTGAGAAGGCAACTTTGACGGTCAATATCTTTTGATTGGAATTTTTTGATGAGACAAGATTTGGTAGGGTGTAAGAATGTGGAACAAAGAATCAGTGCGTCTGATTTCAAAGCTCAGTCAGGTGTTTTTGTCAGTTTTAAAAAAATGATGGCTCAATGATTAAGTTCAGAATTGATTAGTATCAAATGTTCATCAAAGCATTTCAAGAAGTTAGTTGTTTGAAATGCAAAATTTTTAGCCGAACCCATTTTGGGCCCAACTGATTTTGCTAGATTGATAAGATGAAAAGTTAATTGCTCAATAATGAATTTTGAGAAAAATGAGAAAGTTTCTTTCAAGAAAATGAGAAATACACTTGATAATAGAGTAGATGTAAGGATGATTCTCCATGAAATAAAGCTCCTATGTCACATGGATCATAAAAATATGGTCACAATTAATGATATCATTCAATCACCCCAAAAGGACATTTTTAATGATGATTATATTGTGTACAAACTCATAGACACAGATCTCTACCAAATAATACATTCCTATTAGCTCTTGACAGAGGATTATTGTCAATATTCTTTGCATCAATTATTTAGAGGGCTCAAATACATGCATTACGCAAACATTCTTTATTGAAATCTGAATCTGAGTGATTTCCTCTCTAAATGTAGATTATAGTTCCCTAGAAGATTCTTTTTATCCATCTAAAATCAGTACTCCACCTTGTTCACTCATGGACATTCTTTGGGGGTTATATCATACAAGTGTTAATAAAGAACTGGTTTGGAAATAGATGAGCTTTTTCCGGCTTCAATAACTCATTGTTTTTAGATCATTGAATGATGCTAAAATTCAATAGCAAGAGGGGAAGTAGACCATGACAAGAAGGAAGACTGGAGGATTCAAAGCACGTGAGGCTAAACCCAAGAAAGGCTCTTTCCAAGTGGCTGAATATATAAGCCTCCACCAAAAACAAAGGAGGTGACTGAGCTTAGGAAAGAGACATATCTAATTTGAACCAACCATTGTTCATTTGAAAATGGTGATCCATCCCATTTTTGCCTTGCATAACACCTCTCAATCATCATTCCCAGCTTTGATCAATGGTTCTATACGTGTGTGGACTCATATTTTCAACCCTAAACCTTCACTATTCCAGCTTCCTCTCTGCAACCCATATAGCGAACTTTGTGAATGAATGAATGGGCATCTAAAATTAGCATAGGATTTGGCAGGTGTCAACAACCTATTCCTTATAAAAAATGAAGCATTTGTTAAATATTGTCTTTAAAAATGGTGAGGCATTTGCAGTAGATGTTTGTTGTGAGGAAATGAGTACAGGTGGCAATGTAATACGTTTTCTCAGCTGCTAATGTCTGAATAAAACATCGGATGGATGAAGAAGCTAGTCATCAATAAGAGAAAGTGTGTGCGATGCAAAAGGGAGGAGGAATTATGATTATTGGGGATGCCTCCTTCATACTTGAATCTTTGAAGTATGGTCCACACCATATGTTTCCAATAGCAGCCTTGTTTCATACTTTCATTTGGTCACATTTTTCGTCATGTGATTGTTCCGAGTGCTTAGTCCCACATTCCTTATGGGTGCAAATTTTTTTAATCGTTAAATGTTAAATTACTCAATACCATAGCGTCTTCAAAACGCACAGATTTTATAAGCCAAGGTTTCATGTGTGGGGTCCGTGATTGGCAACAACTGGAGGGAAAATTTAACAAATTTTGATTGGCCGTGTAGTTGGAAGAAATAATATATGATGAAGTCAACATGACTTTGACCCGAGAACCAATCATTGAGTGACATGTGGCATTTGTCAGACCAATCAAATTATAACAAGTGGCAGAGAAAGTGTGGAACAAATTTTGAGATGCTGATGTGGCATGAGGGACATGTATCGTGAAGGTGCATCCCCGCATGTACAGTCAACTGATTGTAATGTGGGGAAGTGCCTAGCTGACACGTGGCAGTAGGCCTTGGTCAAAGATGATGTGGCAGGTCCAGTCAATAGGTGAGGCAGTAGTGATAGAGTGGTACGTGTAGCAAATGAGAAACTGACACATGGTAGTGAGGTGTCAGCCAATCCGAGGGTGCCACGTGCTTGAGTGGATGGTGATGTTGCAGATGCTAGCCAATGGCATGCTGCCACATGGCAGTAAGAGTCAAACCTTAGTTGAACTGAAATGCCTAGATAGGGCAAAAATCAAAGTGATTTAAAAATTGACTTTTATATTGTTTTCTCACAAATGCTCACATACAATGATTTTAATTTCAAAAGGATATTTTCTAAAGTTTCAAACTTTAGAAATTTTTAAACTTTTGGAAATAGATTTGTAGTCCAGAAATTCTAGTAGGGGCATGTTTTTCAAAATAGGTTTATGAGTGTCTCTGATGGGCTAATATAGTGATGCTATATATTGCTAGAATCGGGAGAGAAAGAACTTTCCATTTTTGAAGTTCGTTTTCACATAGGAAGCCATTTGTTCAGGTTATACAAAGTATTGTCCTAGATTCTCAACTTGTAACCACATTTAGGTACTAAAGTTTGAATGTGATTTCTATCATGATAATGAGCTGAATGCGTGTAAAAGGAAGTAAAGGTGTAGCTAGGGTCGAGTTTGGTCATCTTCAAATTAGTTAAATCTAGATTTTATCAGCATTTCATGATGCATTTCAGATATTTTTGTGACACAAGGGCTTTCATCATTCCAAGTTGGTTACAGAGTAATGATGAAAACTAAATTAGATTTCAGGGGTAGAAAGAAGAGAAATGTCTTACAACTGAAAAGAATGGAGATTCAAGTGGACACATGTCACTTCCAAATCAGATCTAGGATTCTATTCTTATTCTATATCTTGCTCTTTCTCATCCATTGTAGGGGTTTGGCAGTTTTCACTATGAAATCACATTGTTGGTTCCAGTTTTAGAGAAATTACTCATTGTTGTGATACCATGTGTGTTCCAATCTTGAGTTTTCTCAGATCTGTGAAACCAATGGTTCCAGTTTTGATGTGTTTTCATCACTATGACTGTTGGTTATCAAAACTGTTAATTAGTATCCTATGAGCCTTGCTTGCTCGATGTTGGGATATCCAACTGGTTAAGGCCAACTTGACGGGATTGATCAATGTGATCCAAATCCCTTGTGCTTCTGGCTCTGTGAGACCAAGGCATGTGTGCTTGATCTAGGATAACAAACTTGAATCCAAGATGTTTATAAGAGATAAATTCAGTGCAAAGATAACTTCCTTAAATGACAAGATTTCAAGGAAGCTTCTGGATTGTCAATGATGAGTATTAATCTTTGAATTTTGATTACTTTAATAGAATTGTTAGATCTTGAAAAAAGATTTAGAGTGAATTACTAAAACAAATAAATATTAAAGCCTACGAAGAAAAAGATGAGAAAATTGCCAGCATATATATTAAGAAATGTGAAAGGTTTTGATGATCAATGCCAGGGCGATAGAGTCAAAAGTATATGTATACACATTCAACTTTGTGATATTACATATATTGTATCTATAAACAATTCAGTTATCACGATGCATCAAATTGTTTCGCTTTTATGTGTATTTAAACCAATCTATGATGTTTTAATCCTTGTATGTATAAAATAGATACAAATAAAGAAAACAATAATATTTTACGATATTTGTATTTGTCAGATTTAAATAGTAGTGAATAATTTGATCTACTTATCCTAATAATAAATTATAAATAGATAAAGAATAAAAAATGATCACAAAGGACGAACTATATAATATTTAACTGCACCAAATAAAAATCTCATTGATTATACTGTAGAAAAAATTTGTGCTGAAGACACCCAAATGTAGATGCTCCACTCAACACAATTTCATATCACACAACATTGAAATATTCACCCAATAATTTCGCTATCGAAGAGCTTAGATCAATTTCAATCTCTTCCAAAAAAGGAGTTTTGATGATAAATATGTTTGACGAATACCAAGAGTTTTTGAAAAAAAATAATGAATGGTGAAATTGTTGGATGTTACATTACATATTTATAGATGATGAAGAGGTATTTCCTCAACCATCACACCTCTTCTATATACCTAACCCCAGTTTAATAACTATAACCGCATGAGTTATTTAAATTTTTGCAATTGTTTTACAATATTAACTCAGCGGGATTAGGCAAGGAGCTAGTTGAGTATGTCGCGTGACCAAAACTGTTCCAAAACTGTCGCCTCTATACAATTCTCTAAATTCATTTTCTTCATACTAAATTTAGAAATTCGATATTAACATCCAGTTGGATCTTTATATTGCTGCTCTCAGGTGTATTGCAAGGAATCATACCCCTTCTTCATCCTTCGAATGTGAAGTCACCAAGCCCAGTTGCGATATGCGATATTTTCTCTTCATTGGGCCTTCAATATTATATTCACCTGAATACTTCAATAACCTGGCAAGTTGGATTCTTGAACTTTGAAGACTTCAAGCACGAGCAATCCCCATAAATACTTAATGTCGCGATGGCATCTTGACTTTGCATCATGTTTGTCTCCAATGCACATAGACATCAAGAAGATACATATTACATTTGGTTTCATTCTCTTCACCAAGCGATACAAACTTCTGTCTAGGTGTATTGATCAGACATCTGCCGTTTGTGATTTTCTATTGACATTGGGTGCCTTCAATATCATTTACAGAATGCACTCAACTCTTCTTGGGTTGTGTTCTGGATCGAAACAACCTCATCTGTAATAGCACTTGGCCTCGTGGCTCTTACCAAACCACATGATGATGTTTTCCTCCGCATACTGCATACCACTTTCGATAATCTTCTTAATCGTAACTTTATCCATATTAGAAGTTTGCTCTTGTAACACTAGACATGGCATCATCTCAACAAGCCCATATGCAGAGGAAACATTTAATATTTGTTACTGCCTAGATGTTTCCATTAGTAATGGTAGCAAGCCTTTCACAAACATAGAAGTTTATATCAATACATGTTCTTGCATTTTCATAGTTGTATACACATTTTTCAATTGACACTTGAGGGATGGTATTACTTGACGCAAATCTACTCCAATTTCATTGCTCCCAATTTAAGATTTGCCCAAACACTACCTTATTGTTTATAAAAAACCATCTATTTCCCCAAACATTTTTTTAATCACTAGATGAGATCTGAAACATTCTGAGAGCTCTAGATGTCTCTAATCAGGCTGGAACTATTTCATTTGCAGGTCCCCATCATTCACAAGATTTTTTCCAAATATGCTACAACAAATTAAATCTGCTATTTTGGATACTGCACTTGGAAAAAAAGTGCTTCTATAGTGAATTATGTCAGAATTCTTTCCTTATAATGCAATTTGATGTCTACTAGATGAGTTGGGGAAAATACTGATGCAATTTTTTACTGTTTGAAACTGGGATGAGTGTTGGTCCTATCTTAATTCTTATCCTGAAACTCTTTCAATTTCAATGCTACAAATTCTCTCCAAGCTTTAGATACTTCAGGTGATATCAATGATAGTGCTTCATCACTGTTCTCTCACTTGACTTCACAAATGGAGACTCAAAAATTTTGCAAAAAATTAGGCTCCATTAGTGTCTCTTATTCAGGACATATGCCCCTTGTGGGCATAATAAGACTCTAGCTATCTCTGGGAGAGTAGACCTACCAAAACATGGGGAGTAATTAGTTCATGAAATAATACAAATAAAAATATAAAGATGAAAAAAAAAACAACAAAAAGGAAAAAAGGAACAAAAACTTTCTTTTATATATTTATTGAAAAAGTGGCTTAAGATATTGTCTATGAACCAAAAAATCCTACATGCGACTATCTGTATCCTGCAAAAAATAAGATTGTTCCACAACCTTTTCAAAGATGATAAATGGCCCCAACCATAAAGCCTTGAACTTACCATGTTTCCCTTTGTCTTGATCATTTGCATTCCATTTTAGTACCCAATCACCTACCTTAAAATATTGGTTTAAAGTTTTCTTGTCATGAAGAAATTTAAATTGTTGTTTATTAATATTTTGTTCTTGTGTGAGCCTTCTTATTTTATCTAGCTCAATTAGTGCATTTAATCTATTTTTCATGAAATTCATATCCTCTAATTGCTCGTCAGTAACAAATTTGTAAACAAGCAATAAATTACTTAAAGGAAGCTTTGCTTCCTTGCCATAAACTAAGTTAAAAGGAGAGAAACTAGTAGACTTTTTCACTGTTATTCTATCTACCCACAATGCTAAATTCAGCTTTGAATCCTAAGCATGCTTTTTATTATCTAGCATCCTTCTGATAATCTTCAGGATTTTTTTGTTATTAGACCCATCTTGTCCATTGCATTGGGGATGATACAAAGATGAGTATGATACAATTATTCCATATTTCCTACAAAAATTAGCGAACTCATTAGATTTGAAACACATACCATTATCTACTATAATCTTTTGAGAGACTTTGAATCTAGTTAAGATGTTTTTAGTAAGAAACTTAATTACTACTTTACTCGTAGACTGTTGAGTGGGTATAGCCTCTACCCACTTGGTAAAGTAATCAGTAGCCACGAGGATTCAATTGTGTCCACCACTCGATTTATCAATAATTTCTCCAATAAAATCAATTCCCCACATTTGGAAGGGCTCTTCTGCCTATAATGTTCTTAAGGGAAGAGCACCATCATATTTCAACTTACTAGAGAATTTTTGACATGCCTCACACTTTCGCACATAAGAATGACAATCTTTAAAAAGTCGAGGCTAGTAATACCTTGCTCAAAATATTTTATGCATTGTGGTCCTAGCTAAAAAATGACCACTACAAACTCCTTCATGCATCTCTCTAAGAATAATTACAGGTTGAGTAATATCCAAATAGAAAAGTAAAATTCCATCTTGATTTTTCCAATATAGATCTCCCTGAATTAGGACATACTTAGCAGCTTGTAGTTTATTAGTTCAAAGGAATCTACCAACTTAAGGGCGAGTATGATAATATGATAATGATATTATATATAGTATGAAATATCATCATTCCTGAAAGGAAGTAGAACTAAAAATCAATAGAGGAAAGGACATGCAATAGTTACAAATAAAAGTCTTTTTTAGGCTAATAGCATGGAAACCATAAACAATAAATCCATATCACTCACAATCAATAATACTAAAAAAGATCATTGGTATGGATAATAGAACATGTACAACATAACATGCAACACCATATATAAGAAAAGAGATAAAAAATGAAGAATTTATACAATAGGTTCAACCACTTTATCCTCTTGTGATAATGGAGCAACAAGGATCATCTAAATTAATCTAAAGGAAATATATAAGAAAAATGTATAATACATGGGAAAACACAACACGAGATCACAAAACTACCATTCTAAATGAAGTCCACTTTAAGTGTTCTATGTGCCCCCCATCTCGAAAAAAATTTCTAGGGGAAGGATGATGAATCATGAGAGGAAGAACATCCAATATAATATGAATCACAACCAAATCTAAGAAAGGACTCTTGTGATAGTCACTATGCACATTACTAGAATTAATTATAAGTTGCATAGAGAGTATGTTAGGTAAATTATAATCCATATCAATTAATTCTTCATCACTACAAGAATGTTCATCATTAAGAGTATATTTCATGTCAAGGTTAATAGATTTTAAAAGATGAAAATAAATCATCATGTTTGGCCATTTGTATACTGTTACCTTGATTATCTTCTTCCAAAGACTCACAAATAGCTTGATCAAATGAAGGTAAAGGTTGAGACAGAGTTGTGGGTTGAGAAGCAAGAGAATGAGCCTTAACCTTAGCTTGATGGTTCTCATCATGCTGATAAGAATATTGGTTATGAATAGTTTTGAGAGATAACATAAAAGTATTAGGATCAACTACCATAGGCTCCAAAGAAGGAATGAACACAAGGTAAGGAATACTAACTGAAGGAATGGATGAAGGAGGTAAAATAGGTTCAAATGTGGAAGGAATAGACAATGTAGGTAAGATAGGTATAGGATAATGACCCTTAGGAAGGTTAAGCTCAGGAATATTGTATACATTATAATGTTGATAGGTTAACTAAAGATGATTAGGAAAAGTAGGCAGGCTTTTAGTAAGAGATGGACAATACAAATTAGTCTTAGCACAATCTTGAGGATGCAAAGGTTTATAAAGGGAATGATTAATGTTGAAATTTTATCCATTACAGGAAATGTAATGCACTTATGAATAGGAGAAGATACGACTTGCATTGAAGAAATCCATGGAGTACTAAGCTTAACTTGAAATTAATAAAAAGTAGGAATAACAACAAAAGTATTCTAAATAACCCTTGGTGCAAGAGTGATAGAACCTTGAGCATGATTAAAAATATCATTACAAGTTTGAATCCATACATAAATTATATCATAGGTATCTTTATGAATTTTTTTATCATAGAGATGGTCTTCAATAATCAAATTTACAATAGAAGGATCAATCATGATGCAAACTAGAATGATAAATAGGGCCAAAGGCTCACCCATTTATCATGCAACCTCACAAAGTTAACACAATAGAATTAAAAATAAACAAGAATCAATGGTATAAGGAGAGAAAATAATAGATATTTAGTAATTCAACAATTTAATTCATACATACTAGGATATAAGGCCTTCCCGATTGTGACCAAATAGAAAAATTCAATTATAAAATATATTCTTTATGCATCACTCATGATCTATGATAATCTAGTCTCCAAGCTTTAAATGTAACCAACCTATAAGAATTCTCTCTACATATTAAATCTATCCAAAGTCACTTGCAAAAGATTCTAGATCTGCATTGGATAAAAAAATAACCCAAAATAGGTCCACACACTTTTGAATGATCAATCCCATATGTTGAATCCAAGCCATAAAGTAAATACACAAGTCATCTCTCAAAGAAGAAAAAAAAAACACTTCAATGAACAAAGAGCAAGACATCACTGAATAGACTCAAACAAGCCACCAAGTACACTTGATGAATGAAGGAAGAATTTCTTGACGAACAAAGAAAAGGATCACTCAGAAAACATGTGTACTGAGCCAAGTTAGGACATTTTAGTGAAAGAGGGAAAAAAAATCCATGAAGCCAGCTACAATAATAGCTACCAAGTAGGCCCAAGGAAGAAACTGAGAAAGACCAAGCCAAACAAGTAGGATAACCAAGCAACCAAAGATGCTCATTTATCAGACACTTAGGGTTGAAAGCAATAATTATCCAAATCATGAAGGTACCACAACTTGAGTTAAATCCAACTTAGATTGAGGGATCCACATAGCATCTTCAATAGGTTGGATCTTCCACTTCACCAAATAATCTATGTAATCCTTTCCTCTTGTTCTCTTACCAACTCTTTGATTCAAAATCTATTCAACTTCTTCCATCTTCTTCTTAGGGAAATCACCTAGTTAAAAAAAATTCTCATTAGATTCATAATAATCATACAAATAAAAAACATTAAATATATGTGATATATCCATGTCATTAGGAAAATCAACTTCATAAGTATGGCCACTTTCAAATCTCCTCAAGATCTTACAAGGACCAAACTTCTTAATCTTCATCATATTGTATGTGCCAACCAAAAATATACCTTTCTTCAAATGAGCCATCACCTCATCAGTAACTTCAAAAATCTTAAGTCTCCTTGATCTATTTGGATTATCCTTGTATTTCTCATTACTTTATTGAAGCTTATGTTTCACTTCCTCATATAAAGACTTATATTTCACTTCCTCATACAAAGATTTCATAACTTTTGCAAATTCTTCTCCTTAAACACTCCTCTTTCCTCCTACAATAATATCCCTCAAATATTATATAGCTCTAAGATACATTCTTGTAACAATCTCAAAGGTGTCTTTCTAGTACTCCTATTTACATAATTATTATATGCAAACTTTGCTTCTGCTAACACTAAAGCCTAATTACTCACCTTATCTCCAACTAAGCATCTATTTTTATTTTTTCAAACTCATATTTACAAATTCTTTCTAACTACTAATTAGTGAATGGAATATAGAAATAAAATTCAACTAAGTATCCAATTTATTCCACAAAGTCTTCCAAAAATAACCAAGAAATTTAGTGTCCCTATCAGAGATAATGCTGTTGCAAATATTCAAGATATAACAAGTTACTAAGAGGGGAGGGGTAAATCAGTAACAATACAACTTTTAAGTTAATTCAGCATAAATTGGAAAATCATTCATTCACCTAATCTGATGCATGCAAGAGATAAATAAATATTCATAACACATATGCACAGAGATTTTGGTGACCCAGAAACCTTCCAAAATAGAAAGTAAAACTGGGGTGGGGATGAAACCCACAAAGCTTCTTTTTTGCAGTAGGAAGTTAGCCGGTTAAGGCATACAATGATCACTTCTGGTGATCTGCCCTGTTAGGAGCAAAGAGGATTGCTAGATCCACCTTGTTAAAGGATTTGAAACATACTTTACAAGTATGCACTCTGTTAGGAGATTTATACAAAGACTGTTAAGTCTACCTTGTTAGAGGGTTTTAGATGATTCACCTATTAGGATGAACCAATTAGATCTACATATACCTTGATTAGATCCTTTGCAATAATCACCTTTTGTGATTGATGAAATCTTTACTGCACCTTGTGAACCTTGCTAATATACTGCTCTGCTGCTGAATTCGCATTTGTCTCTTGTATCACAATATATTCATACATGTCTCATATCCATTACAACAATTACAACTCTATATTATATAGCATTTCAGTAATTATAGATGCAAGGTCGGTTGAACACAAGTAAACAAAATATAACCGAGTCGGCCAAATAGTAAAATAAACTCAGGTTCTTTAGACAGACTTGATGACCTTTTGATACACGGCATCCACTACATTACACAACATCGTCATGCACTCGGTAGAGGTAGGGGCTCGGTTCATACTAGTCATACGATGTTGCTTGGAACTCGGTAACCATTGGTGACTCGATAGATATAGTGTCACTCGGTAAAAACTAATTTCTTTGTTAACCGACTGAGCTCGGTTAACACTGAGTCCTTCTTCACTCGGTCAATACTAAGTCCATCTTTACTCGGTTAACACTAAGTACATCTTCACTCGGTTAACACTGCGTCCATCTTTACTCGGTTAACACTGCTTCTATCTTTACTCGGTTAACATTGCGTCCATCTTTACTCGGTTAACACTGCTTCTATCTTTACTCAGTTAACACTCCAATCGGTTAACACTAAGTGCAACTTTACTCGGTTTGAACTGTGTCTTCGATGCTCGGTTTGAACTGTGTCTTCGACGCTCGGTTTGAACTGTGTAATGAGTGTTGTCACTAATGGCAAATACCTTTATGCCAACAATCTCCCCCTTTGGAACTAGTGACAAAAACAATTATGAATCAAAGTTTACGTGTAAAATAAAAATGACATACAGTTCAAAATTGATCTTTTTGCAAATCTTGCAACACATATCCTTTTATTTACATATATCTCCCCCATACAATATGTACAATATTTATAAGTTATATCTTTTGCACAGTTAGCTCTTGAAGTCTATCTCCCCCTTTTTGACAATAATGCCAAACAGTATATATTTACACGGAGATTCCAAAATGAGATATAAATTCTGAATGTACCTTAAGAATAAGAGGTAAAGTCTTATCCCAATTTTCTTGCAAAATTTTGCTGGTGGAGAGTGCAATTTGAACTTCTGCAGAGAGTTCAATCATTTGATCTGCAATAGAGAAGTTGTTGTCATGGATCAATGTTTTAAAATGAGCAATATGCTTCTGCATTGTGTCCATGATAGGAAGGATCATATTCTGGATGTCAATCAGAGTAGACCTGATCCTTGCTTCCTCTCTCAACAATTCTGCCTGTTTCTCTGACAAGAACCTTATTCTCAGATGATGGGATGAACTTGCACTGTGGTCAGATTGTAGCATTTGGGCACTGACCTTCATATCCGCATCAATTTTATTCAAATTTTCTCTTATTTTCTTAGTAAACTCGGTAACATCACAGAGTTTTCCAAAAAGTGATGTTACATTATTAAAAGAATGTTCAAAATTACTCAAAATTGTAGACAATTCTACCTGTTTTACTACAATATGCTGAGCAATGTGCTCAAGCACCTTATTGTCAAATTTCTTCTCTGCCTTTTCAATCAATTTCTCTTGGCCGGAGCTATCCTCATTAAATTTATATACAACCTCTTCTAATTGAATCAAAATGTGTTGAGTAGAATCTACTTCGACACCTATAGCATCTGTTATGATATTCTTAACATTTTCAATAATGCTATATTCCTGGTCTCTCTCATGCCTCAGCTATTTTTGCCTAGCTTTCTGCTCTAATAGCTGACTGAGCATTCTCATATCATTAACTGATGCAGTATCTAGATCTATCTTAGGAATGACAATGTCCTTATCCAGATATATTTCTTCATCCACTGCCTTGCTGGAAAACATGTATCTCTTTGGTTTTTCTGCAGTGACTTCACCTTTGCCCTTTGAAATTGAAACAATAGTTGATGATGTTGGACTAGCTGACAAAACTGGAATAGGACTAACTAGAGAAAGACTGAGAGAAGTGCTAATAGTATCAAAAATTGGTGTTGCTCCCAAAATTGTTGTACAGGATGGAGTGGGAGAACTAACATTTGCCAAAATTGGAGTAGGAGAAGTCAAAATTGTAGTACCTATAGGTACACTTATTGTACACTCTGCAGTAGAAGTTGATATACTTGAAAAAATTACTGCTGTGACTGAGGATAACTCGGTCAAAGAAGGTGGTTGTAGCTCGGTTAATGAAGTGGTAGACACTTGTAGAGATTGTACCCAGAGCTGAGAGGAGACAGGTGAAGATTGGTCAATTGATGAGGCTATTGAGCTCACAATCTCACCAGTAGAAGCTATCTCTATAGTTGATGTACCTATTTTAGGTGGAGAGTGAGGAAGAGATACAATGACTTCAGCTACAATTATTAGTGGATCTTCTTCCTCCTTAGCTTGTTCTGCTTCTTCCTTCATTTCTCTTTCAGCTTCTTCCTCAACTTCTAACATTATTGATTACAGGTCTTCTGGAATGTCTTCAATGTCATCACCATCATCATCATCATTATCATCACTGTTGTCACTATCCTTGATTTCAACAGTATCATCACTAGGTTTGTGTAGATGATAGATATTTTTCCACATGTTTGTTGCATCATTTACTACATGCTCAATGTCTTTGACAAGTATCAAACAAGTGTGGAATCTAATCATCATGTTACCTTCGTGGTCTTTCAGTGATTTCTTCACTTGAACATCAGTGAGACTCAGCAGGAGATTCCTTAGGGTCTGCTCATAAATGTCTTTGATAGTCTTGGTTGCAACTTCCCATCTTGGTTGCAACCTCTCCAATAGCTCTTTGGAGATCTGAGAGGCTATCTGGTCCTGGGAGTATTTCCATTTACCCATTTTGTTCAATACCAGTTCCTCAATCTGCATTTTCTCTTGTTCTGTTCTAGTTTCAAACTTTAATGCTTTGAAGTTTGTGAAGCTAGCTCCTGCATCTAATTGCTTCAGTCTTGCCTCAAGGGTGAGTGGAGGCTTAACAAGTACAGGTTCCTTCTTTCCCTTTCTTGTTCTCCTGGAGAACACTGTAGTAGTTTTCTTTGTAGGTTTGGTTATAGTCACCTTACCTTTCTTTCGTTGAGGCTTTTCTTCTTTTTCAAACTCGGTTTCCTCCTCTTCTTCATCTTCTCCTCTCCCTTCTGTTATCATGAGAGGGCCAATATCTGTTTTCAATTTGGCTATGCTCCTCTTTCCTTCGCTAATGGCCTGAGGGATTTTAACTTGAAGCTCAATTTTGGCCTTAGCTTCATTATATGTTCCAGAAACTAGTTGCCTTGGGTCTACAGGTTCATTTACCAGTGCTTCTATAATGTCCCTGGTTTCATCAATATTTACCTCATAGGGAAGAAGTTTCACTCATGCTACCCGAGGCCTGACTGCCTGTATGTATACCTTGTCACAGTCTACCATGAAACATACATCTTCCTTGTATTCTTCAAAAAGTCTTGGAGGAATTCGAAACCTATTGTTCATTCTTTCCTTAAATTCTTCAAAATAACTATCCAAAACACTGTCAAAATTTTCTCCTAATTCGGTGATGAATTCATTAATTTGATAAAGAATTGGGATATCCTTTTTCCATACTATTGATCCTTTATATGGAAAGGATTTTAGAATATAGAAAAACAAACAAATCAAAAGTGAAACAAATTTACAGGAGTTGTTCTTGGAAGTCCTTATGCTTTCCATATTTTTATTGAATTGGGACAAAAGAAATTTCGATAAATCAAACTCTTCATTCTTCTTTACTATTTTATATGCCAAATCCATAGCTTCACAGGATACACTATTTGGATGACTTGAATTGTAGATTTTATGAGCAATGACGTGAATGCCAAATCTCAATTCAACGTCAGTTACTATACTGAGCTTAAGTCCTCTGCCATCCCATTCTGCTTGGGTTAGTCTCTGCAATTCTTCCCAACCTAGGGTTTTGGTAGTCTTGGGTTTGCTCAACATGGGGAGTCCAGTAATTTTGCTAATCATTTTCCTAGTGATAGGTACGGGTTGCTCTAACCAAAATTGGCCATTGTGGACTCGACTGAGTACATACCTAACCCATTATACTTGAAATTTCCTTGGCAAATGCGAAGTATGGGTTAACCCTTTTGTTTCAAGATGTTTATGTTTGGGTTTCAAGGTTCCATCTACGCTCATTTCACCTAGGGCATTGTCAATTTCTAGGTTTCCAAGTTCTTGAATGGAACACTTGAAATGAGAGCGAATGTCATTAATAAGAAGTACCTTTTGAGGGATTTGTGACTGAGCACCATTAGGGTCCAATGATTCTACAATTGCCGGTGCTAATTTGAAGTTCGGGGTCTTCCATTCCTCTCCTCTAACCAGCATTTCTGAACCTTTCTTTGTCTTGGAGCTGCCACTTTTGGATGCCATTGCTACTTGGCAGGTGTAGAAAAATTATGAACAGATTCTTTGCCCTTTTGAAAAAATTCGCTCGAAAATGCTTTAAGCTCGCTCTGGAATCGCAGAAGATAACTTAGCTCTTTGTTCGCAGTGAAAAATGACATCAAATTTTGCCTCTTTTGACAACAAATTTGCCATAAATGTTTTGGTACGATGGTAGATGAAATGACAGGTTGTCATCCACTAGCTCGGTAGATATTATCAACTCGGCGATCAAATGAAAACATTAAAGTACCGACCTAACTTGGTTAGGTCATGAACCGACCTTGCTCAATTGACACAACTCAGTTAATGAAACTTTGTTGCACCCGAACGAACTCAGTAAAGTCTCTTACCGACCTAACTCAGTAGCTGCTACTCAGTTAATGAAGCTTTGTTACACCCGACCAAACTCGATAAAGTCTTGAACCGTCCTAAAGTCAAAGTGTATTTGAAATATTGATTTGATCATCCTTCTTCCTTTGGAGTTTCTTAGGATAAATCTTGGAGGATGCAGTTCCAATCTTTCTTTTATGAATATTAATTGGAAATGGTGGAATCACTCATTTCTTGAGTGACATTTCCATTACGTGATTTATTTTGCTCGATATATTTTGGAATCCACTGTTGCTTCATTTTCTTCTGAATGTTGTGTGCTTTGATTTTCTTCTCATCTTCATTTCTTTTGATATTCATGCAATTTTTAGCTATATGACCAAGTTCTGTACATGTATAGCATCTTACTATAGTGTCCTTTTTCCTTAGGTGATGTCTAGCACAATTTATGCCAGAATGTCCATATTCTCCACAATAGTGACATTTGCACCAGGTGTTGTAATCCCATCCAAATATGGCTTTGATAATCTATTTAGCTAGATTGAATGATTTGGTTTTGTAGTGGAATGCTTTGTGACCATGCTTTTTGCATTTGTGACAGTTGCCCTCAAATTTTGGTTTTTCTTTACACTCATTTGCCTTATGACCATGCTGATTGCAATTGAAGCATTTGCCACTGAATTTTGCTTTCCCATTGCTCCAACATTTGTTTGATTTATGTCCTAACCTGCCAAAGTGATTACAAGTGGGTCTTTTATTCCTTTGTTCACCTTGTTTGGAGGATTCATCTTCTTCCTTGTATCCAAAACCAGCTTTACCCTTTTGTCTATGAAGGTTTTTCTCATTTTGTTGATTTAATTGATTTATATCTATTTGAGATTTCATCATTCTTTTGTTGAATTGCCTTTTAGAGATTAGGTCATTTTCCAAGCTTTCATTGATTTGTCTCTCAGTTCTTAAGTCACTCTGTAGACTTTCATTGATTTTCTTTTCAGTGTTTAAATCATTCCTTATTCTTTCATTTTGTGCTCTGAGAATCCTGATTTCTTCATTTGCATTAGAGAGTTGGTCTATAAGATCTTCATGCTGATGGGATTGATTATGAATTTCATGACTTCTATCTTCCAATTCTTCTTGTGCTTTGTTTCTTTGTTCCAAAACTTCACATAGCCTGATTGATTATATTTCTTGCCCTCTTTTAAGCTTTCTTACCTCTTCTTGCAGAGATCCATTCTTTTCTAGAAATTCTTTGATTGCTTTGTCTGCTTCTTCTGAATTACTTGATGGTAACAAATCTTTAATCCTTTCTTCAACATAAAGATGGTCATTCATTTGTCTTGCAAGTTCCTTTCTTCTTTTTAGGGATTGAGAAAGATGTTCTTTTGCTTCTTTGAGTTGAACCATGGCCATTTCTAGATCTAACTTTTCATTTTTTATAACTTTCTCTAGTCTGAATATCTCCATTGACTTTGATCTTTTCTCAAGCTGTCAATCTTTGTCCTGAGAACCAAATAGCTCTAATACCAATTGTTGGAAATATTTAAGATATAACAAGTTACTGAGAGGGGAGGGGTGAATCAGTAACAATACAACTTTTAAGTTAATTCAGCATAAAATGGAAAATCATTCATTCACCTAATCTGATGCATGCAAGAGATAAATAAATATTCATAACACATGCACAGAGATTTTGGTGACCCAGAAACCTTCCAAAATAGAAAGTAAAACTGGGGTGGGGATGAAACCCACAAAGCTTCTTTTCTGCAGTAGGAAGTTAGCCAATTAAGGCATACAATGATCACTTCTGGTGATCTACCCTATTAGGAGCAAAGAGGATTGCTAGATCCACCTTATTAAAGGATTTAAAACATACTTTACAAGTATGCGCTCTGTTAGGAGATTTATACAAAGACTGTTAAGTCTACCTTGTTAGAGGGTTTTAGATGATTCACCTGTTAGGATGAACCAATCAGATCTACATATACCTTGATTAGATCCTTTGCAATAATCACCTTTTGTGATTGATGAAATCTTTACTGCACTTGTGAACCTTGCTAATATATTGCTCTGCTACTGAATTCACATCTGTCTCTTGTATCACAATATATTCATACATGTCTCATATCCATTACAAAAATTACAACTCTGTATTATATACTATTTCAGTAATTATAGATGCAAGGTCGGCTGAACACAGGTAAACAAAATATAACTGAGTCGGCCAAATAGTAAAATAAACTCGAGTTCTTTAGATAGACTACATTATACGGCATCTTCATGCACTCGGTAGAGGTAGGGGATCGGTTCATACTAGTCATATGACGTTGCCTGGAACTCGGTAACCATTGGTGACTCGGTAGATATAGTGTCACTCGGTAAAAACTAATTTCTTTGTTAACCGACTGAGCTCGGTTAACACTGAGTCCTTCTTCACTTGGTCAATACTGAGTCAATCTTTACTCGGTTAAAACTAAGTACATCTTCACTCAGTTAACAATGCGTCCATCTTTACTCGGTTAACACTGTGTCCATCTTTACTCAGTTAACATCGCTTCTATCTTTACTTGGTTAACACTCCACTCGGTTAACACTAAGTGCAACTTTACTCAGTTTGAACTGTGTCTTCGACGCTCGGTTTGAACTGTGTAATGAGTGTTGTCACTAATAGAAAATACCTTTATGCCAACAAATGCTCCTCAATAATCCATGTAATCTAACAATATCCTTAAAGAAAATATCCACTGTTGGAAATATAGATGGAGTAACTGAGAGGTGGGGGTTAATCAGTTACCACAAAAATAAATCCACAGATCCCTTAGATGTCAAACAAGTTACTTACTACTGTCACTCGGTAAAAATTCACAAAAATTATTGTAACTTGGTATATTAACTTGTTATTGATCTTTAAGCATTCATAATTATTAACATGCACACAAAATAAAATAACATGAACACAAAAGACACCAAATTTAATGTAGAAACCTAATATCAAAAAAAAGTACCAAATAACTAGCTACCAATTTTCACTCTTCTGAAGTGAGCTCTATTAGGATCCAACCTTGTTAAAGGTTACAAAACACATTGTTAGGTGTGACACTGTTAGAGGATTAGTCACCTTGTTAAGAGTGGCCTTGCTAGAGGTCTTTAGAACAATTCAACTAAACTGTGACCTTGTTAGAGGATTTAAAAAATAGTTGCTAAACCAACTCTGTTAAGATATTTTGGAATCACTACTACAATGGTTAGAAAGTAACAATGAATTGACATGAATAAGATGCAACTGAATTTTATGATTACAGATCTCTATTCTACACCATTAGATCCTCCTTGATCAAATATAGCTTTGCTGCTCCTCAATGATCTCTGATCATCCTTAAAAATTCACTCTCTCAATGATTAGCCCTCCTTCACATTCATATCACATCAAATCCATCACCATCACACTTAGAATTTGCAACTTGACCTCTTATATATACCATTCAGAGTATCAAGTCTGCTCATTAACAAGTTACATTTACAAATAAACCATACATTAGTCATCTACAAATATTATATTAAACAAATAAACCTTTTTTCCAAAACAATGAAATCCTTCATTGGCTAACCCTACTTGGTAAACACTTCTCTAGAAACAATTTCCTAAGTTAACCATCTTAACTTGGTTAACACTGCAAATTCTATGTAATCCTTTGGCTACCAAGTTAACTTGGTAAGAACTGTGTTTCCTTCGCTAACCATGAGAGCTCAGTAAGAACTGTTCTCTACCATAGTTTCCTTTGATGACTGAGTAAGCTTGGTAGATACTAAATTTTCTTTGCTAACCTTGAAATCTTGGTAACAACTATTTGCACAAGGTAAAGTCCGAGAATGATAGGTAGACACTGACTAATAACTGATATGACACTTGTGGAACATCAAAGACAAAATACAATTGAAAAATTGTATCCAACAATCTCCCTCTTTGGAATTGATGGCAACACAACATATCATAGAAGAATAAAATTTGAAAAAAAGTCTTGTCTAATAGAATGCTTCTCCCTCATACATTTCATTCCATAAAACTCCTCAAATACAATAATCTCCCTCTTTCATAGTAATCTTTGCCTCTTGCATAGACTCTCTTTTTCCTACAAATTTCAAAAAGATATGAAAGTAAACTCTCCTTCTTTGAGCACATGCCAAAGACAACACAACTCAAATTAAAATTCAATGTACCTTAAGTACTGATTCATATGCAATGTCTTCATTACTTTTCTTCATCAACTGATAGATCTTCAATTTTGTTCTTGTTGATGCATCACTAAAACTGTATTTTAGTGTGATTTAGATAGGGGAATGACCCCTAACTTACCTCGTAGATATAATAATGCATCCTTAGGTAAAGGCTTTGTAAATATGTTAGCAATTTGTTCTTTTGTATGGACATATTCCAATATGATCTCCTTATCTTGCACTAATTCTTTAACAAAGTGATACTTCATACCAATATGTTTGGTTTTTGAATGCATCACTAGATTTTTGGATATGTTAATTGCACTTATATTGTCACAAAACATAACAATAAGTTCTTTGATTTCTTCCTTCATACCTTCCAATAACTATTTAAACCAAACAATGTTTGAATAGTTTACTGTTGTTGCAACATATTCTGCTTCTGCTATGGACTCGGATGTACAATTTTTCTTTTTACTTGTCCAAAAAACCAACCTTTTTCCAAGAAAGAAAGCTCCTCCACTTGTACTCTTTCTATCATCAATGTTTCATGCCCAATCTACATTAGTAAATACTTTTAAATCTAGATTTCCTCCAAGTTCATACCATAATCCATAATCTTCAATTCCTTTCACGTATCTCATGATCCTTTTGATTACCATCATGTGATTTTCTTTTATTTTTTTGAAAATCTTGCTACAATACCAACTATGAGGGCATTGTCTGGTCTTGTATGCACTACATACTGCAACTTTGCAATCATAGATCTATACAATGTCTAATTCACTTCCTTTGATTCATCATCCTCGGTAAGTTTCAATCTAGTACATATAGAAGTCCCAACTAGATTGCAGCCTTTCATACCAAAATTTTTCAGTATCTCCTTGATGTATTTAGATTGAGTGATGTAGATGCCATTCTTATTCTATTGAATTTGAAGACCAACAAAGAATTTGATCTCATCAAACATTGAAATTTCAAATTTCTTGTTCATTTGTTCTAAAAATTCTTTGCAAAGATCATCATTTCCTATGAACAAAGTATCATCTACAAAAATTTCTACCAAAACAATCTTATAATCTAGTCCTTCCTTGATATACAAGCTACTATTATCATTAGTTCTTTGAAAGCCAATTTGAATAAGATAGTTATGCAGTCTTTCATACCATGCTCTAGGGGCTTTCTTTCGACCATATAATGCTTTATGTAATTTGCAAACCATGTCCTACTTGTCTGAATAAACAAAACCTTCACGTTGTTCAATGTAAATCTCTTCATCTAGTATACCATTGAAAAATGCTGACTTGACATCCATCTGATAAAATTTTGAATCTTTTGTATGCAACAAATACAAGTAAGGTTCTGACACCTTCCAATCTTGCGATAGGAGCAAAAGTCTCTCCATAGTCTACAACTTCTTCTTGAGAGTATCATTTGCATACTAGTCTAGCTTTGTTCCTTGACACCTTACCATCTTCATTTAACTTGTTTCTAAATACCCACTTAGTTTCAATCACATTTTTGTCTTTAGGCCTAGGTACGAGAGTCCATATTTTGTTTTTCTCTATCTGCTCTATCTCTTCATTCATAGCTTCAATCCAACTTTCATTTTCTAATGCATCTTTGACATTTCTAGGTTCAAAATCAGCAAGTAAACAAGTGCCTTTCAACTTACTTCTTGTCATAGTTCCTTTAGATTTATCTCCAATGATCTGATCTGGTGCATGATGCCTCTTGACATACTTAGATAATATAGGTCCCTTTCATTTTGAACACTTTGTATTTTCATCCTCTTAAACTTCAGCTTCAGGTTTTGACTGAGTTGTCTATAGCTCAGGTCCTTCAGACTTGGTAGGCATTGGCTCGGTAGCATTAGAATGTGACTCATGTTCCTGTAGCTCAATTTGAGCTTCCTACAACTTGGTTACTAAAGAATTGATAGTAGAAGATTCTTAATTGATAGGTGTATCTGGCATTATATTAGGTTCAATGAAAACAAATCTCCTATAGTATTTTAGTTCCCTTTTTTTTTTCTTCTTTAGTTCTTTTTACAAACTCATCAACTTTCACATGTACACTTTCTATGACTTTGTGAGTAGACAAATTCAAACATCTATATGCTTTACTCTTGCAAGAATATCCCAAAAATATTCCTTCATCACCCTTCACATCAAATTTACCTTTTCCAGATTCTTTCAAAATGTAACATTTGCTTCCAAATACTTTTAGGTAACTTACATTGGGTTTGTAGCCATATCATAACTCACAGGGGGTTTTGAATGAGTCCTTCAGCTGTACTTAGTTCAAGGTATGAAGTGCAGAGCTGATAACTTCCTTTTGGTATTTGATAGCAATGCTCTTTTTAATCATTAAGGTTCTTGCACAATCCATGATAGATTTGTTCCTTCTTTCAGCTATTCCATTTTGTTTAAGAGTTCTATGTGCTGAAACCTACCTTTTGATTCCCCTTTCAATGCAAAAGTTATTGAACTCATGTGAAACGAATTCACCAAATCTGTCTAACCTCAAGCATTTCAGTCTTTTTCCTATTTCTTTCTCTACTCTAGCCAAATACCTTTTGACCTTCTCAAATGCTTTTGATTTCTCTCTTAGGTACATGACAGTCATCATTCTTGAGTAATCATCAAAAAAAAGAATGAAAAACTTTTCACTAGTATAACTTTCAATTCTAATAGGTCCACACAAATCAGTATGCACAATTTCTAAAACTTCTTTAGACTGATAGTTTTTACTTTTAAAGCTAGTCTTTCCCATCATGCCCATTTGACAATTCTTAAATAGACCAACCTCAGGTTTCTTTATGTTAGGAATGCCTCTTACTTTGCTGAATTTACTTATTTTTAACAAGTTATCAAAGGTCAAATGACACAACCTCCTATGCCATAACTAACTTTCTTCAACTTCAATAGCAAAGCATGAACATTCACCAAGTTCAAGATAAAACAAGTTACTTTTTGTTTGAGTGCTTGATCCAATCAACTTTCCTTTGCCATCCAACAATCTTTCTTTTCCATGCATTAATTCCACTTTGAATCCATTATTGAGTAGTTGTTCCACACTTAACATATTGTGTTTTAGTCCTTCTACCCAATATGCATTATCACATATAGGTTGTTTTGTTAAGGAGTTTCTTCCTTTTCCTTTTATGCAACAAGGTTCATTGTTACCAAACCTCACACTATTATCATCATAGTCTTCAAAATGTTCAAACTTAGTTTTATCACTAGTCATGTGATGAGAACAACCACTATCTATAATCCATGTACCATTTTTGCTCACATGAGAAATAAGTGCCATTTTCTCATCATTATTAGACTCATCCTTTACAACAATGTAAAAAAATTCTTCTTCTTCTTCATCATCAAAATCATTAGAATCTTTAGCCATGAAACATGTTTTCTTACCTTTTTCCTTGAATGATTTGAAATCTTTCTTGCCATTGTAGTTGTGACCATTATTCTCATCCTTGTTCTGCTTATTCAGGCACCTAGCAACACTATGTCCAATTTCTTCACAAGAAAAATAGATTAGAGGAACCTTACCTTTGTATTTCTCTTTGCCTCTTGAATATTTCCTTGCTAGCAGAGCTTCAGCCACCTCAAGATCACTGTCTAAACTCTATTCTGATTCTTCATCACTTTCTAATTGAGAATCCTTTATCTTCTTGCCTCTCTCTGTGAGTGAAATCTTGGCTTCAAATGCTAGCTCAATGCTCTTGGTAGTTGGAACATAATTATCATAGTTATCTAGCTCGAATCTAGTCAATCTTCCAACTATGGCCTCTAAATTTATCTTATGATTTGCTTCACATCTTCTTTCTTGAGTTGCAGAAACTCTAATTGCATAAATGGGAAGTAGTATTCTAAGAACTTTACTTATAATTGTTTCCTCCTTGATATCTCCTCTAGATCATTTGATTGCACTAACACTTTCTTTAACTCTTTCAACATATTTTGCAATGTTTTCATTTTCTCTCATCCTGATTTGATCAAATTGATCTCTCAAACTTTTTGCTTTCATTCTTCTTACATTATCATCACCTCCATAGATCTCTTTCATCTTGTTCCACATTTCAAAGGTAGTTTTGCAATCCTTGATATCATCAAATTCTTCATAACTTAGGGCAGATGCAATATCTAACATCATGTTCTTGTGAGTCTTCTTTTTAGCAATATCATTGAGAGATAATGTGCCAGAAGGTTCTGGATATTTTTCATCAAGGTACTTCAGCCCTATTCACCAATAGAAGCAAGATGAAGTCTCATCAATCCCTACCATACTGAGAAGTTATCCCTATTAGGTCTTGGAATTTCCCTCTTGTAAGACATCTTGATCTTTAGCTTAGATCCTCAAAATCTTTCCTACAAGCACCAAAAGCTCTGATACCAATTGTTTGAATTATAGATGGAGTAACTGAGAGTGGGGTGGGGGTGGGGGTGGGTGGGGCGTTGAATCATTTACCACAAAAAAAAATCCATAGATCCCTTAGATGTCAAACAAGTTACCTACTGCTATCACTCGGTAAACATTCACAAAAATTGCTATAACTCAACATATTAACTTGTTACTGATCTTTAAGAATTCATAATTATAAACATGCACACAAAAGAAAATAACATGAACACAAGAGACACCAGATTTAAGGTGGAAACCAAATATGAAAAAAACCACCAAGTAACTAGCTACCAATTTTCACTCTTCTAAAGTAAGCTCTGTTAGGAGCTTACCCTATTAAAGGTTACAAAACACACTGTTAGGTGTGAACCTATTAGAGGATTTAATCACCTTGTTAAGAGTGGCCTTGCTAGAGTTCTTTAAAAATAATTCAACTAAACTATCACCTTATTAGAGGATTTACAAAATGGCTACTATACCAACTTTGTTAAGAGATTTTAGAATCATTGCTACAATGGTTAGAAAGAAACAATGAATTGACCTGAATAAGATGCAATTGAATTTGCTAATTATAGATCTCTATTCTACACCATTAGATCCTCCTTGATCAAATATAGCTTTGTTGCTCATCAATGATCTCTGATCATCTTTCAAAATTTTCTTTCTCAATGATAAGTCCTCTTTCACATTCATATCACATCAAATCCATCACCATCACACTTAGAATTTGCAACTTGACCTCTTATATATACCATTCAAATTATCAAGTTGGCTCATTCAAAAGACACACATACCAATAAACCATACATCAGTTGGCTACAAAAATTATATTAAACAAATAAACCTTTTTTCCAAAAAAATGAAATCCTTCTTTGGCCGACCCTATTTGGTAAATACTGCTATAGAAACAATTTCATGAGTGAACAATCTCAACTTGGTTAACACGACAAATTTTGTGAAATCCTTTGGCTACCAAGTTAACTCAGTAAGAACTATGTTTCCTTCACTAAACATGAGAGCTTTGTAAGAATTGTTCTCTACCATATTTTTCTTTGATGACCAAGTAAGCTTGGTAGACATGAAATTTCCATTGCTAACCTTGAAATCTTAGTAACAACTGTCTGCATAAGGTAAAGTCTGAGAATGCTTGGTAGACACTGATTGATAACTAATATGACATTTGTGTAACATCAAAGATAATACACAATTGAACAATTGTATCCAACATCCACAATATGCACAACATCATATGTCTTCTTACAAGGTATGAAATGTTCCATCTTGGAACATCTATTCATAACAAAAAATATTGAATCATTCCACCTTTCTATCCTTAGTAAGACAAGAAAATAATTCATACTGATCTCACTCCAAGCTTTCTCAGGTACTAAAATAGGTGTATATAATCTAGTGTTATGACCTACTCCTTTTGCAACTTGACAAACACCACAATTCCTTACAAAAGTTTGAACATCCTTCTAAAACTAAGGCTAATGATACTTATGTTAAAAGTAATTACTCAATTGTATATTGTCATTAATGTTACACAAATCTTAAGCTTTAATCAAGCACAACTAACTTTAGTTGACCTTAATCGTGCACTAAAGGAGATTCTAGTATTAGCCAAGCAAAAGTCAGTGTTAACTGAGCTTGGCTAGTTAATGAAGAGAGTAAGTCTTAACTAAGCTTGATCGATCAATGAAGAATAGTTAGTGTTAACCATGTTTGGTTGATCATCAAAGGAAGTTTTTTACTAATTGAGTGATTAGTCTAGTGTTAGCCAACTATTAGCATATTACTTTTATTAATTAATTGGTTAATACAAGCTAACTAAATAGATGTTAAATGTTTTTATGGAAGGGTATCAAGCCTATTAGAATATATAGTCCATTGATATAACCAAGAGGGGGGGTGGGTTAATTAGTTATCCAAACATTATCACAATTATCAACCTTAAACTAACTTAACCATATGAGTAATATAAACTAAAACCACAAAAGGATACTTATACACAATAACACCGGATATGTTAAATAGGAAAGCCCTTGATTAGAAGGAAAAACCCTGGTGTGGATGGAGCCACAGGATGATGTACTAATATAAATATTCCTTTGTTAGAGGATGGACCCTATTAGGATTCTATGCATACATTCAGTACATATGAGTCCCTATTAGGAGATTTTGAATCCCTATTAGTAGGTTAGAGTAAATAATTAATTAATTATTAATTATTTATTCTATTAATTAAGCTTACTCAGGTAAATGCATTTATTTAATATTTTGTATTTAATGCATGTAGTGGTTAGTTGTTGACAACACAGGAGTTTGTTCCCTTCTAGCATGTTCCACCTTTTGTGGATGTCTGTTGAGTTGTCATTCTTATTTTCTACCACCTTCTAGCTTGTTCTATAAGCTTTCATGAGCTCTTTATAAGTGAGCTCCCTCATTGTATTTTCATATCATATCACTTCTCATTGTAAATACATTTTCTCTTGTGTTTGCATATGTGGTCTCTCATGTCCGTTTAGGGTTTTTCCCTTGCTCCATGCTCTTCCTCTCCTTGGCTTCTCTTTGATAGGTTCTCGCATGTAGGTGATTTTGGGTGTCTTCGGAGTTTCCTTTCCTCAACTCCAATATGGTATTAGAGCCTTCTTGTTGCTGCTTGGTTGAAGATTTTTGAAGTCGTGATTTGGAGTCACAAACCCTAGTTTGTTTGTGCATTTTTTCTTCAAATCAGGGGATCAATGAATTTTTGGAGCACTTTCAGCCCAAACGGACATCACCATTGGATCTAGAAGGCCATTTGCAGTTAGGATTCATATAAAGCTTTTCAATTTTGGAGATAGAGCTCCACGAGGCAATTTTGTTTCATTTCAGGGCATTCCGTACGGGCGTATAGACGGATCGACATTTAAAAAAAAATTAAAAAAATTAAAGTGTGGGAGAGCCGCCATAGAAGCACACCCATGCCATCATGGCACCACCCCTGCACTACTCTATAACCTCTTTCACAGTCATGCACAGCCCAAACTCCTCCCAGCTCAGCCGCCCCTCCTCTCGGCGGTGCCTCCTCAGTTTTCTGGCACCCTCTACCGGCTGTACAACCCAAATTCACCATGTCTGTTGGTGTCTGCTCTCTGCTACGACTAGATTGCCACTCCGCCCCAGTTCTGCCACCCCTGCAGCCCCCATGCACACTAAGTAGTGAAAGCATTTTTACGCACAGTCAGCATCTCAGTGACTGACACATGGCACAGGCACCATATGGAACCTTGCCACGTGGCCCCTGCCACATTAGCCGTACCTACCACATGGCATCCACATGGCACTGCCACGTGGCCTCTTTTCGCTACAACAACATGGAAACCATCAATTTTAATGCATTAGTTTTTTGATGTCACCATGACATTAGCATGATGTCATCAGACCTTGCATGCACTTCTCCTAATTTTGTTTTGGACCTACTTATGGTTTTTTGGCCATAACTTTTGCATATGGAGGTATTTTTTCGATCCAAAAGAACTACCAGAAAGTTGGTTCTAAGATAAAGACATTGGTGTAGGTATTTTTAGGTTTTGATGCTTTTTATTGCCTATTTTTTCAATTAAAGTCTCAAGTTATGTTTTTGACTCTGGAAAGCATATCTTTTGCATCCCATGTCAGTTTTTTCAAAACTTTATATTTTTGGAAAGCTAGTTCTATCACCTTTTAAAAAATGTAGTCCTTTTTCTTAGTTTTTGGCCCATGCTCTTTCTATCATATTTTTGACATTTTTTTTATATAGTGGATATCTTGAGTGTTTTAGGCCCGAGGATCATTTTCCTAGCATGGATTCTCTTATTTTTGGTTGTACTTTCCTTTATTGTAGCTCTTTTTTAGTTTTGATCATTGTAGCTATCATTTTGAAGCACTTTTTTGTAATGCACTGAGATAAAGTGCCACTTTTGCATTCCGGGGGTCATGAATGTTGTTTTGAGTCAGTTGTACATGCACTATTTTTCATAAAGCACCATGGAGGGGATAGTTGTTTTTTGTTTTAGGCATTCTCCCTTTGTCAAGTGAGTGTCCCTTTCACAACATTAGCCCCATGTAGAGTCAGTTTGACCGTGTCTTTATAAGTGTATGTACCTCTTTTCCTCTCTCCTCATTCTTGGTTCATCTATAGGAGACTTTGGCCCACCTTCTTAGTTGCTTGTCATCACACCCCATCTACATTAAGGGGGGGTTATGCTATTATTCTAATGCATACATGGTTTGATGGTTCAATAGTGTGAACTATGTATTCAATGGTTGATCCTATGTACAAGGCGATTGCAGTGGCTGGCTACCTATGCATTTCAGTGAGATGGATCATCTACCATATAGACATGCTCAGTTCGTGCCTTCTTCTTCCATGGAGGTTTTTCAAATCAGTAGTTTGATAGATTTGCAACTTCTTCATGCTTCAGTGATGCTCTTCATGATCACTCCTTGTTCTTATTTTAGGGGACAATTTCCCTAGTTGGAGGCTTCTTCAGTTCTTCTCTAGGTTTTTACCTCTTTTTGGGGGAGGGTTTTTACCATGTGGTTTTCTCTCTTTCCCCATTTTTAGAGGTTGCATTTTGTTGCATTGTACTTGGGTACCTAAAATGGCCTTGTTTTTGGGACCCATTCTGCATTTCATCTTAGTTTTGTGAGCTTAAGGCATCTCCCTAAGTTGCACTTAAGGGGGGGTGTTAGAGTAAATAATTAATTATTCTATTACTTAAGCTTACTTAGGTAAATGCATGTATTTAATATTTTGTATTTAATGCATGTAGTGGTTAGTTGTTGACAACATGGGAGTTTGTTCCCTTCTAGCATGTTCCACCTTTTGTGGATGTGTGCTGAGTTTTCATCCTTATCTTCTACCACCTTTTAGATTGTTCTACAAGCTTCCATGAGCTCTTTATAAGTGGAATCCCTCATTGTATTTTCATATTATATCACTTCTCATTGTAAATACATTTTCTCTTGTGTTTGCATATGTGGTCTCTCATGTTCGTTTAGGGTTTTTCCCTTGCTCCATGCTCTTCGTCTCCTTGGCTTCTCTTTGACAGGTTCTTGCATGCAGGTGATCTTGGGCATCTTTAGATTTGCCTTTCCTCAACTCCAACAGATTCCAACCCTGTTAGGAGTTGTACCAACCATGTTAGGATTTGTGACAGAGAGTTGGACCCACCACCCAAAAAGCTTCAAGGGAAAGACCAATGAACCCACTACCCAAATGATCTCTATATGATTCCTTACAGAATAATAAAATTGTACTATTCAGTTCCTTCTTCTTTCTCTATCCTATTAATCAAACTTTTGCTCCTTCTAAATCACAAATCTCACATCCAATAATCCCTTAGATTTCTTACACACATTAAGTAAGCACCCTACTTCTTTTTGCACTTTGTGCTTCTTGCAATAATGGATATGTTCCATACATGTTTACAAATAAGGAAAACATCTTTCCTTTATACCATATCTTCATAATAATTCCTTGAGTCAACCTTGAGGTTTTCATAATTAATTATAGTAAGAAAATTAATTAGTTACAATTACAATAGCATTGTTGGCTCATAGTCTATACAAAACTTCACATGTGCAATACTAGGGCTTGCACAATCACTAGTGTCATCAACTCACTGTCCTCTATCACTGCTTGACTAGACATCTCCTCATTGCATCTCATATGTAAGATAGTGAAGAAACATCAAGAACTACCTTCCTAATACTTTGTCTTTGAACTGCTCTATGTAAATCAAGTACAACTTCTGTACATCTTCAACTCAAACTTTATTCACTTAACCATATTATAAGGACACTATGCCAAACATGTCCATAGCTATACATCACTAGACAATCAAACCATTGTCCATAACATTAATAACTATGTCTTCTAATGAGTGAGTCTTTACAAAAATTGTGCTAAGATGACATCAATGAAAAACACAATCATGAATGCAACGTGTCAATACTCTCCAATGCTTAGAATGATCAACCAATGTAGTATCATTAGAATTCATGCTAACAATCTTCCCCTTTGGCATTGATGGAAAAATAGATGGAAAAACCATCTAAGTTCCAAGAATACCAAACTATATTCTACTAATGCTACTGACTAACATCAGTTGTCCATATGCTAAAAATAATCTCAAAACAATAGGTGAACAATATGTGCATACTCCTTACATCAATTGTTTAATTCACACTAAAAAAATCACAATACATCAGATACATATTCCTTATTCCTTTCATGAATATTCCTGAATTTGTCTAAAGATAGATCTCTCCTCCATACTTAGGATATGTTTATTTTCATGCATACTCTCCCCCATGCCTAAGGAGATACTCTCTCCCATACCTTAGGAGATGTGTTTTTTCACACTACTACATCTGAGACCATTTTTTGACCATTATTGGTAAAAAATTTGACCCATTTTTTGACCAAAATTTGACCAACTCATTGGTAAAAAAATTTTTGGTCAAAATTTTGACCAACCTACTGGTTGGTCAAAATTTAGACCAATACTTTGGTTGGAAAACTTCCATAGCCATGGTGCAAGTTCTGCCTAGAATTGGTCAAAATTTTGACCAATGAAGGTATAAATTTTGACCAATAAAGGTAGAAATTTTGACCAATGCACGTGAAAAATTTGACCATTGAAGGTAGAAAATGTTGACCAAGAAAGGTAGAAATTTTGACCAATGCACATGAAAAATTTGACCATTGAAGGTAGAAATTTTGACCAATGATAGTAGAAAATGTTAAACAAGAAAGGTATAAATTTAAAGCAATGACGGTAAAAAATTTTGACCATTGAATGTAGAAATTTCAACCAATGAAGGTTAAAAATTTTTACCATTGAAGGTAGAAATTTCGACCAATTAAGGTCAAAAATTTTGACCAATGAAGGTAGAAATTTTGACCAATGAAGGTAGAAATTTGTACCAATGCCTGGGTGTAAATTTTTTTTTCAGGCATTCTATAAAATAGTTCACATTCCTTGCGTATGATATGACATTTTGCATGCATCATGCACTCTCTCATCTGACTGATGATGGATTATGGAGAGTGATTTGAAACGATGAAGCTAAAAAACACACAATCAAATCCAAAATGAACTTGCATTACAAATGGATTGTGGAAATCTAATTTGTTGATTTTGCATGCATATCTACCAGGACAATCACAACTTAAACATATATAAAATAGATTGTGTGTTTTTTAGCTTCATCGTTTCAGATCACTCTCCATAATCCATCATCAGTTGGATGAGAGATTGTAGGATGCATGCAAAATGTCATATCATACACAAGGCATGTGAACTATTTTATAGAATGCCTGAAAATAATCGACAGTAACTAATCAAACCGTCGTAAACATTGATAGTAACTAATATGCTTCTTCATTAATATGCCTGTTACAATAAGAAAACTTAGCAACTATGCATAACAATTTATATGCTAAAAGGAAATCATTTAGGAGATACAAAATTTGAACAACCATATGTTAAGATTCTACAATTTGCATATCCAGTCCAAATCATTTGATTGCTTGATGCTGCTAAAGCTTTTTATCTTTCCATATCATCTTCAATTTGAGAGCATCCTATAGCACACCTAATAGCATCAGTAGCCTCCAAAATAGCTTTTTTTGAGTATTGGAAAATGCTAAAGGCACCCTCTGTCATTTCCTTTAGAGAAACTTTAGCAACCTTTATATTAATCTCATCAAGTAGAATTAATGAAACAAAGGAATGTGGCATTTTTTTGGAGGCTACACACTATGGCAAGAGAAAATATTCTTGCAACATAGTGCAGGATAGTCATGTGAACATAAGTAATACAAGTAGGATAGATTCTTGCAGTTCCAGTCCTATAGAAGCTTAATAATTGAAGGCTACATTAAGAAAGATGGTGAAGACAGGGATAAAAGAAATATGTAGATGATTTTATCAAGGTATGCATGTAGCTAGATAGCCACAATGCATCAGCTTTCTCTTAAAAAAAAACATGATTTGGGACTCTGGTACAAGAAATAAAAGAGAATTTCTACATGCTTTTGAAGAAGCCGAGGTGTGGTAGAATACCGGTGGCTATGAGCAAGGTGTTAAGATCCCTAAAACAAGCTGCCAAAGAACACCAAAATTGATTGATTTCCAAATTCTAACAGTCATCCAAATAGCGAGGTTCAAGAAGATGGTCACCCATAGTCTTTTAAGCTTGGATGGATATGCATTGCTATTGTTCATGCTCACTATTTAGTACATCAATTCTTTCCTACTTTTGGTTTAACATAATAAATATGATATGATTGTGCACTTTGTTTTAACACTTTAACAGTTAGTGAAACTACCATGATAAGTGCTAGCCACTTCATGTGATGCATGATCGAAAAACTACAATGGATGGTCCATTGAAAAGTTCATTGCTTACAGATTTGCATTAACGATAGACATGATTGGAATTATTTTGAGTATAAATAAAATCTAGAATCAAAAGAACTAAAGAAAGAAAATATCACCACAAGAGCTTACACAAATATACCGAGAAAAAACTTATGTATGGGTGAGAGCTCCAACAAAAGGTGATCTATGACTTAGATCCCAATTCCAATGGTAATTTACAGGTCTATCCTTCTGGGGTTTACTATAAGCTTAAATCACACTTTGATAGACCCTATGACCTCTACAATGGTCTCACAAGCTCAATCCCTTATGACTTGTTCAGACAGTCAATTTTGGAACTCACAAAATTCAAAAATAGCTACTCTAGGTCCCATTCTATGCCCTTAGATTGCCTAGCATTCCCAACTTGGGTGTAAAATTACAGCAATGAAAAAAAGTTGAAGTCATATGAACTGAGAGAAAAAAAAGAGAAATGAGATGCCATGGGTTGTTTAGGTTGCTTAAACAAATACTATGAAAACAAAAAAATCAATCATCTACACTATTCTCAAATGCCAAATCTTAATTAGCTTTCCTTGATGAAAAAATTCATCCTAACTACTAAATTCAAAATTGCAGACCTTATCTATAGCCAAATTCAATCTTGCAAAATTCTAAGAATGTCATCCTCCCGATACGAGTGATACCTAATTCCAATATTGACAACAAAAGATGACAGTCTACATTAGAGAAATCTATACATGGGATAATCTACAAATTCAATGTCATTTCTTGGAGCTTTTCTTATAAAGTATAATTTTTATATAAGACCAATACATTAATTAAACAAATCATGCTTCAAAACCATAAGAAAGTAAAGATTCAATAATACAAACTTACACTTTGTCTCCTAGTTTGATTTCACTACCACCATATTCAGGTAGAAGAACATGATCACCTTCCTTCAAGCTAGCAGGAATGGTGTTGCCTTCCTTACTGTGAGCCCCTGATCCAATTGCTACAACCTTGCCAGAGTTCAACTGAACATAAAAAATTCAAACCACTTAATCCCAAACCATAAATAGAAATATTAACAACATGTTTCCTGTGTATAGACCACAATGTAGGTCTTTAAATAAAGTTGAAAGAGGAAAGAATTTGGTATGCATTCAAATTAATTCAATCTAAATGGAATGTGGAAGTCAATTATATTTTTACAATGCACAAGAAAAAAATAACATCAAAATGGATGAAGAAAAGCCCACAAAACAAGCATAATACAAAAAATGGAAAATGGATCAAAGCTATAAGATTTCCAAAATAGCTTTTTTCCATCAAAATTTTGAATCATGATTCATGATGCATTGTCAGGATGGAAGAGAGCCCAAAATAAGAGATGAATCACTTATAGGGATTTAAATATTGATGGAAAAAACTTCAGTTGTACTCAGAAATTCAATAGCATTTAATTAACAATTTTAACTAACAATGAATAATGAATTTTAAATTCTGATAGCAATATCATATTGAATATTAAACTGACAAAATTTTAAACTCAATGCACTAATAATGTAGATAAACCTTATCACTCCATGATATTGAGAAGTCCTTTGGAAAAATGTATCAATGGATTTTTTGGGAACCGGTTGCCTAGACCTTCCACCTACCCCTCTTTTCCTGGTTTCAACTATAACACAATCAATACTAGTTGATTGTGAAATAGCAGTAACAATGCTAGATTGTGATCCATGACTCATGGTTAAAGTCAAGGCTTCTTGTGATTGAAAACTACTTCCACTATTGTTGTTATTATTTTCATCCTCCTTCATGTTAGTGGTATATTGTTGTCTAAACCATGTTTTCATGGAAGATATACCCACACCATTATCCATGATTTCTCCCCTTTGGTGAGGATTGAACTAAAGACTACAATCTATAAACATACTCTCCTTGAATGAGTCATCCTCATCATGCTCCAATGTAGCCTAAAAAAACATATTAGGCTGAGCTTCATAGGTGGTGGTGGTGTTGTTCCAAGCAGTTGGGACTTCCATGGGCCTAGAAAGTGGAAGCTAGTTAACATTGATCCTCAAGTTTCATGAATCCCTATCAAAACCAGGAGTGGTATTTTTATTATGTTGCTCATAGTACATTCCCTCCATGCTCAGAGGCATTTAATCCCTGTTGGTGGAGTACTATCCTAAGAAGTCCTCTAGTTTAGGGCTCACATGCCCTCCTGAATTCTTTTGAGACATGCCATATTGTGTAGCTTGTACTCTTGAAAGCCTCTTTTCCATCATGTTTGTCGATTGAAGGCTTGTTGGTTGCAATCCAGGGGGCTTCAAATCATTCCAATCTACAAAACCAAAAGAAAGGAAAAAAATATGGTTTTGGCAATACATAATATTTACAAAACCAACTCCAAATCATCACTCTATAACCTAAAACTAATCCAAGTTCATGTTTAAAAGAAATATTCATTCCTACTAGCTTTTCCAAGAGCCATAGATATTCATGAAGATAACCCATAGGTTTTTGTTATGGACTTGTTCGCTACAGTTTCTTTACCTTCAGTTTGGGACCTACTGAGAACCTCCATGATAGAGAGAGAACCATCAGACCTCAAGGGCATAGTAGTATAGAATGGCCCTCCTCCACCTTGTCCATAGCTATGATGAGTTATACTTGAAGGAGGATCCCTAACCCCTAAATGGGGTGAGAGGGAGAATGCAAGATAGCTATTATTGTTAGTGTTATTCATGGATTTTACTAGGTCTTATCACACAGACCACAATGCTTTAGCACCGGTGTAAAGAATATAGCCAATATGTTTATGATTTCATTGCAAAAAATTCATCTAACTTAGAGAATTTCATATGTTAATTAATGCAGGTTAATCAATGATTTCATTGCCAATATTGTGTCAATACAAATATAAGACAATTATATTTTAAGAATTTGTTTATATGTCAAGTTAAAATTATAAAAAACATGCATCCAATACATGATACAAACCTGCATGGCCAATAAAAGGAAATAAAGAACATAATGATATTTTCCCAAGATAATTGACTTCATGTCCAAACATGCATGAAGCAAAGTTATAATACCAGCTATTGAAAAGTTGCAAATCAATTTAGGCTTGTGATTAGCAAGACACGAAACAAATAAATAGAAAAAAGAGTGCAAAGAACCTGGTAGGCCAATTATATAGATAACAAGCTGCTAAAGTCCAACATATCCAAATCAATATAAAATAAGTGCAAAGAGTGAAGAAAATTGAATACAAGCAGATGGGTTTAGAAGTTTGCAATTTTAAAATGTTGCTTCAGGAATGCAAAATGTAGGTACTTACTATAACCAGAAAAAGTGATCTAAATGACATGGGCTTAGTGTTAACAACCCTTTTCCTAAATGAACCAAACCTTGAGCAATGCAGACCTGCAATATATCTATTTATATCAGATTTCCTAAATTAAGATTTGTTAGACATTGTTAAACTTAGAAAATAAAATTGAGCATCAACATTAATAATTGGCAATATAGCATACATAGAATAGAAGGCTGGGATCTTTGTAATAATAGCTCGATAAATTTTGTAGCATGCCAGCTATTCGAGCATTATTTTTTCTAGCACCAATTAATCCTAGAGGCAGTCTTGTAGCCTATAAATACACATTGTTATTTAGATTGTCAAATTTTAAGAAAATTCATAAGAAAAACCTTTCTGGTGGAAATTGGAAAGATTACAAAGAAATATTATAACAAATACCACACACCATAGCAACTTCTGAATTGGTATCATGGCTAATCCTACTTAAAGTATCCATCACATTGACCTAATATAGATGTTTAGATGTCAGATTTCAACAATAAACTTCTATCACACAAATAAGCAAGAAAATTAAGGGGCCAAGAATTGAGTATTTAAACAAACGGAAGGACAAAACAATGAACATTACTTTTGGATTTGATGTTGACAACAGGCCTAGAGCCAATGGGACTGCTCTTCTAATATTTTGCTCTCCATACTATAGGAGATGCTCCAAAGAATGAATGACCATTTCAAGTCCTAGTTCTTCAGCCATTGCAACTAATCCAATTCCAATTATAGCTAGTGCTTGATGAACTTCACCCTTCTCAAGGTGTTTTGTGTAGTCCTAAAAGACTTTGTACCTGATGGGAGAAAAATAGTTTACAAGATAATTAAAACATAAACCTAAATGTGGGAAATATGGGTATATTGCATATAGTATTTTATCTTACCAAGTTCAAGGTGATCAACAAACACCTTAAGAACATTGCCCATGCTAGCATATGCACAAGACTCCAACATGACTTGACAATAATTTGAGATCTTCTAATTGAATGTTTTTGCCACTTCCAAAGTTGAATCCACATTTTCTTGTTTATTTTAACAATGGAAGATTAAATTTTATAAAGTAGAAAAAATAATCATGTAAAACACTACGCATCTAATGACTTAGATATTTAATCTAAAAGTTATCAAAATAAGAAAACCTATCAAAAAAATTTTGGAACATCATTGGAATCATGCCATATGTATTTTTGATATATGCACTAAAATGTCATTGATTGGAAATTTTCTTCATTCAGGCCTAAAATACCAATTCCAAGTATTCTTAGTTCCCTAAGTTTCTTTCACTCTAAAGTTAAAAGTAAGACTATGGAACAAAGGTAGTTTAAAACTATAATAGTGTAACCCCATTGGAAATGATCTTTACATTCATGGGGGATGCTTGACTACAGGTTGCTGAATATTAGAGAGAAATTATCACATATCCTTGTACATTACTATTTTATATGGCCATTTTGTGTGTTATACTTTATTTCATAATCTAAAATATATGAATGTTAAAAACCTTTAAACATTTTCCAAGATATGATCATTTATAGGCTGTGATCTCCTAGATTAATATTTGATCTCATACAATAACTATGAAAGTTAAATAGTTCATGCACTTTACCCTGCTGCTAGAGTAAGCCATGCATAATTTTAAACTCTTGTGAAGAAAAAATCAGTTTCCCTTTATTGATTCCCCATTCAAACATGGTGTAGTTTCCATTAATTGATCCCCATTTGAAGGCAGTATAGTCCACATTGTTCACTTTTACGTGTGATTCTCAGATACCATAGGTGTATTGCATTGTTCATTAATGCTTCTTTACTTGACTAACCAGCATATCATCTCATGACCTATGTGAAATTGAGCTAAGAAAAGATAGGAAGACTTGTGCATTGAGTTCACACTCTAGTAGACTACATCTATATTGAGTTTTTTCTTTCCTCTTCTAATATATGTAATACAACCTAGCTATTCTATCTAGAAGAAACATAATAGCAATAAAAATTTTTAATAGAAAAGAGTCTTATAAATATTGCAATGAAATTTTTTCTTCTTTTCTCTTGATCGTGGTAAAAAAATTAAACTTTCATCCAAAGTTATTTATGCTACATAACATGAACCACATCTGTAGATAGACATGTAATTGGCACAATAAAAACTATTCCTACATAATTCAAATATATTTAAAAATATGTTACAAGCACATACAATCACAATGAAGGTACATAAAGCAAAAGTTGCCAACAACTGAATTTATCTAGGATCATATAAGGCCAATTGATTCATATTTGAAAGACTGGGATAGTTTCATTAGGACCAGCTACCCCATAGTATTGGAAAGACTTGTAACATATTATTTATTAAGGTATCAGAAACAAAGATGAATACCTCACATTGAGTATGAGTATCAAGACATTCATTCACAAGTGGATGTAATATATTATTCAAGATCAACATTTCCCCAATAAGTGTCATCAACTACCAATTGATACCATGGTATAAGTAGAGTTTTGGTTTAGAAGTATTCTCTTATAATCAAATCATGAGTGAATAGTCCCTTATTCTTTGAATATATATAGAGCAAGGACATTAGAGGTATAAACTACCACCACCACAAGTATACAAGTAAATATTAGAGGAAGAGTCAATAACTAATAGTTCCATCCATAGATATCTGAACAATTCTTTCCATAAAACATTATAAAGAGTCTGATCTATTATTAAGACTAGAAGATTATATTTGAAGGACATTCTAAAACAAGATTTAGTGATTAGATTATTATACACTAACTACATCAAGTCCTTAGTCCTTATTATTCAGTCATTTAATCAGCTTAAACAAATATGCTCACATGCAAGGTCAGGCTACAAAAAGACCTAGCACTTTCAATGCTAACTAAGCTTATGTAAATCATACAAAACAAAATGAAATCCTTTAGGCTAACTCTGGTTCTCACCAATGTTGGAGTTGAAGAAAGCCAACTCTGAAGATGCCCAAGATCACCTGCATGCAAAAAACTGTCAAAGAGAAGCCAAGGAGAGGAAGAGCATGGAGCAAGTGAAAAACCCTAAATGGACATGAGAGACCACATATGCAAACACAAGAAGAAAATGTATTTACAATATGCACAATGCCTTATGAAAATACAATGAGAGATCCTGCTTATAAAGAGCTCATGGAAGCTTGTAGAACAAGCTGGAAGGTGGTAGAAGATAAGGATGACAACTCAGCACATATCCACAAAAGGTGGGACATGCTAGAAGGGAACAAACTCCCGTGTTGTCAACAACTAACCACTACATGCATTAAATAAAAAATATTAAATAAATTCATTTACCTAAGTAAGCTTAAGTAAATAGAATAAATAATTAATAAATTAATTATTTACTCTAACACCCCCCCTTAAGTGCAACTTAGGAAAATGCCTTAAGCTCACAAAACTAAGATGAATGCATAATGGGTCCCGAAAACAAGGTCATTTTAGGTACCCAAGTACAATGCAAGAAGATGCAACCTCTATAAATGGGGAAAGAGAGAAAACTATGTGGGAAAAACCCTCCCCCAAAAAGAGGTAAGAGCCTAGTGAAGAACTGAAGAAGCCTCCTACTAGGGAAATGTCCCCTAAAATAGGAACATGGAGTGATCATGAAGAAGCATCATTGAAGCAAGAAGAGGCTGCAAATTTGTCAAATTGCTGATCTGAATAACCTCCATAGAAGAAGAAGGCATGAACCGAGCATGTCTATATGGTAGATGATCCATCTCACCGAAATGCATAGGTAGCCAACCACTGCAATCGCCTTGTACATAGGATCAACTAATGAATACATAGTTTACACTATCGAACCATCAAACCATGGATGCATTAGAACAACATCATAACCCCCCCTTAATGCAGACAGGGTGTGATGACAGGCAACTAAGAAGGTGGGCCAAAGTCTCTTGCAAACGAACTAAGAACGACGAGAGAGGGAAAGAGGTACAGACACCTATAAAGACACGCTCAAACTAACTTTGCATGGGGATAATGTCATGGAAGGGACACTCACTTGACAAAGGGAGAAGGCCTAAAATAGCAAACAACTACCCCCCATGGTGCTTTATGAAAATAGTGCAAGTACAACTAATTCAAAACAACGTTCATGATCCCCATAATGCAAAAGTGGCACTTTATCTCAGTGCAATACAAAAAAGTGCTTTAAAATGATAGCTACAATGATCAGAATTGAAAACAAGTTGATACAAAAGAAAGTACAGCCTAAAACAAAAGAAACCATGCCAGAAAAACAATCCTCGAGCCTAAAAAACTCAAGATATACACCATAGAGGAAAAATGCTAAAACTATGATAGAAAGAGCATGGGCCAAAAACTAAGAAAATGGACTACATTTCTAAAAAGATGACAGAACCAACTTTCCAAAAATATAAAGTTTTCAAAAAATAGGCATGGGACACAAAAGATATGCATGCCGGAGTAAAAAAGACAAATTCAAACTTTGATAAAAATAGGCAGCAAAAAAATCAAAACCTAAAAATACCTAGACCAATGTCTCCGTCTTAGAACCAGCTTTTCAACACTTCTTTCGGATCGAAAAAATACCTCCATATGCAAAAGTTATGGCCAAAAATTCACAAGTAGGTCAAAAAGTAACCCTGGAGATGTGTAAGGTTGGTTGATGTAGTGATGTCATGCTGACATCATCAGTCCACTAGCTTAAATTTGACAGTTTGGTGGCCGTCACTGCAAAAAAGAAGGCCATGTGGCAGGTCCACATGGCTACCACGTAGCAAACTACTGGTGTGGTAGGGGTGACATGGCGAGTCCACGTGGCAAGGTGCCATGTGACAGTTAGGCCACGTTTCACCCCTACAGGTTGCCAAGTGGCGGTGACTATGTGTTGAGTCTACAAAAATGGATGAATAAAAATCTACAATGTAGGAGGGTGGCATTGAGATAGTCAGGCGGTGCCTTGGTAGAGCGCGGTGGTGAAAAAACTATCGAAGTGGCAAAAAATTGGCGCTGAATGCCGGTTGAGGCGGTGGGCTGCAGGCTAGGAGACAACAAAGCTGTCGGTGGAGAAAATTGGGAGCTTCGTCGTGCAGGAGGAAGAAGGATAGAGTGTAGCAGCGGGCAGGTGGCCCTTTGGTGGCCACTGGGCATTGCACCCGCAAATTATTTTAAATTTTTTTTTAATGCGCAGATCGTTCGTACGACCGTACAGAAGGGCTTGATGAATTCTTTTTTGCCTCTCAGAGCTTTGTCTCCAAAATTGACAAGCTTTATATGAATCCTAATTGTAAACGGCCTTTCAGATTCAATGGTGATGTTCTTTTGGCCCCAATGTGCTTTGAAAATTCACTGATCCCCTGATTTGAAGAAAAAATGCACAAACAAACTAGGGTTTGTGACTTCAAATCATGGCTTCAAAAATCTTTCAACGAAGTTGCAGTAGGAAGGCTTTGATACCATGTTGGAGTTGATGAAAGCCAACTCTGAAGCCACCCAAGATCACTTGCATGCAAAAACCTATCAAAGAGAAGCCAAGGAGAGGAAGAGCATAGAGCAAGGGAAAAGCCCTAAACGAACATGAGAGACCACATATGCAAACACAAGAAGAAAATGTATTTACAATATGCACAATGCCTTATGAAAATACAATGAGAGAGCTTGCTTATAAAGAGCTTATAGAAGCTTGTAGAACAAGCTGGAAGGTGGTAGAAGATAAGGATGACAACTCAACACATATCCACAAAAGGTGGAACATGCTAGAAGGGAACAAACTCCCCTGTTGTCAACAACTAACCACTACATGCATTAAATACAAAATATTAAATAAATGCATTTACCTAAGTAAGCTTAAGTAAATAGAATAAATAATTAATAAATTAATTATTTACTCTAACAAAAAAAACATAAAGGAACTCCAAGAATTTAGTCTTCTAACAACTTAAAACAACACCATATCTATTAGTTCCCACCAAATTGAAGCTTGGCATGCTCAAGAAAAGATTTAAATTCAATTATGCATTGAAAATAGAAAACAATAGTCCAACATTTGAAAAATATGGGGCTACATAAAGCCTTGAATAATGTTTACGGATAGATGCAATTCATTTGCTAACATTCCATTGACTCAATCTAACAATTGCAATGCAAAACATATTATCAAAAACCCATAGTTACACTACCCTAAGAGACATGTGACAGCAAAATGGGGGACAAGTTTCTAGGACAAGAGGACTGAGGGGTCTTCATTTGCAGATGGTAGGGGGTGGTGGTGGGGACAAGGTTGTGTATACTATACATATGGCACTTAAAATGCTAGTTATGACAAGATGTATTGCAACATAAGATTTAGAGATGTAAAAGAGTAAATACTTGAATGTTGCATTAAATTTAGGGTTCACTTGATAATCATACTATTAATTAATACCTCCAGTCAACAGAACAAGTTTGGGGGTGGGGTGGGGAAGTGTTTTAAACTATTCTTAATTAATTTTCCTTCCTTCAAACTTTAGAACTCCTTCAACAGGCCCTTGAAACCTACAAACATTTAGTAGACCCAACTGTCTCTCTCAATGATGATAAAATTTTATTGAAGGAATATTCTTGAAGAACTACAATGATAGTTGGTTGCTGACTAAGAATAGGCCCTGGATAGACACTAGTCATATTAAAAGTAATTTACTTTATGATTGAAGATGTTTGGTGATCAAATGTGTATGGGGGGATTAGTAATGAAGTGTTTATGCAATTATTTTTTTTTGGTTATATGGTTAGAGGTCCTATTGAACAAGACCTAGATTAGTGACCCCAAAACCAAGGGTTTGGTGGAAAATGTGTTGTGTAAAGGGTAGAACCTTAAAATCTTGAAAATCTAGAATTTTTCAACCCCTAGAAGGACTATTTCACCCTTTGGAATCATAGGGTTGAGTGGAGTTGTGGGTTGCTGTGTAAAATTGGAGAATTAGGCCTAGTGTGGATAGGCTAGGGGTTTCATATCTTGGGTATGGTCCAAAAGAGTTGATATTGAAACTTAGGGAGGATGTATATATCCCAAAAGTGTATCTTAATCAGGTTTTAGTTTCCCTAGTTGTTTGGGAACTATTGGAGAGAAATCCAAATTAGTGACTCGTGAGGACTACTAGCTTTAAGGCTAGATATGAATGTTGGGTAAGAGATCAGTTGTCCAAAATGAATGGATGGATGGAACATGGTGGAAATGCCATGAGGAGATGATTCACAAAGGAAGAATGAATGTTGAAGCCTTGGAAGAAGTTATGGTGTTTGGGAAACTCTAAGTGCACTTAGGGTAGCCTGGAAGGTAAGTCCTTGAGGGGACATTGGAGTAAAGAGTTGTTGCTAAATGAATGGATTTGATATTTGATATGAAGAAGATGGATACAAAACACCACCTCTACATCATAGACTAAGAGTACATTGCACTTGTTATGGTGCTTGGGAATGTAGCTTCTTCATGTGATGCATTGGTCTTGGGGATCAATCTCGGGTGGGTGTCAATGTTGGGATTTCTCAACAAGAAGTAATGAAACTAGTTGGGATTCATTGGAGTGACCTTGGAAGATATATGGATGAAAGTTTCAGATGTTTAGGTGTTATTCACCATTTGACTAGTCACTTTGTGTCCCTGTTTCATCTAGAGATTGATTAGGACAAGATTCTCAATAAAGATTGGAGCATTGATCAAATTGGTACACTTGAGATTGTTTCTTGGAAATCTTTGGCAAAGGAAGGATCATTCCTTTAATTATGAACTTATTGGTTGGTTGTAGACCAGCCACACCACTCTATAGTTTGCCCTAATACTAGAGAGTTGGCAAGTTCTTCTTGGCCAAGGCGGGGAGAGTTCATAGTCTCAGACTCGTGTAGGCTTCTTCCAACCACTTCTGAGGCAATCTGGACTGAGGCATTACTCAAAATTCATGGTAAGACTATAGGCCACTCCTATGCTTTGAATAGAGTGTTGAAATTGGTGATATCAGAATGTATTTCATAAATTCATGTTATGGGCAGCAGTAGTCATGGATCATTTTAGACCTACCACATGCGAAGTGTCCATTTTTATGTTAGTTTGAGCTTCACTTGGTTTCAAGAATACTATAATATTCTCCACTTAACAAGGCCAACCACATGAAGGTGGAAGCTCATCTGGCCTCACCCCCCTCCCCCTAACATCAATCTAAAGTACCCATTATCATCTAATTACATACTTCATTCATTCGTTCATCCATTTATGAACTATAACATTCAATCAATACAATCACAGTACATTCATTAATATGATATAAAATTCATTAATACACAATACTAATCAAGACTTCATTAAGACATAACAATATTTATTAACATAAAATAAAAATCAGTATTAATACACATCATTCATACATAATTACTTAAAACAAAGTTCTTTCATTATCGAACAAGGTTTATCAAAGAAGATTTTTAAAACATCATTTCTTCTTTTTGTTTTTCTGAGCTCTCTTAACAAAAGTGGTCATAGGAGAATCCATATCCACATCATTCTCCTCCTCTTTTGGCACGTATAATGTCAAATTATGATGGCTCCTTCTCTTTGGAGGAGCACGAGGTTGCTGCACTAACGGGGGCTTTGTTGTAAGAACAAGTGAATGGGATAAATTGGTATACTCTTTTTCTTTTTTTAACTGTTACCAGTCTATAATTAAGTACTATCACAACATAACATGCATTTTTCTTACTTGAAAATGCTACATCATATACATTAACATTTTCATCCACTACGATGTCAACATGTTGAACACTTGGAACATGTTCCACTCCTTCGACATGATGTTCAACATGCTCTGAAATATTCAAAAAAAGGATACACGTCAAATTGCAATTGAAGAAGTTAAATTGTATTCATAATTGCATAATTAATTTCCAATAGAAAATTAATACCTCCACCACTATAATGCACATTATGGCCTTCGTCATGAGCAGGTTCTGTGGTAGGATATGAAGGCTGCAATAAAATGTTATGCACATTGTTATGTAGTCAATTTACATTCAAAACTAATACCAAAAAAGAAAAGGATCAACTATTCAATTTCATTTACCTTTCATCTAACCAATTTACTTGTGAGACATCATTTACTGAACTAGATTCTTGGGTAAGGCTTATAGATTCTTTGCGTAGGTGTGCAACCACGACTTTATAGCCTTTCTTCAAGGCAAGTTTTCTATCTTCATCTGTGATCTCCACATTGAATTTTGTGCCCTATATTTTTGGCTTAATATCATCAGTTTTTTATGTATGGTTTCACTAAACAAAATTGTTTGCAACATTATATTAAAAGAAATTATTTCATATCATTGTTCCTACTTACAAGTCGAGACTGGAGATTCATATAGCCACTAGAGCCAAGTTTGTGTTGGCCAAACTTTTCTAGTCTCGCTTTTGTAGCCACGGATGTGTCTGGCAATCTATGAACAATTTCAAACATCTTAGATTATATATTTACAAATATGAATAATTAGTTCATGATTACAATGTACTTAATACTATCATGACATACCTCTTTTTGCTCTATGCTACTTCATTATCTCTATCTTCACATAGCCTTTTCTCTATTGCATCTTCTATTATTTCATTGCACTCCATTGGTGGAATCATAGGAGGATGGTCATACTTTGGGTTATCCTTAAGAGCCCTTTAATACTGATCCCTCATAGTCTTTATATGCTTTGCTACTCTTTTGAGGAGTAGGCCATTATCAAAAATGTTTTTTCCAAATTTCTCATCAAAAGATGCAATGAGCTGATTTTTTAATTCCACGGATTTTTTAATTCCACGGCTTGTAAATTCCACCATTTTAAAAGTAAATAGATTTTTAGATCAATAACTTTAATTTATTACAATAAATGGAACAAAAAATAAATTATGTAGAAATGATATGAAACTACATACCTTTTACGTATGGTGGGTCCGCATAGTCTCAATGTCATATGAAAAAGATGTTCAAAGAAAATATTATTACCTACAAAAACATAAAGGATTTATCAGTCCAAAATAAGTAATATAAAAATAAATTAAATTTACACTTTAAATAAAAACAATTTTAAAGCACCTGGAAACTTTTGTTCTTTTAATGGAAACATATTTTTCTTATTCAACAATAATGTCCCTTCATATGAACCAGTACTAATCACACGAATTGCTCTAGGAAATGGATTAGCTTTAGCAATAATACTCTCTGTTGGTCTATGAATTGAAACATTGTGACAATTAAAGTAGACACCAAATGAATTAAAGAATGCTTATGGATATAATCAAATTGAAGAAATTGACTAGAAAAAATGTTTTTTCCTCCCATTCCATTAAGAATTTAATTCAGGATTTTCTTTCCATTTATCTTATTAATAAGATCACATTTTTGGAAAATCATTCATTCTAGACAATGTACCTTCATTTTGTGAATATATTTGTAAAGTAATCTCTATAGGCAACAAAGCAATTAGAGTTTCTAGTGGGTAGAAATAAGAGACAACCTAACACCTATTCTTTGGAAAAAGAAATGGCAGTTGCACAACACCATGATGCAATAGCTAGTACTTCAAAACACCATGTGGCCAATAGCTAGAACATTTTCCAAAACATGATGTCTGATATTGGACTAGATAGTGTGGGATCTATTTCCATGAAGCAGTTGTGGTTCAAGAAACCTAACCAATGAGGCAAGAGAACAAATATCTATGGGGCAAGAGAACAAGTACCTATCAAGTAGTTAGGGTTTTGGAATAAAGGTTTGGTCCAGACTTTACTAGGTGGCCCATGTTTTGTAATAAAGGCTCACGTATGTAAGGTCCATTAGCACTTTGGTGTGTTTATAAATCAAGTGGCTCAATGGGACCAAGAGGCCATAGAATAGGGTGTTTGAGTCAATATAGGCCAATTTTTATGGTTTTTGGACTTGTTGAGTTCATTAGGTAGTCAGATTTGTAAAAATGCAAAAAGTTGCTAACAACTTTTGAAAATGTTGCTTGGTATTGTTTAAAAGTTGTTATTGTTTGTTTTAAGTTGGGGAATAGCTACTTGGTTTTCCCAATGGTCCTATAGGTCTCTATATATATCATGTGTGATCTCAGAAGGTGAGGGAGATCAAGTTTTAGTCAATGCTTGGAGAAAATGTATAAAAAACCTCTAATTTATTGGTAATTTTACTATTACAGTGGGTTGTATGATATTGTTATGATTGCTAAGTGTGTGGATTAGTTGTAGGCGTGTATTCATAATTTTTTTGGCTTTGATTTCACATAAATTAGAGTTGGGGTTTGAAAGGTATCAACATTTTAGTAACAAGGGGTTTGAACAACCCTATTTTCTAGGGCCTTGTACAAATGCAGCCCTAACATACAAATCCACTGGTGGTAACCTCTAAAACTGAGGGATATGAAACTTATGGGACCTAGGAACATAATTCCAAGAGCTGGAGGTGTGGTGAGAAGGGCAAGTATTTTTCCTAGTTGGCTCTAGGTCAAGCAAGACCACGTGCTTGACTAGTTTTTGCAAGTAGAATGGTGACAATCATATTGGAAAGCACTGTTGACTAGTGCAAGTGCTGAATCTAGTTGTAAATTGATGTGTTAAGGATTTTCATAAGTAATTGGGGTCTTGGGAACCCACCTTGTCCATTCTTCCTTGAAGCCCTAGCCTAACTTGATCAACTAGGCCTAGGTACCAAGAAGCAGTTTGGGGGTGCTGGAGCAAGATTTTCCTAAGAAACTTTTGGATCCTTAGTAAGTGCCTAAAGAGGTGCTTGGAGTGGTGGAGAAGTCCCTATGACATTGAGGGACAGTTGGTGAAAATACAAGAAATCAGATTGGAAAGGCTACAAGGATTGTAGGCCTAGAAGTGAAAAAGTGTGCTATGGGTTTGGTATTAAAGATAGTGTATTTTTAGAACTCATGATATATTGTTGTTTATGTTTATGATAAGATAATGTGTGATTTTTTATCATCTATGTTTAGGATAGCTTTCAATGGTCCATAGTTTGTTATCACAGTGAGAGTTCAAGAATATAAAAGTATCCATGCACATACATCCTAGAGAAACATAAAACAAAAAATTAAAATATATTTTTAAAATGATGTTTTAGTTTACTTTTGGATTCAAAATTTAGAATTTTTTTTTCCATGTGAATCTGAAACATTAATTCAAATAGTAGCACAATTTTATTTTCATAAATGCATATATAAAAAAGTCTTAACTAGTAGGTTGAGTAGAAATATATGCAAAATGATTTTTATTTAATCTTTTAATAAATCTTTAAATAGAGTAGAAATTTCTCAAATAGTGATCAAATGAGATATTTTTAACAATCATATTTTGCAATAGAGAGTAAGGATTTTATGAGTAGTTAGTTCACAGGAATTCATCTCTCATAATTACACTACAATACGCTTTAATGAAGCCCCTTTTACTCATCAATTACTAAATAAGAAATAAATTCTAGAACAAGTCAAATCTCAATATCAAAATTCAACTATCTACATCTTTTATCTATTAAAAAAACTAATTTTTGAATAACAAAATTGAACCATTCCCATGCTAAAATCTTGGGCACTTTTTTTTGTGGCTGGATAGCCGATGAAAAAATCTTTCCTAGGTAGTACAGAAGGCCCACACAAAAAAAGTCTTCATAAGGGATACCTCCTTGGAGTTTCATTTTCATTGTTTCCTCCACTAACCTAAAAATGATCATCATTTTTTTTTGTGTGTGCAATTGATTTCAAAAGCTATTATTATTAAAGAAATAGCCTTTCAATTTCAGCACGTGGCAAGATTCTTTGTCCCCCACTCAACAAACTTTCACCAGTCCACAAAATTTATAACTCCATTTTTTTATCACTGCACTCATATTTCTAGACCTTATATTTTGAATTTACTTAATAGGTTTCTATGTCTAACCATCATCTACCACTTATCTTTGTTAGTTATGATTATAAAGTTGCTCAACAATACTTGTTTCACATCCTAGACTGGCATGGTAGTGTCTTTGAGGGAACTCCATGTAGGAATTGAAGAGAGAAAGATAGTACATTATCTATGAGGAAGCTTACTCACCATTGATGGCATTCAAAGTTCAAGATCTTTAGTAACCTAATTATAACTCAAATTGAATTCACAGAAATAACAAGGCTTTATTCTTACTGGTAATTTCAAGACAAAGTTAGCAACTAAATTATAAAATGAGAAGTCATGTAGAGATTAAATGTTGCATTTGAAAATAACAGCTAGAGATAGGAATAGACGGTACCAACATATTACAGGGAGAAACAGTCTAGGTTCATGAGCCCAAAAATGTCGAAAGTGCAAATGAGAAGTCACGAGGAAAAGGTATACAAGACAAAACTGAAATGTCTCTCTATGTGTGGGTGTATATATGTGTATGTATGTATGCGTGGTGTGTGTATGCATTTGTTTGTGTGTATGCAGGCTTTTGTAGACATCATTTAAGCACTGATATGATACTTTTTTGTTTATCAACTTGTACAAATACATTATAGAATAAAGAAAAACAAGGTTTTACCAGTTCTAGTGGGCATAGATGAGGATGTTTGCATTGCCCTTGTTGCCGACAATGCACTAGGCAATACTGGATCGGCAACCAAAGGAGGAGTCCCCACTTCATCATGAGCTAAAGAATACAATATTGTTAGCAAAGACATATTCAATGGATAAAGATCAAATGGGATACTAGCTAGAAATTTTCACAAAAAAAAGAGTAAGTGTTATAATGTTGATGAAAACAAACAAAGTGCTACTTACATGAAGGTTGTGTGCAACAACCATCACCATGTTCACCATGTGATGTCACAAATGGGACATATGTCTATACAAGTACACACAAAATTACAGATCATGATCCCTAAAATAGTATAAAATATTCATATCTATTCAACTTCTATTATTTCTTTAGTCGAATTACTACTTACCTGCAAAGATTGGATTCTATGGCGAGTGCCTCTTTCTCCTCACTTCTGTCAGCCTCTATGATAATGTTAACCAGTTCATCAGTGTATCTTTGCTCTATTTTCTAGGTGATGAACATAGGGTCAGTACTAAGGGCAATGTTATGTAGATATGAAGCCCATATTTTAGATCGCATTCAATCAGTGGTCATTCTAGCTTTTTCCTATTATTTGTGACATCAAATATCAGTAAAATTTCATCAAAATAACTCCAAATCCATAAAGAAAAAAAAAATGATTATACGATTTTTTTTTTTATGTTAAAATTAAAATTTACAATAATTAATGTTTATCTCTACTAAAGGTGTCTGAGATGGTGCATCCATATCACCTTGTGAAAAAATTTAGTAAGTCTTAGAAATCAACAGTGAAATTAAAGTAACAGACTTGCCAAAAAATATTAATAATAAAGTAGATTGTATATGTAAATCATTTTTCTTAAGTTAAAAATTTAGTGTAACTAATGTGTATATCTAAAAAAATAGTTGATATTTTCTACTTAATGTTTATATGTGCACATTTGGTTTAGAAAGAAAAGTTTGGTCGTATAAGACCCCATCATAGTTGACATTGATCCTACCTAGACATTTCATTGATCATCATGATCTTCATCCATGTCATCATCATCATCATCATCACCATCATCTTACTTGTCACTTTGATCATTGTCGTCACCACCACCATCTTCATCGCCATCATCATCATCTTCATGACCATCATCATCATGACCATCATCAACATGATCGTCACCATGACCATGATTTTCATCAGCATCATCATCATCATTATCACCATTATCATCAGCATGACCAAAATCATCACCATCTTCTTTATCTTCATCATTGGGTAACTGTTGTTCTTGATAAGCATTTACTTCCTCTTCTGCTTCTTCAATTTATTCTTCTTCGATCACATTATACTTTACCGGCCTTCCTCTTGGGTCATGTCTAACAACAAATGACCAACCTAGTTTGTGTGGAACACCAAAATAAAACACTTGCTTGCATTGGCTTGGAAGAACACAGGGCTCATCTCTGACTAGCTCAAATGACCTTGTATTAATCATAGTAAATCCACTATGATGTTCAATAATAGTCCTATTAGGATCATTTTGATTTAGTTGTAACCTGAACCATTTGATGACTAATAGAACTATTTTTAATGAATTAAAGTTTCACTCAAGTATATCATCCAAAGTGCCATAGTATTAATTTTTAGATCATTGAGGATGTATGTCAGTTCTAGATGAAATATTGGTGACCGTGAAGACAACACTTATCCCAAAATCACATGTTTTCTTCATTTCATCTAACCTTTTTGTGTGGAATTTATAGCCATAGTAGTGCATAGCTTTGTGGTGTTTGACCTACAATTATTCAAATATTTTAAGATTATTTGCATCAATCTGTGAGTTGATATTAAACTTATGTGTGATGATTAGTAATCTTATGCGTACCTTTGTATCTCTTAAGCCATATTTTAGATCAAGTACCATTTGTGTAACATTGGTATCTCCATTACGATGAAATTGTTTAACCAACGATACAACACCATTCCATGTTAATGAGTGACCATTTTCTTGAGACTGTTCAATCCATACCATCATCCAATGAAGATTGTTTGCAATATCCAAGTGTAGTGCATCCCACTCACGACCAACTATAAAGAAGACAATTACACTAGTTAGAAACAACTTATATATATTGATGATGAATAATAATTTTTAAACTACAAATAAAAAACTTATAATTACCTCTCACCCTCCTCAATCTACCTTTCCTTGTCAGGTACTCGCCTTCGAATTTGTCATTAGAGTTGGGATCTCAAATGCGATCTACATGGATATCTATTGCAAAATTTGTAAGATATTTAGTAATGTACACTATGGTCTGGTATATCATACATCCCTCTATCATAAAACCCTCAGGATGTGCTCTTTGTCAAACCAAGCCCTTCATAAATTTCAAGTGTCTCTCAACCATCCACATTGATCTAGCTTGTACAGGTCCACACAATTCAATCTCCTCAACTTGATGTATGAGGTAGTGTTCTTGAGCATTGAAAAAGGTTGGAGGTAAACACTTTTTCATTTCACACATAAGCTGTGGAATTTTTCTCTTCCAATATTTTATATCTTTTTTGTCAATTTCTTTAGATGATAACCACCGAAAAGAGATTCAATATGCAGAACTACATAAACGAGATTTCAAATAAAATTATACAATAGATTTAAGATAAAAAGCTACAAATCTAAAAAAACACTTCTAACCTTGTGTACTTTCCAAGACCATATATAACTTGTTTAATTCTGTTGTCAAATTGTTGTGGAAGGGATAGAGGTAGGACAAACTATAATCATTAAAAATGATCATTTCAATATATTATTAAGTAATGCAATAGGTAGAACATTCAATCTTACTTATATACTATAAATAGAGAACATGACTTTTTTTAATGCATCACTTTGTTGCTCTGTTAATAACCAAGGAAGGGCACTTGTATTTATGCAATTTCCATTGCTATTTGATTCAATGGAAGCTTTTAGTGCATGATTGGATTCATGAATGTCGATACAAATTTTGGCAATTTGTTCTCTATCATGCATTCCATCTAACATTTTCCATAGTGTCTCTGTTACATTCTTTCCAATATGCATAGCATCAAATAAATGAGCAATTAGGAGATCCTTGTAGTATGGTAACCTACTAAATTGAGTAGGATAACTTTTCATTCCTGTAAGAAGTTGGTCATTGATGCCTTCACAACCTTCACAATAATCAATTACAACATTAGTAAATATAAAACAATATCAAAATAAAAATTTTAAACTTCGGACGACAAATTGGATATTACCTCGATAATTTAGTCGATCATATTCTAACTTCCATAAATGAGGTGTCATTCTTCATGGCCTTGATGATGTCTCTTCTTTCTCATTGAAAAGATATTTTTCAACAATTCAATACCTATGATTATTGTAGAGAAAGTGTCTAAACTCATCAAACACCTACTTTCTTAAAGTTCTTGAATGACGAGATTTCATCTTCGGACCACAAACCAGGCATGCAAATTTTTCCTTTGTTTGAAGACCTAAAAGATCATTTAGAAGTGGATCATGTACAATTATCATGCACAACTTAAAAATTTGATAGTAATGTGTAACCACTATAACAGACCAAAAAATGTGATATTAACAATGATGCAGGAGCATCCAGAGGTATAAGGGCAATCCTGTGTCACCCAAAAAAAAAAAAGTATTTAGACTTAGTTTCTATTTTATGTCTTTACATTTTTGGATACCCATTTGGCTCAAATAAAGGTTCCAACTCTCATAGTTCAACTATCAGTGCATTTGAAAATCCTGAAAAAATAGGAGCATGCAATTTGACCATCATTTTGGTGACCTAGAAGGTGTGACTTGGCCAGATGAATGCAATCAAGATTTAGAGCATTCCAGAAAAAGAATCAGGTCAAAAGGCCCCACGGTTTGAAAGTTATTGCAATTTTTCGGGTTTTGGAGACCCCCTAAGAATGCTTCAAAGTCAGGTTTGGGGCATTAAATGACCTCAAAAAGGGTCGAAAAATGGGGGACGAGCGAAGGTTGTTCATAGGGCTATAGAGTGCTTTGAGAGCTTTCCGAAAATGTAAACGGTTTGTCAATCGGAGTTACGGTTCAAAAGTTATGCCTCCCGGAAGTTCGGCTACCGTTTCTGGATTCTTCTAGAATTGCACCGACTTCTAACGCAGCTTCCGGAACCTTCTATTTTGTCGGTGGATGCCTACTAGCACTTTCTAGAATGTACTCCTAGTCCTTAACCCTCCGGGGTCTATTTAAGGAGATTTTTGGCATTGTAAAAGGCAGTTCGGATTGGAGCTTGAGAGGAGGTGCTAAAAGGAGAAATATTCTCCAGATTTATGCTATTGTAAGCCCGCAGGGCATGTTTTGAGTTTATTTTCTCTGCATTGTTTGTACCAGCTTATTGTCTCAGTTAATATAATTTCCCCTTTCTATTGTGTCTATTCTGGTTGTTGGGTTGTGTCCCCATCAAGTGGTATCAGAGCGGGTTTTCCTGAGTGTGTAGACAGAGCGCCGACTGTGAGGCAGTTTGCACCAGGACTGTGTGGTGGTGGGTTTGAGTTAGAAGATGCCTCCATGAAGAGAGCGTGGTGGAAGGGCCAGAGTTGTTGATCCTGAGGAGGTTAGAGCCCTCCAGAGACAGGTACAAGCATTGCAAGAGGAGCTTCGTAGAGGAGCAAATATTGCCGCAGATGACAATAGTGAGGATGACAATGAAGAGGAAGTAATGGAAGTTGACGGGGAAGTTCTGAATCCTGTAGAGGAAAGGCTTTTTAGGACCATTTCTAGGTTTGGGAAAAGACCTACAATTGAAGTAGGTATATTTTCGGGAAATTTGAAACCAGATGAGTTGATCGATTGGATCAATGAACTGGACGAATACTTTGAGTATGAAGATATTAGGGACCCAGATAGGGTTAAGTTTGCAAAGGCCAAACTAAAAGGCCATGCCAAAATCTGGTGGCAAGAGGTTCAACTGGAAAGACTTAGAAGAGGAAAGGAGAAGATCACAAGATGGGATCGCATGGTGGACAAATTGAAGAAGCAGTTCATTCCTGTGGACTACGAGCTTGATCTATTTAAGAAGATGCATGGGTTAAAGCAAGTAGGAAGATCAGTCCAAGAATATACAGAGGAGTTTTACCGACTCCTGATTAGAGCGAGACATGCAGAAGCAAATAAGGAGAAGGTTTCTCATTATATTAGTGGGTTACGACCTAGCATCCAGGAGGAATTAAGTCTGGTAAGAATGACCAACGTTGAAGAAGCATAGCAATTTGCCCTACGAGTTGAAGAGAAGCTGAGTAAAAGGTTTGAAGGAAGACAAAGAGGGCGCGGTCAAGGAGGAAGGGGAAGCGGTAGATCATCTGGAGGCCACAATGAAAATCAAAAGAAAAATGAAGATGAGGGTACTAGCAGGAACCAGAGGAATGAGGGTTTCAACCGCTCCCGTGATCAAGATTTTGGAAATCAAAGAGGAAGAGGTAGAGGACGTGGACAAGGAAGAGGAGGCTTCCGTGGTACTTGTTTCCATTGCAATGAAGAAGGTCATCGTGCCTTTGAATGCCCTCAACGACAAGGAAGGAAGATAGGAGAGCTGAGGGCCAAGCTAGGATTGCTCATGTGGATGAGGATGCACAATCATCACATTCAGAGGATGCAGAAAGAGGAGAGACCTTGGTAAATGAAAGAGTCCTACTAAGTGGTGAAAATGAACCAGGACAACGGAGGAGCTTGTTCCGTACCAGATGCAAGTGTGAGGATAAATGTTGTGATGTGATCATTGATGGTGGTAGCACTGATAACTTGGTATTCGAAGAGATGGTCTCTAAGCTGAAGCTCAAGAGGAAGAAACATTCCCAGCCCTATTGGATTTCTTGGGTAAAAGATGATCATAAGGTCCTGGTAAGTGAACAATGTTTAGTAAAATTCAAAATTGGGAGTTACCATGATGAAGTTCTTTGTGATGTCATTTCGATGGATGTTTGCCATCTATTGTTGGGTAGACCATGGCAGTTTGATAGACATGCAATACATGATGGACATGCAAACACATACTCTCTGACAAAGGATGGAGTTCACCACAAATTGAAGCCCATGAAAAAGGAAGGTGAAAAGGTATGTAGCAGTGCTAGGATTTGTCTTGTTGATGGAAGGAAGTTTTTAGATGGCATGAAAAATCAGCGTATATGCTATGCTTTGATTCCTAGGAAAGATAAAGAAGGTAGTAGTGAAATACCATTGGAAGTTTCAGATTTACTAGGAGAATTTGGAGATATTATCTCTGATAATGTTCCAGATGGATTGCCACTAGTAAGGCAAATCAGTCATCAGATAGATCTGATTCCAGGAGCTAGTTTTCCTAACAAGGCTGCTCACAGGATGACTCCTACTGAAACAGAGGAGCTAAATAGACAGGTTCAGGAGCTGTTGAGGAAGGGCTTGATTCGAGAGAGCCTGAGTCCATGTGCAGTACCTGCAGTACTCGCACCAAAAAAGGATGGAGAGTGGAGGATGTGTACAGATTCTCGAGCTATAAATAGGATAACCATCAAGTACCGGTTTCCTTTACCAAGGATGGATGATCTTATGGACTGCTTGAGTGGAGCTTAGTACTTCACAAAGATAGATCTGAAGAGTGGCTATCATCAGATACGGATTCGAGAAGGAGATGAGTGGAAAATAGCCTTCAAGACCAAGGAGGGTCTTTATGAGTGGTTAGTCATGCCCTTTGGATTGACGAACGCCCAAGCACCTTCATGCGGCTCATGAATGAGGTACTTAAGAAGTTCTTGGGAAAATTTGTTATTGTCTATTTGGATGATATTTTAATTTTCAGCAAGACTTTGGAAGAACATTTACTGCATATTCGTAGTGTCTTTGAAAGGCTAAGGGAAGAGAAATTGTTAATTAATCTAAAGAAGTGTGTCTTTGCAAAAAGGGAGTTAGTCTATTTGGGATTTGTTATATCACCTGAAGGTCTGAAAATGGATCCAGAGAAGGTAAAAGCCATCTTGGAATGGCCTACTCCAAGGTCTGCTACTGAGGTAAGATCATTTCATGGTCTGGTTAGTTTTTACAGGAAGTTTATTAAGAATTTCAGTGGCATATGTGCACCTCTAACTGGTACAATAAGAGGGGATAGAAAAGAGTTCAAATGGACTGTAGCAGCTGCGAGAAGTTTTGAATTGCTGAAGAAGAAGGTGACTGAACAGCCTGTGTTGGCACTTCCAGATTTTAGAAAAGTATTCCAGGTGGATTGTGATGCTAGTGGTAGCGCTATTGGGGCTGTATTAAGCCAAGAAGGTAAGCCTATTGCATATTTTAGTGAAAAATTGAATGATGCAAAGAAGAAGTATTCTGTTTATGATCAAGAGTTCTATGCAATAGTTCAGGCCTTAAAGAAATGGAGGCATTATTTATTGCCAAAGGAATTTGTTTTGTATACTGATCATCAGGCATTACAGTACCTAAATAGCCAAGGTAAATTGAATCAGAGGCATATGAAGTGGGTAGAATTTTTGCAGAGTTATACATTTGTGTTGAAGCATAGAAGTGGAAAATCTAACAGGGTTGCAGATGCATTAAGTAGGAGACAGCTATTGCTTACAACAATGCAGGTTGAAGTAGTTGGGTTTGATGAACTCAAGAATTTGTACCCCGAGGATCCTGATTTTGCTGAAGCATGGAAAGCTTGTAAAGAACCTGTGACTGTAGATAGAACCAAGTGGTTAGACTATTTGATTCAGGATGGCATGTTGTTCAAAGGTAGTCAATTGTGCATTCCAAGGAGTTCCATGAGGGAAAATCTGACTAAGGAGAAACACAGTGGAGGGATGGCAGGACATTTTGGTCGGGATAAGACCATTGCCATTCTTAGAGAACATTATTTTTGGCCTCAAATTACACAGGATGTGAAGAAGTTTGTACAGAGTTGCCAGGTTTGTCAAGTTGCCAAGGGGTTTAGTCAAAATACTGGCCTATATCAGCCATTTCCTGTTCCATCAAGGCCATGGGAGGACATAAGTATGGATTTTGTTCTTGGATTGCCAAGGACCCAAAGGGGTAATGACTCAGTATTCGTGGTGGTTGATAGGTTCTCCAAAATGGCACATTTCATTCCATGCCACAAAACTCATGATGCTGTCCATATTGCAGACTTGTTTTTCAAAGAGGTGGTGAGACTACATGGTCTTCCAAGAAGTATAGTTTCTGACCGAGATACTAAATTTGTGGGGTATTTCTGGAGGACATTGTGGAAGAAGTTGAGAACAGACTTGAAATTTAGTTCCACGCATCACCCATAGACTGATGGCCAAACAGAAGTGGTAAATAGAAGTCTGGGCAATTTGCTGAGATGTTTAGTTGGAGATAAGCCCAAGGGATGGGATTTGATTCTACCACAGGCAGAGTTTGCTTATAATAACTCTGTAAATAGGAGTACTGGAAAATCACCATTTCAAATTGTATATGGAAATAGCCCAAGGACTGCACCAGAATTGAGGAAGATAGAACAAGGGGAGAGAACAAGTGCTGAAGCTGAGGAATTTGCTGAACACATCAAGCATCTACATGAGGAGGTTCAAGCACACATTATCAAGATGAATCAAGAGTATAAAGCTAGGGCTGATGCAAGGAGAAGACATAAGGAATTCCAAGTAGGGGATCTTGTCATGGTACACTTACGAAAAGAAAGATTTCCAGTTGGTACTTACAACAAGCTAAAAATGAAGAAATTTGGCCCTTGCAAAATTTTGAAGAAACATAACTCAGGAAATGCATATGAGGTTGAGCTGCCAGATGGTATTCACATTTCTCCCATTTTCAACATTGCAGATTTGACAGAGTATCATGATGATGGTACTGATGAGGAGCTAGTTTTAGAGCCATGCCCAATTCCTGCTTCTAAGAAGGAGGAGATAGAAGACATTCTAGATCATCGTGTGGGTAGGAGTACCAGAAATAGGCAGTATGAAGAGTATTTGGTCAAATGGAAAGGACGACTGATCGAAGACTCAACTTGGATTTCAGCAGCTGAGGTTTCCCATTTGGGATTTCCTCTACCATCCATAAAGTGACAGGGTCACTTTTCAATCTACCCTGGGTGTCTGATGCAGGAGCATCCAGAGGTATAAGGGCAATCCTGTGTCACCCAAAAAAAAAAATGTACTTAGACTTAGTTTCTATTTTATGTCTTTACATTTTTGGATACCCATTTGGCTCAAATAAAGGTTCCAACTCTCATAGTTCAACTATCAGTGCATTTGAAAATCCCAAAAAAATAGGAGCATGCAATTTGACCATCATTTTGGTGACCTAGAAGGTGTGACTTGGCCAGATGAATGCAATCGAGATTTAGAGCATTCCAGAAAAAGAATCAGGTCAAAAGGCCCCACGGTTTGAAAGTTATTGCAATTTTTTGGGTTTTGGAGACCCCCTAAGAATGCTTCAAAGTCAGGTTTGGGGCATTAAATGACCTCAAAAAGGGTCAAAAAATGGGGGACGAGTGAAGCTTGTTCATAGGGCTATAGAGCGCTTTGAGAGCTTTCCGAAAATGTAAACGGTTTGTCAATCGGAGTTACGGTTCAAAAGTTATGCCTCCCGGAAGTTTGGCTACCGTTTCTGGATTCTTCTAGAATTGCACCGACTTCTAACGCAGCTTCCGGAACCTTCTATTTTGTCGGTGGATGCCTACTAGCACTTTCTAGAATGTACTCCTAGTCCTTAACCCTCCGGGGTCTATTTAAGGAGATTTCTGGCATTGTAAAAGGCAGTTCGGATTGGAGCTTGAGAGGAGGTGCTAAAAGGAGAAATATTCTCCAGATTTATGCTATTGTAAGCCCGCAGGGCATGTTTTGAGTTTATTTTCTCTGCACTGTTTGTACCAGCTTATTTTCTCAGTTAATATAATTTCCCCTTTCTATTGTGTCTATTCTGGTTGTTGGGTTGTGTCCCCATCAAACAATATAACATACCACAAAAATGAGTTAGCCCAAGGGCATCATGTATTGTCCATACAAGCATTGCATGGAATTGAAATTGATGATGTCCTATCGGTCTAGAGATGTCATACATAGTGATGCCATTCCATAACTTCAACAACTCTTCAGTTAGGGGCTCAATATACACATTCATATCTTTAACTTGGTATTTACCTAGCAATTGAATGAACATAAAAATTACATTATTATTATGACCATTTTCATGCACTATTTATAAATTAATTTAGATAACTATAAAATGAAAAAAATACCTGGCACAATTATTGACATCATTATGCACTCCCTCTTTATGGACATCCAAGGAGGAATGATATTGTTAATAACAAAAATAGGCCACACTGAGTAAACAAATCTCATATCTCTATATGGATTGACACCATCTGCTGCCAATGAAAGCTTCAAATTATGAGGTTCTTCTTTAAAGTGTGACCATTTTTCTTCTATCTCTTTAAATGTAGAACCATCGGTAGGCATCCACATAATTTCATCCTAACTTCTATTGCATGCATGATAATCCATAAATTGTGCCAAGCTAGAGCACCTGAATAACTGTTGAAGACATGGAATAATGAGAATATATCGAAGAACCTTGTGAGGCTCTTTTTTTGTTATTTGATGTGACTGATATCTACTACTATGACAATCAAGGCATTCTATTGCAAATTCATGTTGTTTATGATATAGAATGTGATCATTGGGACATGCATGTATTGTTTGATACTTCATTCCAATCTGATCCATAATGTTAGATAATTCTCAGTACGCACGAGGCAAAATGTTTGATGGTGGTAACAAAAACTTACTAATTAACCTACAACAAAAAAATATGCATTTTTAATATAATGAATAGTAATTGTATGCTAACATTGAAGATAAAAAAATGACATACCTTAACATATGTGACATTGCTACATTGGATATGTCATTCATAACCTTTAAGTTCACCAACAACACTATAGCCGAGAGTAGAGTTGTTTGAGAGCCTTTGTATAAGGGCTCGTGTGCCTTCTCAAGTAAAGGTATATCAAGACCATCTTCATCATCATTATCAGATTTGTTAGTACCATCATTGTGAGCCTCTTCATTACCTACCCCAATACCATCTTCTTCAATCATGTCCTCTGGCAAATTATCATCTTCTTCCACGAGAGTGTTATCCTCAGCTTGGATATTCACACCTCCATTTTCCTCTAGTAGGAAATCCACATTTAGCAATGGATAAAAATCATGGCCCCCTTCAACATGACCATGTTGCCTACAATGAATCTGGGCTATTGTGATCAGAATTCGTCAAGTCTTTAGGCCTTTACACTTTTTGCAAGGACAATAACATTTATTAGGTTTTCTTCAGAACTGAGCCCATAATGCAGCCATTGTCTCATTTTGTTCTGCGTTCATATTGTCAGGGATGGTCTTTCTTCACAGGAAAATATATCTGCAAATAAATTGGACATGTTGTGATTAACGTTTATATTTGCACATATGCTTTTTCTTGATTAATGTTTTCAAATGTAACTAAAATGATCCTATAATTTCTAGAAGGTGTAGATGTTTGAAAAATGTGGATTTATAGACAATGTATGTTAATTATTTCCATTTGAAAGAGAGAATCTTCTATTAATCAGAGTTGTCAAATAGGTTCGGGATTCTTTTTATAGAGAGAATAGCCCAATCCAGAACAAAAATATGATCTAATAGAAAAACATATGATTGTTTAATGAATAAAGTTGTTTTTTCTTTACCAAATGTTAAAAAAATTTCTTTTCTCAAGTCTCATCACTGAAAAGGATCATAGTTCAAGCATTTTACTCATCAAGGTTCAATTATCCAGTTTCCATATAGCATGATGCTTAGAAAATAAACTGATGTGATTTTATGAAGATAAATTTAGTCCAATTGCATTAATTGAATACTTAAGGCATGCAATAGTCATTATTATATATGAAATTTATCAAAAGTTAGGTCATAAAAGAAGGCAATCTACATAAGATATTTTAGTAATACTTTTAGTTTTTAACTAATCTAAGAGGCTTAGATGTATCTTCCTTCAAATATTGGCTTCTCCTTTGACCCTTATTGGGTTGTTTTAACAATTAATATATTACACATAGAATGCCAAAATATTACCAAGACCTCTCTACAAATTTGTTTTAGATTGAGACCTCACATGTTTGGAAATTCTATAAATTGAGGAATGAAGTACATTGTGAATCTTGAATAGAACAAAATCACATGGGTATATGAAACTTCAATAGAACAAAATGTAGCTTTGTTTCCACCATACCAATTCATGTAAAGCCAGAATACTAATGTTTTAGTAGTTGAAAGTTATGCAGCTGTCTAGAATCCAAATATGTTATGTGCAACATCACTTTGCAGACTTGCAATGAGGATCAAATAAAAGAGAAAAAATGGAACTTGCTCAGCGGATGTATTAAGATATATTTGATCTATAGAATTGAGTTCAACATCTTATAATTATGACTATATTCATGTTAAGCCATGCCATTGTGATTCTGTACACTACTGAAAGCTCTCTTGATTTAGCCTTCCCTTGGTCAACAGATGAACATATCAATTGGAAAAATAGCTAAAATGTAATAAGTGTTTCATTTTCAATCTTGAAATTCAGATAATTTCTAATTCAAAGTGACCCAAGAAACTTCTTATTGAACCAAAAAAAATGATATTGTTTTATGTTTAAAATGCTCTTCTATCAATTCAAAAATGAAAAATAGATTTTAGCATTTATTAGATCCCAATGATTGAATCTATAGTTATCTAGAATGTGGCCAGTTAGCCATAGCTCATGACAAACATTTATTTAACTGTATTGCTTGGTGTTGCTAGAGTTTATAATCATATCCAAGGTGTTGGTTATAACCTGAAGATATTTCTAGTGTAAACATAGTAAGCTGCTTAATTTTAAGGATTCAATTTTTTATGAGTTCCATGATGCTGAGAATGGTAGGAGCTTGTTAATAACTTGGTTGATATCTACAATTCAAAAGTAGCTTCTTCTATGGAAAGAGCAAGTTTTTAAAGAAAAGATTCATCTTTTTTCCATAGGATTTTAAATATATCCAAGGATTGCTACAAAGCTTCTATGCTGGAAAGTAGTGATAGTCAAGAGAAGTTTCATGCCTATCTTACAAAAAAAAAGGTTATGATAGATTAAAAAAGGAAGGAAACAATATATAGTGGTAGAACCACTACACTTTAAAACAATATGAGATTTTAATAAGGAATACTCCAGTGCTACACTTAGAACTAGATCCTAGGTTGTCTGAAATGGTAGTTTGAAGAAAAAATAGGTCATAGATTAGGTCTATACATAAAAAAAAGTAGGTTACTTTTTAAAGGAAAAGATAAAATAGATGTGAGTTAAATAACAACTATCAACTACTAATTGCTAAAGATAATGTTCACCAATTACTACTACATTGAATCACAAGCTTTTCTTTTATTAATGAAAACAACACAATTTTTCCTTTCTAAATTAGTATCCTTTCCTAAATTTGGATATCTTATAATTTTTTGTGAAGACAGAGTTAGTGCCCTTATAGGAACCAATGTGAGTTGCCATCATGTAGCCCACTTTGTCTAGAATAAAAGACAAAGCATATATGCTGCATCCAATTTGTGCTCAACTACTAAAATTCACCTCTACCATGGATATAAAGCACAATGAGAATGAAAGAAATTCTATTACCTGTTACTTGAAAATAAAATTAGTTGAGGAGGCAAGGGTGCATGAGTTTTCAAAACTTCATGTGCTTCTCAAACAATTTCTGTGGATAACAGGCAAAGTCTTCACATAACCTCATATATTTTATTATTGAAACACAATCAATATTTTTTTGATAGGGAATGTTTAGTAAAATGAAGTAGAGAAAAAGAAACACAGTTGCAGTACCACCCTTCTACCAAAAAAACACATCTGGTATACAATAATGGATAAGATCAAGACAACAATAATACTGGTCCTTTTGTTGACACCCCTTTTGAAGGTTGAATAAGGTTCCTAATTTTGCTAACCCACTCTATTTTATCTGCTATACTTTTTTCTTTTAGCACAATTGCACTATGTGTTGGAATAGAAAGCCATGAAACAAAGATCAACAAACATTTGAGCATAGAAGGTGCCAATTTAACATACAAATATGTGCACTTGCAGTTTGAAACTTGAACCCCAAAAAGACACACACACCTTTTAGTACTATTTTGTATGAAACCTTGTTGTTGATTTTGAATGTAAGACTTATAGCTATAGCATCAGGACCATTTGCCTAATTTGAGTTTTTAGAACTTGATTTAGCTAGAGCTAGAGAATTAGAACTACCATCATTTGATACCTCCTCAATAATACGGTCTTGCAACATGAAAAATTCATTTAGTAAAAATTATCAGCAAGCTTAGAAAAGACATTAATTCATTAAAAAAATTTGTGGTGCATGATAGATAATCAAGAAAACCAAATACTTCATACCAAATTACACAATGGATAAATAGACAGAAATAGTCAATCTCATTGTTTTGTTACTTGATTTAGAAGTTTAAAGGTTCCAATTACAAAACAATTTTTGTATCCTTCGGGGAACTTTTGAAAAAGACCAAAAGCCTTTACAATCACAAGAGATCAACTTATAGTATACTTAAATGTTAGTAAAGATCTGCATTTTAAAGTTTCCTGGAAGTGACTAGCACTCTCAAATTTGCATTCAAAACAATAGTCATGAACTATTTCAATGTACATTTGGAAAAAACCAATTACATATAGAAATAGTGTAGTATAGTTGTACTTATTAATCATGCACAATATAATTAGAGTGCACCTGTGACCAATAGATCTTGACTAAAAATATACACTTCCATTATCTGATCAAAGTACTTCAAATCAAGATTTCCAAATCCAGTTCTTCCCTTCATTTTGGAATAACCATTAAAACTTATTTATAGGTAACTATAACTAGTGATTAGCCATAATTTGACTATGCTTTCAATGATGGAAATTACCAACCACCACTAGAATGAAATCATAACTAATTTGGTAAACGAAGAATAATGCAAATACATACATCAATTATAACACACACAAAGTAGTTAAAACATATTTTGACTTTGAAAAGTAGATTGGGAGCTTTTTAGACACATTTCATATCACTTATTCTACTCTTTCAATTCCCAATATAGAAAACAGTTGAATGCATAGGATATTTTGGACTCTAGATTGGCAGTACATTCAGAAATGGAGAAATTTGAAACAAATTTTTTGACTATCAAAAAAAGTAACAATAAAAGATTCATCAACAACTTATACCTCCAAATTAATGACTCCTCTAAAATGCTTTTCTTCTGGGTTTTTGGTGTACCCAACTGTGAGAACATCAAACCCAATTCATTAAGATGTATAACTTCAATTGAAAAAATTACAATTCTATTGTACACATCAAATGCAACAAACCTTTCTAGATTTCTCATTCAAAACAAACCACTGCTGACTCCAACCATTTTTTTTTGCATTTTTCTTCAGCAAATACCCTGACATCACCAATCAATCTTATTTAAAACCTCATATAAAATTCAAGAGTAGATTACCATAGTGATGGGAAATTTATTTTGATTCATATAGTTGTACATAAATTTATACTTCTATAAAGAATCAAATAAAGAAGCCCCAACATACCAAAACTACATTACTAAAAGTAATTTTCACAAAACACATAAAAATATCAGAACTTTGATGCTTTATAATGTTTCTAGACTACTTATAATCCAATGCATCTCTCATTTGCATCAGAAATGCAAAACCAAAATTCAAAAAATTGGAATATTCTAAAAGCAAGCTTTACTCTGATTTGGTTTTCATTCAACTATTTCCTTGTAATTCAACTTTTTTTTTTTGATTTCATGTCTAATCAAAGGTTAAGTTAGAAAATTTATGTCAAACCATAGAGTGCAGAATCTGCATACCATATGCTGAAGTTTAACATAAATGAATAGACAAATCTTACATTGTGGCTATTAATGACCAAGAAATAAATTTGAAATAACAAGGAGCTACTGGCTATGGATTCTTCAAAAATGAGTAAACAAAGTTTTTAGCTAGGCATTGGCCTACAATGTGAGTTAGTAGCACATGTCTCACACATGTCTCAGTTTGAATACACCAGCTAGTGGGTTATGCTATTAAAAATTAGTGAGAATGAAACCTAATAAGTAATAATGTTGTGCATATGAATATGACTTATCGACTAAAAGAAAAATGTTATTAATGAATATATTCATCATAAGGTTAACCACTAAAAGAGACGGCAGAGTCCCCAAGGTGGAAAAAGGATATTAATTCTAAATCAGTTGAACATATAAAAAACATTGGACCTTTTAAATGCTATTTAGAGTACACATGGATTGCAAAGCTGGAATTTATTCTCAAGGGCAATCATGACAACAAAATCCAGGAGTATAAAAAAACTATAAGTCAAGATAGAAACATTTCCCCTTAATACTTCTACCTATTAGATTAGTAATATCTTAAATTTTTACCTTAATAAAAATAATCGTTTGGTCGTGCCACAAAAAAAAAAAGAATAAAATGTGAATAATAGAAGAGCTAAATGGAAAGAAATCCCCTTGAAACCTCCATTTTCCAAATTGGGGTCCATATAAACAATTAATCTTTTCATTTTACCATAACAAAACTAACCAATTATAATGACATTTATTTACAAACCTAAAAGAGAATGGTGAGTTGAGCCAATGGAGCAATATAGGTTTTGCTCACAACACCAACCACCCCTCCTGCTAAAAGCTATGATATCATCCCAATGTGTGAATGTTGTACAGAATGTTGCATATACTTCTTCACCCCTCTATCCACCCTACCATGTTGGAATTGCTCTGCACTATTCAGTGACCCAGTTGATCCTGTCGTTAATTGCATCCTATTAGGAGAAGTAACCCTTGCCTCCAGCTAAAATTTTTTTAGCCCTAATTCATTGAGAGAGAAAAAAACCCAAAATAAAAAATGGGCTACCAATTCATATCTACTACTCTAAATTAGAAAGAATGAAACATGGAAGAGAATTTCAATCAAATGCTCCCAATCAACGCATCTTCAAATGAACCTGCGCATGCCAAAATCATAGAAGTTATAAGAAATGTTTCTCATTTTTAATGGTTGGTCAAAATTTTGACCAACACGGGGCCTACATGTAAAAAAAAGATATTTTTTCCTTTAACATTCTGACCAACCTAAACTTATTTTAGGGAAAGGTCTAGATAGAAGCCAACTACCTTCACCTCTCGAACCATAAGAAAATCAACCTCTTTTGTGGATCTCAATAGTCTCTTAACTATATAATTATTTTCATGCGAGTCAATACCAATTACATTCCATGAAATACATTTCATGTAGCTCATTGATTAACCCTTTATCTAACATCCAACAAAGCTTGACTGATCTTGAAGAAGTTAGGTAGGTAACCTCACAGTGTTCGATCTTTGTTTTGGGGGGTTCCCACTAGGGGGACTGCCCCTCTTTTTTTTAATAATTGGATCTTCATTTTCAATGTAATCCTTAGGCTTGCTAGATCCCCTAGATCTCCTCTTATGAGGACTACTCTATGCAACAAAAACAAAACCTTCTACCTCACCCTAGATCCTTCCATTTGCATATTAGAGACATTGTCCCTCTATCCATAGACACATCTCTCCTCATTTACTACAATCATTGCCTCTTCCTCAATCATGTTCATTACAAAAGGGGGAGTTAGTGTGGGGCCCCTCTTAGGTAGATATTCTAAAATGTTAGGTAGAGTGGCAAGGGTGGAGGAGCTAGAATAAAAGTGACTTCAAAGCTTGAGAGTTTGTTATCTTGTTAAGTATCATAGATAACTTTTAGCCTATTAGGCTGATCTAGACTAAAATTCTTCTCTCCCTCCACTTTCTCTATATCATAGGGTAGCACCATATCCACCTTCGCTACTAAGGAGGGTGAGGGAGAGGTAGAATCAAGGTTAGAGTTAATAAGGGTGTCTCACCTAGAGTCCAAAATAGAGTGCTTTCTCCTCATGTAGGGTTTTATTTTAATGGCCTCCTCCTTTTTTTCTTTTTCTTTTTCTCTATCACATTTTTTTGGGCATTTATCCTTCCATGACTAGGTTTTTCCTTATTTCTAGGGAGACCAAAACCAATACTTTGAATGTTAGGTAAGGAATCAAATATCTTGGGGTGAGGTCTCCAATCTTAAGAAGAGGTGTCATTTTATCAAAAGAACCTTTGAACTAGTCCAGAGGTTTTTTTATGTTTTGATTAGATTCTAGATGAGTCCTTGGAGGTGTGAGTATATGAACATGATTCTTGATCATGTCCACAAAAATTCTAGGCTTAACAAAAGGGTTAAAAATAATTTTCTCTTTAGGATTCATGCAAGGGGAAGGGCCAAAATCATTTTTGATCATATGTCAATTTCAACATTGGTGATCCTCCCTCACGCATAAAAAACATGCATGAAGGCCTCCTAGGGAATTGATAGGGCATCAAATTGTGGACTCATCAAGGTCAAACTAGATATTTTGTGGCATAGGTGAATTAGCATTTAGAGCTATCAAGACCTAGGCATCAGTGTTAGGAATCATCATTTTAGATCTATCAAGCTTCAAAACTTTTCCAAGAAGTGTGAGGGATTGCAACATAAATTTCCATAGGAAGGGTGGGAGATTATTAATTGTAATCCATCTAGGGAAGTAATCAAAATATTGTCTTTACTAGTAGCCTCCTTTGACCAAGGAATTGACATAAAGTTATAGTTGCCCACTTTCTAGAAGCATCTCTTTGTGATCAGTTTTTGGGATTTGGCATCACAAAAAAAGATAATAAATAAACTATTTGGTGTCATCCTAGTGTATGAAAAAAAGAGTCCAAATTTTCCTTCTCATATTCTATTCAACCAATTAGTTAAGAATTATGGGATGGAAAGGAGGAGACATCATCAACATAAAATAATAGAGGACAATTACATAGTTTTATTTAATCATGTTTAATATAAACAAACATATGGGAATTAGGGCATACAACAAAATCTACTAGCAAGGGTCCCTTACCGCTATTACCTTCTTCCATAATAATGACCAATTGAGAGCACTCCTTTTGATGAACCAAGCTACCTCTAAGAGTACTAGGGTCCCCTCAATAGCTTGTTTGAATGTCCTAACTGCTGACACAACAATATATACTCTAAGAATATATCTTTTCCAATTCCTAATAAATGATTCCACTCTTGTAGACTTCCCTACCTCACCCACTATGATAGTTTGAAAAGTGGTCTACAAGTTGCAATACATATAAAGTTCATGTTCTATAATGATGAATTGTTTCCTCCAATACATAGATTGACACAAAAGATTACTTTTCCAAAAAAATGCATCGTAATAAAGATCCCAACAATTGTATGCTTATGTCACATTCTTAGTACTGGAAAAAAAAAATGAAAGACGTGTCTTTTGATTGCCTCTTTTGGCTGGGCTTTTTTTTCCATCTTGCTTGGACATCTGAGCAATTAAGCATACAAATTTTTATTTTTTTGTCCTTTGCACAATATGAATAAAGGGACAACGTGCCAACTTCTCCTCCATAAGTCCACTACTCCTAATTTTGAAATGATGTCCACTAATTGGTGATGACCTCGACCTTTGACAAAGAAAATTTTGCTAATGTTATCACCATCTTTGGTCATTATTTTCTATAGAGGTCACTTGAACTCCTCTTTGAAAAATACTCTTAAATTGTATTTAGAGCACTCCCTTACCTCCATACTGTTAGCAACCAATCCCTAGGCTTCTATATGGTGGTCTTCCTCACGTCTATGGGATTGATCATCCCTTTCCACCTTTTCCATTATAGCTTATCTTCCTTAGTAGCTTGAGCCACTATAGTCCAATCAACTCAAATTTTATTTCACCTGATCTTGTCAAGATCCAAGATATTTTTATCCTTCCAATGACTTGAGAAATTAATCGTATTTGGGTATCATAAAGAACTCAAATGTTTGTGACTTTCAAATGAACAGTAGACCTAATTTTTTCATGAAGAAATATCAATAAGTGTTGATACACATTTTCCTCCATTATTAATGAGATACATTTTTTTTTTTAATATTATTATGTACAAAATGATATTTATTGTTGGCCCTTCAGAAACATTGTTCAAATTTGTCTCTATATTGTTTACCGGTAAATTATAAAACCACCCTTCACAAGCTGTACCTAACTTTGTATCAGTTTTTTCAAACCTTAAACCATTTTTGTCTTAAACATCAAGGGTAGACTCCAATGAAATGCATCAAGTCTTAAGCGCTCGAACTCATTTATGTTTCCATGTTTTGCAATGAGATCATTTTTTACTTGTACTTGTATTACTTGCATTAAGATTTTTGATTGCTATTGCAGAAACTCATCCAACTATCATTTATCATCATGCACCCACCAAAATGCCATACATTCTAGCATGTGAAAACCATTTGCTGTGCGATTGAAGTTTAAATAACACCCATATCATAAAATCCAATGTTCTTAATAATATGATAAAACTAGCACTAACAATATTCAAGAGGTGGTGCTAGCAAAATAATTAAAGTTAAATTTCCAAGGGCAGGGATGGATGTGAATCTTTCACCAATTAGTATAAAAGAGAAATCAAGTCATGAAGAAAAGGAGCATCTTTTCGGAATGAATATTATGTGACTTTGCACATAATTGTTAAAGCCAAAGTGAACAAAACCCCTCCATGGATATTCAGAGACTTAAAGATAAACAACCTTCCTCCTATCAAATTATTGGACAAAAACCTATAAATTGTCTAGGCATCAAGGACAAACATTCAAGTAAGAATAATTGCAAATAGAGAAGACGATAATAGTAGAAAATCAAGATAAGTCTATTTTTAGAATTGTGTCTAAGCGAGAAAACCAAATAATATAGAAAAATTCACAATTATTTATTATGTTATATTTATAAATAAAAATATATGAAACAAAGAGTTGAAGTTCAAGGTTAATTACCTTGCACCCATCCTATAGGTTCTCCAACAATTAGCAAAGGAGATCTATGCCACCCAACTTCAATATGTCTTGTACCTCCATGGATTCAAAATTCAAACTCATTTTTTGGGAGAATTTATTGCTCATTGACACATTATTATAAATGAGAAGCCCTGTGCCCATTTGTAATAGAGAATCCATTTCATGTAAATGAGCTATCGAATCTCATATATATAACACTTTTTGACACCTTATTAGTCAACAAAGGAACCTAAGCATATGTGTCTTGCATTGTAAATGGTTGTTCTCAAAAGTCTAACTCTTAATTGTGTCTATGAATGTCTAATGCATATGTGTTTTATCATTGTTACTTTTGTGGACTAGTGATCCATGATTTATAAAGCTCTATTTCAGTTATAAGAGGATATATGTTGAGCATGAGACTCTTCATTTATGTTATTTCCTCTGTTTCTTTTTTCCTTCCTTTTGTTTACAATAACGCTTATGCTAGAATAGGTGAATAATTGGCCTTGTAATCATGGATATTGGCTCACAAACCTATCATGCATTTGCGTGGCTTTCCATGATTGGTAGTTAAGTAGGATGGATTTATTCTAAAAAAATATTTAGACCAACAAGTCAACCCTTGATCCATTGGGAATGACCTCATTGATCTTGCTTTACCACATATAATCTCAAAATACAGAATCTTAAAATGTAATTAAATGACACAACCACTGCACAATTGTTAGACTCTTGTCTATGATGACACACAAAATAAGCCACTGCTTTTTCTGTCATCAAACCTATGTTACTAAAATGGTTTCCTTGACAAAAATACACTACTAGATGTTATTTCCATTTTACATTTATTTGCCATCAAAAGAAAGTTTGTGAAAATGATTTTTGAATGACTTCTAACACATGGCCTAGAAAAATATGCAAGAAGAAAATGATGTCAATTTGCAGTCTCATTTCATTTGAATGAGAGAAGTTGTTGCTTCTAGCATGTATCTTGCATTGACAACAAGTAGTGGCAGGTCGTTGAGACACCAGCAAATAACTGGTCCCACATTAGTGGCCTTTCCTACTAAGATATTATGTTGTAGTTGTTGTGTGATTAGTGTTAGTTTTTGAAGGAAGATGATCCAACCATAATAGTGGGAACTCATATGTAGATTACTAGTTTACCATAAATTTCTGTGCATAGTTGACATTATATAAGAAGTAAAATGCTCATCCAATTTTTGTGAGATATGAAAATTATGAAATACAAATCATTGTATATCAATAAATTACAAGGGCAAACAAATATAGAAACTCCTGTCACTTGTATTCAAGTAGAGTCCTTTGAATTTTTAGACATAATCTTCCCTCAATTGTTTTGTTGATTAGGAATGCATCTGGATGCAACTATGTGAGAGTAATATTTATCAATAGTTTGGTCATATTGTATGATGTAAACTACTTAAACACTTTCCCAGACACATTCACAATTCCTCTAGATTTGACATTATTTTGTGTCAATAGGTGGAAATTTCTTTTCAATATATAAAAACACAAAAATGTAGATGAAACATGCATGGATCATTACCATTCAGAAATACTAATTGAAAGAAGCAAATTCAACTAATAGAATTAAATAAGTAGTCTGGTTTAGGTAGGAGATGTTTTCCATTTCCTCTGCCTAGTAGGACAAAGATGCCTCAAATCATTGATGACAAACATGCAGTGTTTAGATGGCTATTTGTAGATGATAATAGAATGCATTGAAAGAATTTGTACATGTTGTTTACCTATTGAAAAGAGAATGTACATGTCTACTTGAGGAGGCCAATTTAGACCATTTACTTCAAAGTATTATTTATACACAACTAACTATTTTTTCTCTTGTTGATTTCATACACAATTGAATATTTTCTAACGTTGTAGGCTATAGAACTTTTAACCACAAAAAAATTGATTTTTCAATTTAAGGCTATAAACTAGTTTACATCAATGTTGCTTTCTTATAATGCATGTTTCAGTCAAAGCATGCGCACTAGACTTTCATTCAAAACTTTAAATCACTTGATATGTAGATCTCGATTGCAATTCCTTGTATCCTAATTACAATCATTTTGGTTGCTACATAGGTCCATCCAGAAGTTGATGCTTTTTCTTGTTTTGTAGAGTTGCTAAGTAATTTTTTGGACCATTTTTCCAAGAAACTAGACAATACTACTATAGGCATCCATTCTACAATGGTATGAATGATAGAAATTTTGAATACACATGATGAAGAATTGTGGCACCATCTTGATGCTACAACCAAGGTATGGATCTAAAAAATCAAAAGAAAACTAAGCAAAATTTAACTAGTTAACATGAAAGTAGGCCTTAATATGCTCAAAAGTATACAAATGTAAGGTGCAAATACAAGTTTAAAAGCAATATGAGGGGATTTCAAACAAAAATTATATGATAGAAGAAAGTTATGCAGTAACTAGGATAGCTAAAAATTCAACAAACATTTTTCGCCTAAATAGGGAGGTCAAATAGATTCAGAATAGTAGAGTGTGAATTGTCATAAAAACTAATCTTTTGCTTGATTTTTACCATTACAACACAATAATTTTTTTTCATAGGAAAATGAGTTTTATTTTGATTCACATTACATTTTAGTGCTATTTTCATTGTATTTGTTCTTTAAATTCTATTTCTAGAGACTATTTGTAATTGTCCTAGATCACCATAGACTGGGACTTGTATAGATCTGCATCCTTCATTTCTGACTAGTCATATGAGAGAGGCTAAAGGTGGGGTGTTATCCTGGTGGGTAGTAAGAAACCTCTCCTAAATCACAAGTGAATGAGAGCTCTATTGACAATCATATAATTTTTAATGTTGTACAATAATTTGTCTTTGGATGCAAGTTAATGTGTCTTGAAGAGAGTGATCTTTTATCCCATGGTAGAAACCTAACCTTTCATCTATGTTAAGATATCCTTTATATGGGAAATCATTATATGTTTATTAAATACTAATTTATGGAAAAGATATAATGGAGCATGCTTCTTCTTGCTTGTATTGTGCAGGTTAACCCTCAGTTTTATGCATTTAGGTGGATAAATTTTTTTAATCAAATGTCAATCTATAAAACAAAACTTCAACTCACATTTGTAACACTAGGAAGGAGAGTCTTCAATGTTTCCAGGTGTTATTTAATCCTTTCACACCATCTTCTTTCAGCTTCACTATGACTCTTTGATGCTACAAGAGCTTTTACTTTTGAAATCTCTTTCAATGTCAACTTTGAAGCATTCACGAGCTCTCCTCTGCTACAATCAAGTACCAAAGAACCCAAGATGTAAAACCCTATTGGTGCTAAAGCTATAAAACCCTTTTGACACGTACTCTTGGCCACAAAATGAAATGTATAAAATGGTTGAGTGCATGAGCTATCTTCCAGTCACATAACAATGAAATTAGGGTGGCAAACAGTTCTTTTTTTAATTTTGACATAGGGGAGAGGACCCAATACTTGAACGTGTTCCAATAGTTGTGAATGGAGTTGTTCACTTGATACCTACACTTGTTGACTTAATGTCCAATTTTTTTGACAACATTGTACCAATACTTGTGACTTTAAAGTTGTTAGTACAATGCTAACTACCTAAAATTGAATAAAATGTACCTTTAGTTATAAAAATTAACCAATGATGTGATGCCACATCAGCTGTTCAACTATGGGCACCCTTTATGCATGACCATTGGTCTCACTTTTTTTTGGGCTATTTTGGACAACAGGTCATGTGGACTTAAAACCTTAGTTATAAGTAGGTGACTCACCAAGTAAGCTACTGTAAAAAATTGAGAGCAATTTGAAATTTTTACGTGGGGTTTTGATAAGCACAAAGTTAGGGTGTTCAAGTACTGGGTCCTCTCCCCTAGTGTAAGCCCGTGTTGGTCAAATTTTCGACCAACACGGGCTTGTATTTAGCAAAAACTATATGTTTCCTTTCACATTTCGACCAAATTGACCCCAATTTATTAGATGGTCAAAAATATGGGTCAAATGTACTAGTGTTAAGAAGTTAAATGTTTGAATGTGAAATTGGAGTATGCTTTATGATACCAATTTCTTTTTCAAGATTTGGTTTTAGTTCTATATCGGATTTAAATAGTCCCAATTTGGGAACAACAACAGTCTAGTGTGATACATCGAGTTTCTCTTTAAAATTGATTAAGCAATGATTAAGTCTTAAACACTTTTATGCATTGAAACCTGAAATAGTTCCAAAAAAACCAGTCTGTGCATATTGGATTGTGTGTAGCCAGATAATGGAAGATGGTTAAACAGTTTGTGTTGAATGTTGTTGAGAGACTTGTTGCCACAGTCACACTTATAAAGGGAACAAATATCATTTGTAATTCATATGGATGTTAGACTATATTGAAGGGATTTTTAGATTGGTCACAATAAGTAAATTGAATGTGTGTTTGCAATGATAGTGATACCATTTAGAGGGACCCAAAAGCAATCTATTTTGCAGAGGTATGTCATTGAAGAATCCATGCCATTGAAAATCTGAATGGTTATATTATACTGATAGAATTACAGGACATAATGAATTTGAAATGGACTTTGGTGAAAGAGTTTATTGTTTTATGGGAAACAATTATAGAAATATGTTCTAAGTAGTCAATTGCATTACAATCTATTTACTATCATTCAGTCCATTTAAAATGTGACTACTCAAAGTTTGAAATATTGTAAGTCTCAGTTCAACATTTCAAAAAGGAGTGAGACAACTAAGCTATTGTATTGTATTGGAGACATTATTGTCATCAACAAATTAAAAGTTCTTGTGAATATAAGATCCGATATCTTGCAATTAAATCTTGTACCCACTAAGTTCCTATTGGGTACATTATAAGTTTCCACACTTCTAACTAGGGTATTGAGATTGAAAGATTTCTCACTAAGGTTGAAATAGTAGAGGATTGCTTTGTGCCACTAGGAATACTATTGACTACAAAAATATTTTGAGGCTTGTTAGACCTAGGGTTTTCACTTTGATCCCTTGATGGTGGAGTAGTTCTAAATGGGGCTAAGGGAAGGCTAGGGTTTTGAGCATACTTAGTGTTGGAAAAATGAGCCAATTGCAATCTTTTGCACTCCTTTTTGTTTTTGATTGTTACCCATCTTGTATAATTATCATTTTACTATGGGTTGTTTTCCTTATAATTTTATAGATCTGTCATTTCCCTTTGTTGCACTTGGACAATATCCTCTTGATTTGGAGGTCATTTTAATTTATCTCTTATCACATATTTTTTTTATGCAAAATAATTTCCTTGTAGTCCTATGTTGCTAGGGTTCATTGATAGATCTAGTTTGATTATTTTGTTTGAACTAGATTTTTTGTTGGTATTTTGGCAATCTTTCTTCTTTGATCCGTGCTCAAGGAGATTGATTAGAACCAAAAAATTGTTGAATGTAGGAAAGGCATTTGAACTCACATAGCTTATCTTCCCAAATTAATTTCCTCCATGGTTTTACATTAAAAAGTTTGCATTTCATGGGTTCACTGACTGACTACTTTTTTTGATCCTCAACCATTAATTATGTATACCTAAGAAAAAGATCAAAGGCTATTACACTTAAGCTTTTCTTTATCCAAGGGGCTCACACTATGAAGTCATTGAGAGATTGACTCAAGTTGCTTGATCTATACATTTTTTCATAATTTCTTCTAAGCTTTTTTATGCACAAATTTTATACTATTTCCAACCTCTATCAATAATCGACTAATAATTATATGTGATCAAATATCAAATCTTCACATTAGCTGAGGGAAGGATATTAGCCAGTGACCACTAGCCAATTACATAAGGAATAAATAATTATACAAAAATTCTAGCACAAACACAAAGTAATCATGGAGGAAGAACAAACAAATACCCTTTACCAATAATTATCTCTAACATAAAGCACATCATAAGCAAAGAAAACATTCAATTTTTGATAGAAAAATCCTAACAGTAACTATATCAATCTATACATAAGGAAAAAATGAATAATGTGCAAGTAATTTTAGCATCAGTAAATATTAGGTATTATTAGCACATATCATCCAATATTAAAAAAAACAAATAATGTCCAAAATCTCTTCAAATTTTTGATATATTTTAGTTCTCTTGCAAAAATACTTCAGTTTTTCTTTAGTCTTGACCATATGTTTATCTACAACTATAGATTTTATAGTGTTTTAGTTCTCTTGTAAAAATACTTTAGTTTTACTTAGTCCTGACCATATGTTTATGAAAAACGTGATGCATGAGGCTGAATAAATTGAAGATGATGTGCTGAACAATGAAAAGAAGGAGATATAATAGAGATATAACCTCAGTATTTTGGTGGAGATTGCACTGAAGCTGTCAAATGCTGTTGGCACATAATCTTCAAACCCTTCCTCTGCTGGTGCCACAAAATGCAGTATATAATAAACATTAACTGCACATCCACAACCTTTCTTCCGGTCATGCAAGATTGAAATTAGGGTGCAACAAAGAGTTTTTTTTTGGATTTTGACATAGTGTATGTTCGTGTTGGTCATAATTTTGACCAACACGGGCTTCTAGTTAAAAAAATTATATGCATTGCCTTACATAAAATGACCAATTTGACCCCATTTTATTAGATGGTCAAAAATTTTGGTCTAAAAATGGGGTCAAATGTACTAGTGTCATGCATATTCTCCCCCATTGACATTAATGTCAAGGACCTCAATCTCAATGTTACTATATACCAATTGATAAATGCCAATGGCTAATATGTTGCCCCTAGTCTACAACTAGTTTGAGTGTCCAAAGACACTATTCAATACCAAATAGCAAGAGTCCTTAGTGACTCAGATAATCATAGATACTCCCCCATTCAAGAAGCATCAATATTCAGTCTAGGTTAACAATAGTGCTTTGTACCACTAGAATAGTGCACTCTCTACATCATCTACTTAGAAGTAGGTAGGGAAATAACCCCAAGCACACCTCTCAAGTACTCAAATGTATCATTAGAAAAAGGATTTGTAAAGATATCTATAATTTGATCTTTAGTACTCACATACTCCAATCTAATCTTGTTTTCTACTACTTTCTCTCTCATTACATGATACTTAATAGATATATTCTTACTCTTAGAATGCAATACATGATTCTTAGACATACTTACTATACTTGTGTTATTACAGTAAATGATATCAAGTTCTTCAAAATCAATTCTAGTAGCCTTTAGCATTTGCTTCATCCAAATAACTTGATTACAATTATTTGTTGCTACAACATACTCTACCTCAATAGTACTTTGTGAAATACAATCTTGCTTCTTTCTTAACCAAGAAACCAATCTTCTTCCAAGAAAGAATGCTCCACCACTGGTGCTCTTTCTGTCATCCATATTGCCTACCCAATTTGTATCAATAGATGCACATAGAGTGAAATCACTCGATCTTTGATAGAAAATTCCATTGTCAGATGTCCCTTTCAAATATATGAATATTCTCTTTACTACTGGAAAATGATATTCCTTAGGATCAGCTTGAAATATAGCTACAATCCCAAATGTATTTTCTATATCTAGTTTGATGTGAGGCAGATACTACAAATGTCTAATCATGGATTTGTACTTCGTCTTTATGACAAGTGTCTCATCTTTGTTGGATAATTTGTGACTAGTTATCATAGGTGTACCAATTTATTTACAACTTTACAAACCAATCTTTTTCAACAAATCATTAAAGTATGTGGCTTGTGAAATGAAAATACCATCGCTCTTCCATACAATCTGCAATCCTAGGAAAAAAAATATTTCCTCTATCAGGCTCATTTCAAACTCACTCTTCATCTCTTTTGAAAACTTATCACTTTCTTCATCATTACCTTCAAAAATAATGTCATCAACAAATATTACAACAATCAATAAACCATTTTCAACTTCTTTCAAATACAAGTTACTATCTGCCATACCTTTAGCAAATGCAAGCTTTGCCAAATAATTGTCCAACCTTGCATACCAGGCTATAGGTGCTTTCTTTGGACCATATAGAGATTTATTTAGTCTGACTACCATGTCTTTATCTTTTGATAAAGGAAAACCTTCAGGTTGTTTAATATATACCTCTTCTTCAAATTCTCTATTTAGAAAGGTTGATTTAACACCCATCTGATAAACCTTGAACTTCTTATTCACTACATAAGCCAAGAACATCCTTACTACTTCCATTCTGGCTATAGGTGCATATGTCTCCTCATAGTATATGCCTTCTTTCTATGAAAATCCCTTACATACAAGTTTATCCTTATTCCTCACAACTTCACCTTGTGCATTCATCTTATTTTTGAATACCCATTTGGTTTCTATCACATTTTTGTCTTTATGTCTAGGAACTAGCTCCCATGGATCACTCTTTGCAATTTGATCTTATTATTCCTTCATCACTTGAATCTAATGATCATCTTTACATGTTTCATTTGCACTCTTAGGCTCAACTATAGATATCAAGCATATCTCCTCATTTACTCTTTTCCTTGTCAGCACACCTTTGTCTTTTCTTCCAATTATATGCTTAGGAGGGTGATTCTTTGTTATATTTCTTTTAGAGGTAGGAGTTGACATCTCAACTCTTATCTCTTCTCTAGTTTTAAATCTTTGCTCTCCTCTTTTCTCAATAGTTACCACATCATTCTACAAATCATTGTTAGTCTCAAAGAAAACATCAACATTTTATCTAACAAGTCCATAATTATCTTCTTCTTCATCTTAATTATATTCTACAATGTTTTCCTTAGTTCAAAACTTTTCATCAATTCTTACATTTGTGCATTCAACTATTGTCTTCGTTCTATAGTTAAAACATCTTTATACCTTGCTTTTCAATGAATAACCAAGAAACATACCTTCATCACTTCTTGGATCAAACATACCAATTTCATCATCTCTTAATGTAACATTTTCTCTAAAATATTATGAAATACTTAACTAATGGTGAATGACTAAACCATAGTTCATAAGGTGTCTCATTCATACCTTTTCTAAATTGTACTTTGTTCAGAGTGTATACTACTGTGTTGATTGTTTCTCTCCAAAATTTCATAGAAAGATCATTCTCAAACAAGATAGCTTCCTTCTAATTCCATTCTCTTCACAAAATACATTAAACTCTCTAGAGGTGAATTCTCCTCCTCTATTAGATCTCAAACACTTTATATTAACACCAAATTCATTCTCAATTCTATTATTAAATATCTAACACTTCTCAAAAGCTTCAAATTTCTCTTTAAGAAATGTTACCCACATCATTCTAGTAAAATCATTAAAATAAATTATAAAATACCGGTCATGATAGAATTCTCTTGTTCTAGAAGGACCATGTAGGGTTGTGTGAATGATTTGTAGCTTCTCTATGGTAGTGATCTTCTTGCTAGGAAATGATACTTTCTTTTTCTTAGCCAAAATACATTGCTTACACACATGGCTACAAAAGTTCTACTAACCTTCATAATATTATCAAATTTTATTTGATAGAATCTTCTATACCACAACCAACTATTACCCACTTTAGCTACCAAACATGTCATTTTAGTAGGAGTCAATTGAAACAAATTACTTTTGGATCTAGTGCCATTTCCCATCATCTTATCATCTCTTTCTTTAATAATGTAGGTCTTCTTAGTGAACTACAACTAATAACCCTTGTCCACCAATTATCCAACACTCAACAAGTTATGCTTTAATCCATCAACAAAATAAAGATCATTATTGTTATTTTTACCATCAAGAGTAATGGATTGAATTCTTGTTATATGATAGGCTACATTGTTACCAACTCTAACAACACCTCCATCATGATTCTTGAACTTAAAAAACTTATTCATATCACTAGTCATGTGATGTGAACAACAATTGTCTATTATCCAATCATATTTCTTTTCCATGTGGAAAATTAGAGCTCTTTCCTCTCTAATTTCACTATCAAGATCATCTTCTTTGATCGCAACAAATCCCAATTCATGATCACTTTCACTTTGATCTTTTTCATCATATTCTTCATCTTTATTTGCATACAAATAGTTTCTATCTCTATCTCTTCTAGGATTAAACTTTACCTTATACTTTTTCTCCTTTTTAGGACATTTAGATGCATAATGAAAAAAGTCCAACATTTGAATATTTTCTTACCATCTTTTTTTCTTCTCACAAGAAGAAATATTAATTCCTCAATTTTCTTGTCTTCATCAGATCTGCCGTTACCGAAAAATCCTCCACATGTGCTTACACTCCTTGTTAGATCAGGTTGAATGTTTAGGTCACTAAACATTATTTTGACTCTTGCTAGATCTCTAGTCTTTCTTAGATTTACTTCTACAGATTCTAATCTTCCAAGTAATGCTTCCTTTTTGAAACCATTAGTGTAGGGCATTACTAGCTGAATCATTTGAGCTACTAGCTTAAATGGTGGTGTCAAAATTTTCAAGATCTTACATATAACTTTATTATCTTTGCTGGTTCCACCTGTATGAGACTAAATTCCTACAACAATTTTTGATACTCTTACAATATAAATTCTTACAGATTCATCTTCCATCATTTTAGCATCTTGAAATGCACATATCCAATTTTGTAATCACATTCTCTTTGCATGATCATCAGCTTCAAAAGTATATTCTAATACTTTCCAAATTCATAAGATATTACAAGTGAACTTACCTAATTGTTTTCTTTCTCTGGAAGAGCTGTTACTAGTGCTCCTCTTGCTCTCATGTTATACATGAATAGATATCTCTCTTCTTCACTACAACCTTCAAGATTTTCTTCTTTAATGATTATCTTCTTATTCTTTGTGAAGATCCAATATCCCAGAACCATGCACAATAGATGAGTCTTCATCTTCCCCTTCCAACTATCATAGTTGGCCCCATTAAATCTAGGATTATCCTTTCTCAAAATATTCACCATTGATCTCCCAAAGTAGCTAAGCTTATCCTTCAAGGACCTCATGCTCTAATACCAATTGCTAGAATATATAGTCCACTGATATAAATGAGAATGGGGGGGTGGGGTGGGTGGGTGAATCAGTTATCCAACTATTATCACAATTATCAATCTTAAACAAATTTAACCATATGAGTAATATAAAATGAAAAAAAAACAATATACTCATACACAATAACACTAGATATGTTAGCTAGGGAAACCCTTGATTAGAGGGAAAACCCCAGTGGGGATAGTACCCACAAGATGATGTACTGATATAAATATTCATTGTTAGAGTATGGACACTGTAAGGAGTATATGAATACATTTAGTACATATGAGTCCTTATTAGGAGACTTTGAATCCCTATTAGGAGATTCCAACCCTATTAGGAGTTGTGAAAGATAGCTGGACCCACTACCCAAACAACTTCAAAGGAAAGACCAATAAACCCACTGTCCAAATGATCTCGGTATTATTCCTTGTAGAGTAATAGAATTGTACTTTACTATTCCTTCTTCTTTCTTTTTCCTATCAACCAGAATTCTTCTCGTTCCAATCTTCTAAAAGGATCACAAATCTCACATCCAATAATCCCTTATATCACTTACATGCATTCAGTAAGTACTCTTCTTCTTTTTGTACTTCGTACTTCTTGAAATAATGGATACTCTCCATACATGTTTACAAATAAGGAAAAAAAGTTCCTTTTTACCATATTTTCATAATAATTCCTTGAGTTGGCCTTGAGGCTTTCCCAAATAATTTTAATAAGATAATACATTAATTACAATTGCAATAGAATTGTTAGCTCACAATCTATACAAAACTTCACATGTGCAATACTATGGCTTGCAAACTTGTTGATGTCATCAACTGACTATCCTCTCTCACTATCTAACTACACATCTTCTCATTGCCTCTTAGATGTAAGATAGTGAACAAACATCAAGAACTACTTTCCCAATACCTTGTCTTTGAATTGCTCTCTATAAATCAAGTACAACATTCATAAATCTTCAACTCAAACTCTGTGCACTTAACCATGTCATCAAGAAATTGTGCCAAACCATGCATCACCAAATAATCAAACCATTATTTGTACCATTAAGATCTATATCTACTACTCAGCTAGTCTTTATAGAAAGCATGCTATGTTGACATCAATGAAAAACATAGTCATGGATGCAACATATCTATACTCTCTAATTTTTAGAATACTCACCCAATGTAGTATCATCAACATTCATGCTAACAAATGCAACTTGAAATTGGGTATCATATATATGCAAGGTCAAATTGTGGATCAAATAGAATAATTGGGCAACAATGTGAAAGAAGTGAAATTAGAAGGATATCTGACTAATGACAGAGTATTTGAGTTAAAATACCAAGTTTCAAATGATATTTTGATTAGGAAGGATCAAGAGGGTAAACCAAAAAAATGATCTAAATCTAAAAATTCAATTTCTATACTAATTAGGTCAATCATTGTCACTCTCTAATAATTATAGAAATGAAGAAATCTCATAATTGAGTTGTCTTAGTAGTCATTTTGTAAATCTCTAACAAGCTAGCATTTCTATATTGAAGTTTCTGAAGACCTCTAACAAGGCCACTCCCAACAAGGTGATTCAAATCTTCTAATAGGGTAACACTTAACCATATTTTTTGTACCCTTTAAAAGGGTTGGCTCCTAAGAGGGCTCACTTAAAAAGAGTGAAAATTTGTAACTAGTTACATTGGTGGTTTCTCCAAATTTGATTTCCACATTAAATCATGGTGTCTCATGTGTTCATGTTATTGTCTTAACCCTTTACATTTTTTCAACTAAGTTTGTGGCAACTGATTCACCCCTCTCCTCTTAGTTACTCCTTGCATTTTCAATTATCGCTATCATAGCTAATGGCTCTTGCAAGAAAGGTTTCAAAGACCCAAGCTATAGATCAAGATTTCTAATAGAAGAGAGATTCCTAAGCTTAAATGAGAGAACTTCTCAACATGGTGGGAACTAATTTCTATAGGGAACCTCCCTCATTTTTAGTTTTAGGAATTGTTAAGGGTTAGTTAAGAGGTTTTGTTTTTTGATTTAGTTCCAATGGTCCTTGGGATTCAACTGGTCCCAATGTGTTTTTAAAAGAGCCAAAAATGCTCATTAGGTCCTAGAGTTGTCAAAAATTGCTCAATGAGTAAAAATTTGCAAGGGATAGCCAAGTAAGGTATTTTTTTAGTTATTAGGTTCTAGTAATCCTAAGTAGGGTCCTAGAATAGGCCTAGATATACCCATTTGATCAAAAGATGTAAAGAGCAAAAAATGTTCAAAAGTTGCAAAGTTGCTCAAAAGTTGCTAGAGCAACTTTTGCAATTTTTTGCACAAAGTTGTGAATGATGGTTTGGGTAGTTCTAACCACCCATGTTTAGGGATTTTAGCATGGGATGCATATTTTGGAAGGTTGGAATGATTTCCAACCAGATTAGATAGATGTGAGAAAACTATAAGGATTGTTCCTTTGATTCTTATTGTTTTTACAGAGCTTTCATGCCCTAATATGGGCTATGTAAAAATTGGCAGAAATGATCTAATTTATAGATTTTTTAATGTAGTATTTCATCCTTCATTTCATATTCATACTTAATCTCAAGTTGCAGGGTTGAAAAGTTGTGAAGGTTCTTTTGGTGACTGTTATGTGATTCCCATTGACATGGTTGTCACTTAAATGGCTCTAACTTGATCATCCATAGTGGAAAATATATGAAACCTTGTGGGATGATAGGTTAGACTCTATATATATGGTTTTTTTTTCTTTTACATTTTTGGAACTAGTTTTCAAGCTATGGAGTGATTCCCTAGGCTAACTATTTGGAGTAGGTGAGCCAAGATAGTGGTAAGAGGTTGTTTTAGAACACACCCATGATCAAACTTGGCCAATCCAATGGAATTTTTAGAAAACTTAGGATGATATCTTGATGAATCAATTGGTTGGGAAGGTTTGATGGAAGTTTTAAGGGAGTTAGAGGTCTTTTGGTGATAACTAGTCTAGAGACCTAAAAGATAACCTAAAAATAGTGTTTAATGGTGAATAGGATTGTAGGTGTTTTGAGATTCTATAAATTTGGATTCTAGAAGTGCTAGATGATAAATTTCAAAATATATAAGGTTTTCCATGGGGTTTTTTGGAAGGATTTGGATAAATGGACTATAACACTGTTACTAGACCTAATGCAAATAGGCCTAATTAGCCCTATTTGAAGATAATGACTTTTTAATGTTTGTTAATGTGACTAGAGGTGTTAAGAAAGGTCAAGAAGGATATGGAGGGTATCTAAAACATCAATAGAAACCAAGTAAGGGTGAGAGGAGGATCCGAAGAACGGGTTAGGGTTCTAAAGATAGAAAGGACTAGTAGGACTAGTGCCTTAATAAGGAAGATTAAGTATACACCAATCCAACTATACCTAGGAGGAAAGTTGAGGTAAGAGTCTCGGAGACCAAGATTGCTGAAGAGAATAAGAAAGAAAGAACCATTGGATGGTTCAATTATTAGACCTTTAATTAGGAGTGGTTAAGTTTTGAAACCTAGTCCCTCTACATCAAAGTGGTATTAAAGCCAACTTTTAGTTTGGTGCATGCCTGACGTGGATGATATCCAAGAGGTTGATAGTATGCCACCCAAGGTAATGAGAAAGGGTGTCATAGTGGGTTTGGTCAAGGATCTAATTGCTAAGGCCAACTAGATATAAACAAAAGGTAAAAATAAAATCACAGAATGGGGAGATGAGAGTGAGGAAGAAGATGAAAATCAAATTGGGGTGATATCTGATAGGGGCAAAGACCTTGAGATGGAGAAGGATAAAAAGGTGTTCTTGGATGCCTCTAAGTCTCTCAACATAGATAATATGGATCATATTCCTTATTACAATGGTAGCTTGAATGGATAAGAATTGTTGGATTGGATGGAGGCCATAGACAATTAGTTTGATTACAAAGAGGTGCAAGAGGAGAAAAGAGTCATCTATGCCAAGGATAGTCTCAAGGGATCAACATTAGTATAGTGGACTATGATGTAGGATGACATAGTACTAGTAGGGAAGAATAAAATAGTGTCTTGGGATAGGATGAGGATTAGGTTAAGGGTACAATTCCTACCCATAGACTATGCGATACATATATATTAGAAGTTACAAAACCTAAGGAAAAGAGTGTTGGATACAATTGTTCAATTATGTGTTGTCTTTGATGTTACACAAATTTGATATCAGTTATAAGAAAGATTCTACCAAGCTTAGTTGGTCAGCAAAGCAAAAGACAAAGTCTACCAAGCTCAAATGGTTAGCAAAGTGAATTATAGAGTCTACCAAGCATTCTTGAATGTTGCACTATGGAGATAGTTTCTATTGAGCTCACTCAGGTGTTGAAGGATTCTGTAGTAGAAATCAATTTCTACCAAGCTCACAAGGTTAGCAAATGAAAGTTAGTCTCTATCGAGTTCACTCAGTCTCCAAAGAATTTTGCAGAGTTTGTAGTGTTTATGAAGCTTCACTTGGTTAACACTGGAAATCATTTTTGGAGTAGTGTTTACTGAGGAGGGTCAGCCAATGAAGGATTTCATTTTTTTGGGAAATAAAGTTTAATTTTTTCATGTAATTTTTGTAGCCAATTGATGTAATCATTATTGATAATTGTAACTTGTAAATGAGTCGACTTGACAATTTGTATGGTATAAATAAAAGGTCAAGTTGTGAATTCAAATGTATGGATGGATGAGCAAGCATGCAAGTGAGTTAATTGTATAAGTGTGAGTGAATTTTGAAGAAGGATCAAATATCCTTAAGGAGTAGCAAAGTTGTATTTGATTAGAGAGGATGTAGTGAAGTAGAGTAGAGATTTGTAATAGAAAAGTTTAGTTGCATCTCATTCAGGCCACTTATTGTTACTTTCTCACCATGGTAGTAGTAATTTCTAAATCTCCTAATAGAGTTGGTTTAACAACCATTTTGTAAATCCTCTAACAAGGTGGATAGTTCCATTGAATTGTTCAAAAGTTCTATAGCAAGGCCACTCCTAGTAGGGTGATTAAATCCTCTAACAAGGTCACACCTAAAAGTTTGTTTTGTAACCTTTAATAGGGTTGGCTCCTAATAGGGCTCACTTCAAAAGAGTGAAAATTGGAAGCTTGTTACTTGGTAGTTTTTTGCATATTGGGTTTCCACATTAAATCTAGTGTCTCTTATGTTCATGTTATTTCCTTTTGCGTGCATGTTAATAATTGTGAATGCTTAAAGATCAATAATAAGTTAATGCATAGTATATCTATCGAGTTGCGACCTTTTTTTTTGTGTGGCTATTGAGTGATAGAAGTAACTAGTAATTTAAGACATCTAAGGAATATGTACATTTTTTTGTGTGGTAACTAATTCACCCCCCTCAGTTACTCCATCTATATTTCTAACAATTGGTATCGGAGCATTTGGTGCTTGCAAGAAATATTTCAAGGAGCTAATCTAGAGATTAGGATGTCTCATGAGACTACATCTAGCTTCCATTATAGATACATGATTGAAATATCTTGATGAAGCATATGTAACTCCTTTTGGTACATTATCTATTAATGACATTGTTGAGAAGAAGACTCATAACACCATGATGTTAGAAATTGCATCTATCCTAAGCTAGGAAGAATTTGATGATGTCAAGGACTACAAAACTACCTTTGAAATATGGAACAAGCTAAAAGAAATCTATGGAGGTGATGATAATGTGAGAAGAGCCAAAACAAAAAGTTTAAGAGGAAAATTTGATCAAATGAGAATGAGAGAGGATGAAAAAAATGCCAAATATGTTGAAAGAGTCAAAGTAGTTGTCAATGTAATCAAGGCTTCTAGAGGAGACATTGAGGAGAAAACAGTTGTAAGTAAAGTTCTTAGAACATTAATTCCCATTTATGTAATTAGAATTTCTACAATTCAAGAAAGAAGATGTGAAGCAAATAATAAGATAAATTTAGAGGCCATAGTAGGTAGACTGACTGCATTTGAGCTAGATAACTATGATAACTATGTTTTAGCTTCCAAGAACATTGAATCATCATTTGAAGTCAAGCTTTAACTCAAAGAAAAATGCAAGAAGATAAAGGATTCTTAGTCAAAAAGTGAAGAAGAATCAAAATAGAGTTTTGATAGTGATCTTGAGGTGGTTGAAGCTCTTCTTGGAAGGAAATATTCTAGAGGTAGAGGAAAATACAAATGTAAGGTTCCTCTAATCTATTTTTCGTGTGAGAAAATTGGACATATTACTCCTAGGTGCCCAAATAAGAAAAATAAGGATGAAAAGAAAGATCACAAGTGCAATGACAAGAAAGATTTCAAATCATTCAAGGAAAAAGGTAAGAAAACATGTTTCATGGCTAAGGATTCTAAAAATTCTAATGATGAAGAAGATGAAATTGTTTACATTGCTATGAAAGATGAATCTAATAATGATGAGGAAGATAAAATGGCACTTATCTCTCACATGAGAAAAAATGATACATGGATCATAGATAGTGGTTTCTCTCATCATATGATTGGTGATAAAACAAATTTTGAACATTTTGAGGGAAAAATGATGGTGGTAGTGTGAGGTTTGGTAATAATGAACCTTGTTGTATAAAAGGAAGAGGAAGAATCTCACTAACCAAATAACTTGTATGTAATAATGCCTATTGGGTTGAAGGAGTAAAACATAATCTGTTGAGTGTGGCATAGCTAATCAATAATGGATTTAAGGTGGAATTCATGCATGGAAAAGAAATACTATTGGATAATAGAGGAAAGTTGATTGGATTAGGCATATAGACAAAAGGTAAGTTGTTCTATCTTGAACTTGGTGAATGTTCATGCTTTATTGCTCAAAATTGAAGAAAGTTGGTTATGGCATAGAAGGTTATGTCATGTGAACTTTGATAACTTGTTAAAAATAAACAAATTTAGAAAATTAAGAGGAATTCCTAGTATAAAGAAACCTAAGGTTGGTCTATGAAAGAATTGTTAGATTGGTAAGATGGGAAAGACTAGCTTTAAAAGTAAGAACTATCAGTTTGAAGAAGTTTTAAAAATTGTGCATATTGATTTATGTGGACCTATTGGAATTGAAAGCTACACTAGAGAAAATTTTTTCATTCTTTTTGTTGATGATTACTCTAGAATGATGACCGCCATGTATCTGAAAGAGAAATTAGAAGCATTTGAGAAGTTCAAATGGTATTTAGCCAGAGTAGAGAAGGAAAAAAAGAAAAGACTAAAATGTTTGAGGTCAACCAGAGGTGGTGAATTCATTTCCCATGACTTCAATAACTTTTGCATTGAAAGGGGAATCAAAAGACATGTATCAACCCCTGAAACTCATGAGAAAAATGGAATAATTGAAAGAAGGAACATATCTATCATGGACTGTACAAGAACTTTCATGATTGAAAAGAACATTTCTATCAAATACTGGAAGGAAGTTATCAACACTATAGTTCATACCTTAAACCAAGTACAGTTGAAGAAGGACTCATTCAAAAACCTGTATGAGTTATGGTATGACTATAAACCAATGTAAGTTACCTAAAAGTATTTGGAAGCAAATGTTACATTTTGAAAGAATCTAGAAAAGGTAAATTTGATGTGAAAAGTGATGAACGAATATTTTTGGGATATTCTTGCAAGAGTAAAGCATATAGATGTTTGAATTTGTCTACTCACAAAGTCATAGAAAGTGCACATGTGAAAGTTGATGAGGTTTTAGAAAGGACTAAAGAAGAAAGAAAAATGGAACCAAAAGACTACATGAGATTTGTTTTCATTGAACCTAATACAGTGCCAAATACATCTGTCAATCAGGAATCTTCTACTCCTAAGTCTTTAATAAATGAGTTGTAAGAAGTTCAAACCAAGCTACAAGAACCCAAGTCATAATCTAATGCTACTAAGCCAATGCATACCAAGTCTAAAGGACCTGAACAATAGACAGATCAGCAAGAACCTGAAGTTGAAGTGCAAGAGGATTATAGTGCAATTCATTCAAAAGGAAAGGAACTTGTATTAGCCAATTATGTCAGGAGACATCATATGCCAGATCAGATTATTAGAGACAAATTTGAAGGTACTATGACAAGAACTATGCTAAAAGGTACTTGTTTACTTGCTGATTTTGAACCTAGAAGTGTCAAAGATGCATTTAAAAATGAAAGTTGGATTGAGGCTATGAATGAAGAGATATAGAAAATAGAGGAAAAAAAACATGGGTTCTTGTACCCAGGCCTAAAGATAAAAATGTGATTGGAACTAACTATGTATTTAGAAATAAGTTGAATGAAGATGGTAAGGTGTCAAGGAAAAAAGCTAAACTGGTATGTAAAGGCTACTCTCAAGAAGAAGGAATAGACTATGGAGAGACTTTTTCTCCTACTGCAAGATTGGAAGATGTCAGGACCCTACTTGCATATGCTATATACAAAGGATTTAAGGTTTATCATATGGATGTGAAAATAACATTTCTAAATGGTATATTGGCTGAAGAAGTCTACATTGAGCAGCTTAAAGGTTTTGTTGATCCAGAAAAGAAATACATGGTCTACAAATTACACAAAGAATTGTATGGTCTAAAACAAGCCCCTAGAGCATGGTATGAAAGATTGTATAACTATCTGATTCAGATTGGTTTTTAGAGAACTAATGATAACAATAGCTTGTACATCAAGGAAGGATTAGATAATAAAATTGCTTTGTTAGAAATATTTGTGGATGATACTTTGTTTATAGGAACTGATGATCTATGCAAAGAGTTTTTAGAATAAATGAACAAGGAATTTGAGATTTCAATGTTTGGTAAGATCAAATTCTTTGTTTGTCTTCAAATTCAACAGAGTAAGAATGGCATCTACATCACTCAATCTAAATACATCAAGCAGATACTCAAAAAGTTTAGGATGGAAGATAGTAAACTAGTTGGGATTCCTATGTGCACTGGTCTAAAGCTTACCAAGGATGATGAATCAAAGGAGGTAGATCAGACATTTTATAGATCAATGATTAGAAAGTTGCAGTATATAGCTCATACAAGGCTAGATATTGCTCTAGCAGTTGGTATTGTAGCAAGATTTTTAGCAAAACCAAAAGAAAATCACATAATGGCAATCAGAAGGATCATGAGATACTTGAAAGGAACTAAAGATTATGGATTATGATACAAATTTGGAGGTAATCTAGATGTAGATTAGGTAGTGAACATTGATGATAGAAAGAGTACAAGTGGATGAGCATTCTTTCTTAGAAAGAGGTTGGTTTCTTGGACAAGTAAAAAGAAAAGTTACACATCCCAATATATAGCAGAAGTAGAGTATGTTGCAAAAACAATAAATTGTTCTAATATTGTTAGTTTCAAATAATTATTAGAAGGCATGCAGGTGGAAATCAAAGAACCTATTGTTATGTTTTCTGACAATACAAGTGCAATCAACATGTCTAAAAATCTAGTGATGAATTCAAAAACCAAGCACATTGCAATAAAGTATCACTTTGTTAGAGAATTGGTGCAAGATAAAGAGACTAGATTGGAATATATCCATACAAAAGAAAAAATTGCTGACATATTCACCAAACCATTACCTAAGGATGCATTCCTGTATCTAAGAGGTAAGTTAGGGCTCATTCCCCTATCTAAAGGTCCCTAAAATAAAGTTTTAGTGATGCATCAATAGGTACCAAGTTGAAGATCTTTCAGTTGATGCAATATAGTAATGAAAATATTGCATATCAATTAGTACATAAGGTACATTTCTATTCATTTGGTTTGTTTTTTCTTTGGCATGTGTTGTTAAAGAGGGAGAGTATATTATCATAAGCTTTCTAAAATTTGAATTTGTCTGTGAAGAGTTTGATGTTTGTAAAGAAGCTATGAAATTCCTTCACAGAGGGAGATTGTTGTATTAGAGAAGTTTGTAGAATAAAATCTAAGAGGAAGAAATGTTCTATTAGAAAAAGACTTGTTTTCAAATTTCATCTTCTATGACATGTTGTGTTTCCATCAATGCCAAAGAGGGAGATTGTTGGATACAATTGTTCAATTGTGTGTTGTCTTTGATGTTACAAAAATGTCATATCAGTTATTTGATAGAGTCTACTAAGCTCAATTGATCAGCAAAGAAAAAGACAAAGTCTACCAAGATCAGATGGTTAGCAAAGAAAATTACAGAGTCTACCAAGCATTCCTAAATGTTTAACTATGGAGACAATTTCTACCAAGCTCACTGAGGCATTAAAGGATTATGTGGTAGAAGTTAGTTTCTATCGAGCTCACAAGGTCAGCAAAGGAAAGTTAGTGTCTACCAAGTTCACTTGGTCTCCAAAGAATTTTGTAGAGTTTACAATGTTTACTGAGCTTCACTTGGTTAACATTGGAAATCATTTTTGGAGTAGTGTGTACTGAGTAGGGTCAACCAATGAAGGATTTCATTGTTCTGGGAAATAAAGTTTAATTGTTTCATGTATTGTTTGTAGCCAACTGATGTAGTGATTATTGATAATTGTAACTTGTAAATGAGCTGACTTGACAATTTGTATGGTATAATTAAAAGGTCAAGTTGTGAATTTAAATGTATGGATGGATGAGCAAGCTTGCAAGTGAGTTAATTGTGTAAGTGTGAGAGAATTTTTAAGAAGGATTAGATATCCCTAAGGAGCAGCAAAGTTCTATTCGATCAAAGAGGATCTAGTAAAGTAGAGAAGAGATTTGTAATAGTAAATTTTAGTTGCATCTCATTTAGGTCACTTATTGTTACTTTTTCACCATTGTAGTAGTAATTCCTAAATCTCCTAATAGATTTTGTTTAATAGCCATTTTGTAAATCCTCTAACAAGGTGGATAGTTCCATTGAATTTTTCTAAAGTCCTATAGCAAGGCCACTCCTAGCAGGTGATTAAATCCTCTAACAAGGTCACACCTAATAGTGTGTTTTGTAGCCTTTAACAAGGTTGGCTCCTAATAGGGCTCACTTTAGAAGAGTGAAAATCTGTAGCTAGTTACTTGGTGGTTTTTTTCATATTGATTTTTCATGTTAAATCTAATGTCTATTGTGTCCATGTTATTTCCTTTTGCATCCATGTTAATAATTGTGAATGCTTAAAGATTATTAATAAGTTAATACACAATATATCTACCAAGTTGCAACATTTTTTCTGTGTGGTTACCAAGCAATAGTGGTAAATAGTTATTTAAGACATCTAAGGGATATGTGGATTTTTTTTTGTGGTAACTAATTCACCACCACACCCCCACCCACCTCCCTCAATTACTCCATCTACATTTCCAACAAAGAGATCTCATAGTGAGTGTTGACACTGAAGAGTTCAAAAAAATAAGCCTAAGAGTAAGAAGACAAGAAGAGGAAGTGAAAAGAGTGGCAAGGTACCTCAATAGGTTGGGACAAGGGATCCAAGATGAGATAAGTGTGATGGTCCCTGGTAGTATGCATAAATGCTTTCAAGTAGCCTTGAGGGCATAAGAGAAGGCTAGGAGAAGACATGATTCACAACAAAGAGGCAGAGGTAATAGAGGTTTTAGAGGCAAGGGTAACTTTGGTAGAGGAAAAGGATGAAGTAGACCAGATGAAACTCAAAATAATGAAAAAAATGGGGGTAATTAGAACAAGAACACATTTTAGAGAGGGGGATATAGAGGAAGATGATCACCTAGAGGTAGGTTTCAATCCCAAGACATAGGAAATTTAGTCTTCACTAGAAAATGATATAATTGCAATCAAGTAGGTCATATCATGGGCAGGTGTCCTAACAATGGTTCTATATTGATCATGGGAGAGAGGAGAACTCAATTAGTGCAGGAAGAAGATAGTCAAAGTCTCCACCAATTTCTAAGGCATGGATATAATTGAATGGAGAGAATCTCATGTTGACAAGAAAATTGTTGAAGGTTCCTAATGTTGTGGAACCACCTTAAAGAAAGAGTTTTTTAAAACTACTTTTAGTTCACATGGGAAGATCTGAATGTTGATTGTAGACTCTAGCTCCACAAATAACATGGTTTCAACTAAGATGATGGACAAGCTAAAGCTTAGGAGGATACTTGATGGAGTATGAATCTAATACCATTGATGAAGTATTTCTCTAATACCACTTGAGGAAGGGCCACACCACCCTTACCAACATCAAAACCAAGAATGAAAAAATATGGAGATAAGAGAGATAAAATACTTCCCAAACAATTTTATTATACTTGAAAATACAATAGCAATTACAATAACATTTCTCCAAGATCTCTCAAGATCCAATCCAAGCCCAAGCTAGTCTAGATCCACACTCTAGTAGAAACCTCCAAGATCTCAACTTGTGCTCACAAGCCACCAAGAAACCTCATTTATAAATCACAGTCACTAGCTTTTCTCCAACTTTATCCAAGATCCAAGTGTAAATTGCCTCACATTCGGCGCTCTATCTACACACTCACAAGTCCATCACAATCCTGCTGTAAACTGGCTCACATTTGGTGCTCTATCCATAGACTCGGGAAAACTCACTCTTCACTTCCTCACTCTCTTTCACACCTTCCAACTTTTCCTTCCAAAGCTTTACCTTCCACAACTTCTACTTCTCAAGCTTCTCCTTCTCGAGCTTCTTCTTCTCGAGGTTCTCCTTCTCAAGCTTCTCCTTCTCGACCTTGATTTAGAAATGCTCATATGCCTTACTTAAATAGCCACTTACCACCCTATGCATGACTTATCCACAACCTTCTAGAATATCCATAAATTTCTAGAATTCTACCCACACACCTCGATAAATGGAATGACAATTTTTTTTTATTTTTTATTCTTTTTCTATTATGCCACCTATAGACCTCGAAAATAGAAATTCCTTTTTCCTCATTTTTTCAATTTTCAATTTTTATTTTATTTTTCTTTCTACTTTTGTCACTTTCTCTCTCCTCCAAATTTTTTATTTTTTATTTTTTTAATTTAAAAAAAAAAAAAAAAAAATTTTTCAATTTTTTATTTATTTTTATTTTATTTTTTTCAAATAATTTTCCCATGCAAGATGCTCTTGCATCAATACCTCACACCACACCATACAAAGTGTCATGGTTGAGTAAGGGACAACACAACATGGTGGATGAACAAACCTTGGTGGATGTTGAAATAGGGGAAAGAAAGATAAGGTACTATGTGATATAATGAAAATGGATTCTTGTCATCTCTTATTAGGATATACATGGAAATATGATGTGAAGGAAATTCATGATGGAGAGAAAAACAATTGTGTAATTACTAAACAAGGAAAGAAATATCAGATGGATCCTTTGCCAGAATATAGTGAAGAGAAACATGTGGGATCAAGTGTGATGAGTAGAAAAGAGTTCCTTAAGGTTATGAAGAAGGAGAAAGTAGTTTGTTGTGTAGTAGTAGTGAAGCCTAGAGAGGAAACCTAGGGGAAGGTGAAGATACCTCAAGAAGTACAAAAACTATTGGAGAAGTATAATGAAATTGTGGATAATGGAATATCTAATTTCTTACCACCTATGAGGGATGTGAGTCATCAAATAGATCTCATACTAGGAGCGAACTTACCTAACAAGGAAGCCTATAAGATGACTCCAAGTTAGAATGCTAAAATTACAAAAAGAGTACAAGATTTGTTGGAGAAAGATCTTATAAGGAAGATCTTGAGACCTTGTGCTATAACAACTCACAGTGCACTTAAGAAAGATGGAAAATGGAGAATGTGTACTAACTCTAGAGAAATCAACAAGATTACCATCAGATATAGATTCCTTATGCCTCAGATTGAGGATTTGATAGATAATTTGGAAGGATCTTACTACTTCTCTAAGGTGGATTTTAAATTAGGGTGTCATCAAACTAGAGTTAATCTTGGTGATGAATGGAAGACAACCTTCAAGAAAAATGAAGGGTTGTATGAGTGGCTATTAATGCCATTTGACTTGACAAATGCCCCTAGAACATTCATGAGACTCATGAATGAAGTGCTAGCTAATTTTATAGGTAAATTTGTAATTGTTTATCTTGATGACATCTTGATCTTTATCAAGTCCAAGGAGGAGCACATAAATCATTTAAAGATGGTCTTGAGGAGGCTACATCAAGAGAAATTGATGATCAGCCAAGAAAAATGTGAGTTTTTGAAAAATATATTAGTCTGTCTTGGGTTTTTTATTTCTAATGGATGTATTGAGATGAATCCTAATAAGGTCAAGGGTATACTAGACTAGCCAATACCTAGATCCATAGGGGATGTGAGGAGCTTTCATGGACTAGCTTCTTATTATAGAAAGTTTGTAAGGAACTTTAGCCATGTGTGTACACCTATCCTAAACACAATCATAGGAGGAATCAAATGTGAATTCAAGTGGATAGATGCAATAGGTAAGAGTTGTGATGTATTGAAGAAAAAAATAGTAGAGATACATACTCTTAGGTACCTTGACTTCAACTAGTTATTTGTGGTAAAATGTGATCCAAGAAAATTGGCTAGTGGGGCAGTATCAAGTCAAGAGGGACATCTTGTGGCATTCTTCTCTAAGAAGTTGAATGAATCCAAGAAGAGGTACTCTACCAATGATCTAGAGTTATTGTTGAGCTATTGTTTTGCATGATGCTTAATGGTGGGAATTCTTTCAAACTTCTCTCTTGAAAAGCCAATCTTTTGAATCAACTCCAAGGTTCTAGGTGATCTTGTGACCTACTAGAATCTGATCAATTTTTTCATGAGGAGGCCTTTACTAGTTCATTTGATTTCAAATGAGATATTGAATCTATTTGCTGCTTCAAATAAAACACACAAAGGAACTATGTTTTTTTTTTTTTTGTATATTTTAATGTTTTTCAATGAATGCAATTTAATAATGCAACTAATATGAATTCCTAATTTAACAAGGGGGTTAACAAATCAAATTAAAAAAATAGGGCAACAAGAAATTTAAGCAAATAATATGAAAGTAAATCCTAACAGACATAAAATGCAAGAACAACATGTCTAGGAGTTACACTTTAAAAGAAATTGGTGGGAAACCAATGAAAGTAGGAGCAATGCTTTCTAAATTCCACTGATGCAATTGTCTATGAGGAATTCAATAACTGTATGATGTTTTACTTTTCATTGGATCAAAAGGCCCTGAAACTGCACTCATACAAGACAAAAAGCTATGAAGGAACAATGGTGATGGTGATCTCTTCTCAAACTAGATACATCAATGGAATTTGTAAACCCATAGCAAACACCAAAATTAAAAGATTGCACAATTGGAAACAAAGAAATAAACTTTTGGCTAAATCACAATTCCATGAACATACATTCACAAAAATATGACATACTTAGGCAAGAATCACTACACTCCAAATGCAAGCACCAAAAGCATAATTTTATTACAAAATAATGATGGCCCCAATTACGTATTACAATGGAGTATTTATAAGAAATCATCTCCTCAATTTGTGTTGAGAATGAGAGATATCTTCATGCAATAATATGCTTTTTAAATTAATAAAACAAACTAATTATATACAAAGTAACAATCTAACAGGTGCTTAGTGGGACTCCATCCATTTTAAATTCATTAATTGGATGCATGAGCCATTACACGTCATAAACAAAGAAATTATGAGAAGGAAAAGAATAAAAAAGCCTTAAGTCAAAGTAGAAGTGTCTGGAAAGTGTAAAAAATAGAAGCTGATCATTCACTAGGCATGTATCAGAGTTAAACTACTATTAGAATGCATTTTTGATGCATGGAAAGCTCTATTTTTTGAACTAGCAGTTAACTATCAGTGTACCTCTAGAAAAGGACACTAGCTCACCTATGCACCTGTGCACCTGCACACCTCAAAAGCTCCAAAATCTAAAAATTTATTAAGTGTCAAAACTGAAATTCTAGCTTTTGGTCTTTTTCGCCCTTCATACCAGAGCTATGTCTATATGTTTGCCCTTGAATTTTTCAATAATCTCAGTAATCTTAGCCGCATCTAGTAGATCTAAAGCATCATACTTATCTTTGACCTTTGTCTATAGTTGTCTACTTCAATATGGGTTTTGTATCCAACTCTAGCAAGGCCTCCTCTATTGTAAATGTCTACAAGATTCCATCCTCACTAGAAGCTTCTTCAAAAATATTTTAGAACTTCTCTACTCCTACCTCTATAGGCATTAATTTCTCCCATTCATCACCCTAAAAAATATCCAGGCACATATCACTATAATATTTCTTCACCTGCAAAATTTTCTCTTGGGCTTGGTCCTTGAGCAGATGGATCTTTGGATGTAATGTTTCCATTACTTTATTACTATCCACTAACTTCTCTATCCAATCATCAATTAAATCTAACTCTTTTTCTATATATACATCAAGAAAAATCTTATACCTCTACCCTTTTATGGCCTATAATACCTATAAATCTTTACTCCAAGCATGTACTTCGTGATACTAAAATGTTGCTTAAAAATTGCTACCATTTTGTCTACATATTCCTATGTAGTATGTAGCATCTTTAGATTCCCTCAAATGATTAGAACACCCTTTTCCTCAAAACATTCCTACCATTACTGACAAGTTTTCAAAAATGAATTCAAATGTACACCTTCCCCATCTCTAAGTGAAGCGTTCAGAGTCTCCTTGGGGTGTTCTCAATCCAAGGGGCCAACAACTTCAACTAAATATCCTTTTAGGAATTCATTTTTCCTATAAAGTGTTTTGAGTTCTACCCCTTCTTCCTCTAATATTTTTAAGACCTCTTTCATCCCCATTGTGACCATCAACCTAGGGGTATCCAATGTGGGCTTCCCAATCATAACCTCTCTAATTTGATAATCTTTGGGGCCTAGATCTTCTACATCTACATCAAGAGGAGGGATAGCCACTTGTACAAATAAATCTTGATTCTGGTCACTATTGATAAAAGCCAATGTGCTTTCTTCTCTTCAAGGGGAGTCAGATTTGGTCAAAACTTCTACCAATTCAATCATGTCCTCTTTATTGGTAGTGAATTATGGCCTTTTACTTCTTATCATTCCTTTCATAACCACCTCAGGACTCATTCCACTAAGGGCCCACCTCTTAAGGATGAGGGAGTTATTTCTACCACTAATTTCTCCTTATCACTCCTCTCCAGAGTTCTTTCCCTTTGTGAAGGCTCTCCTTTTATGGTTTTTTTCTTGTTGGAGCTCATAGTTTGTACTTCAGTGTCTTGGGACGTTTTTTGAGGATATTCAACCATTTGTCCCCCTTTAGAGATTGCATTGGTTTCTATTTGTTGTGGCCCTTCCTCCTCTTCCTTCTAAATCTATTCTTATTCAATACTTGGAGGTAAAGGAGTAGCTGAGCCTCTATCCATTAATGTGACTTGTAATGGGGATGGAGTAAGATCAAGGCCCTGTGATTCTAGTGGCATCTATGTCCAATCTTCCTGTTAAGGCTCACTTGTCAGGGTATCCTAGATCTTATCCCCAATCACCTCTATTCTTATGGGCTTCAAGTCAAAATATAACATTTTGAATATATCATCACCCTTTATATCCTACTCATCAACCCATCATTATACTTCATCATTTGAAGTAGTTATTTCCAAAGGTTCTTTTGAGATTGATGGTAGTGTCACAATGGAACTTCTCCTCCTTTCCTGCTCTATGGCCCTAGCTAGATGGGTCCTTCTTTGCAATGACACATCTTCCTCCTCAACTTCCTCTTCTTCTTCTTCCTCTTTACAAATGAGTTTTGGGACAAATGGAAAAGGAACCATCCTTCTAATTACCCATTTCATTTTCTTAATAGGAGTATTAATCTTTCTTTGTTTTCTAGGGTCAAAAGGGGATGCTTTTTCAACCTCCAAATGAGGAGAGACTTCTTGGGTTCCAATCTCTACTTTTTCTTATTTGAGCATAGCTGGTGGCAATAATGGGTCTTCCTGAACCTGTTGTGTCGTAGTATGCTTTGGCCCTTGCACATTTTCTCATTGCTATGGAGGCGCCATAATTTCACCCTCCTCTAGTTCGACACTTTGAGGAGAACTCCTCTTTCTTTTTCCCTTTCCTTTTTTCTATAGAGGGTGATAGTATCTACTTGGTCTATCTAGTTGGTATACCATTTTGGGCCTTATGGGTGACTAAACTGCAAAGGTAGGAATAGTGACCTTCTTCCCTCTACCTTTGGCTTGGTGGGCCTAAGCATCACTATCTTAGGTATTGGATCAAGTTTAAATGGTTTCCTAATCCAATCCTACATCATCTTGATAATGTGCCTTTCCCAATGATCAATATCATCATTCTCTTCCCTGTTAACTTCTACATTCATAATGGGTTGTTCCCCAATTTTATCTTCATTGAACAAAGGGTTGACCAGTTCCCCTGAGTCTTGCTATAGTATCTCTAATGGAATCATTATATTTAGAGCCATTTCTACCAAATAAAAAGTCATCCCACAATAATCCCTAATATAGATATCATAGTCATTTGTTGCATTCATCCGATGATCTTTAATGGCTTCTTCATGTTGAAATTCCTTGCCTACCAAGCTTTGGACTCTCCTAATATTATCAAAGTATGGCCTTAGAGAATTATATTCTTCTAAGGGATATTGATCCCATTCCCATTCAAAAGAATTAATATCCTACTTCCACTTTACTTGATATGGTCCTATGATCAGAAGCCATGTCCAACATGGTCTACGCTATTTTATAACTCTTTCATATGTAGATTCAATTCATCATGCAATCTCCAAAAGAGCAAGTCTATCACTAGGATATCTTGGGAGCTCACTTGGATTGACACACCAGCTATCCTTAGATATGTGAATGTTCTAAATTGAATATAATAGGCCCCAAGTGCTATTACCTACACCACTACTTGATCTGATAGCCTGTTTACATAATCTCCTTGTACAAATCTTATTAAGGTGAATATGAAGGCATAATTTACAAATCTATATTCCTTGCTCTGCCTTGAGAGTCTCTTCTTTACTAATTGTGCATAAACAATATATGGCCAAGCATTGGAATCCTGCATGCTACCTTTCCTGTATAGCCATGGGTAGTCTTTTGCCCTTGCAGCTAACAAGTACACCAAATATGATGTCATGTAGAACTTCTTTTTATCCTTTACTACTCCCAATGGCTCACACAAATTTTTACTCAACATGGTGGCCTAGTCAAGTGGCATCTTTTTCATCATGATAGTCTTGATGAAGTTTATCATGAAGACATTTAAGTGTCTAGCCACTGGGAAACCCATTACTCTACTCAAAATAATGATGGAGTATCCAATATCTACTTTCATGTACTCCCTTGTCATATCCACCTTTCTGGTTACCTTCCCTAGAGGAGTCTTCTCAATAAGATAAGATGACCAAATAATCTCAGTAGCCCCATTTAGGTGTTCTTTGTACCACCTTTCTATTGGCTCAAACGTTAATTTGATGAATTGATCTACCCTTGGAAGATGGAATACCCTTTCAATGTTATTAGGTTGAAGATCAAAGACAATTTCTCCTGTCACACTCTTCACCACCATTTCCTTGGGGACAAAATGTTGTGCAAGTGTCATGATGAGCTTTGAGGATTGCACTGACATAGGGTGTGAAGCTGTGTTTACCAACCCTAATCAGATTAATGTAGAAACCATAGCTAATATCTTAGTGGGTTTGTTGCAAATCCTTAGGAAATCCCCCAAATTAGTGTCCTTAATCTCTAAGAAGCCATCTTGGAACTTTGATTTCAATGGCATGCCTTGGAAGTTGAACACAATAGGTTTTGGTGCCATTTTCTCATGTAATGAAGATGCCATTATATCTACATGACAAAAAGAAAGATGTCCATTGGTCGAAGGTTGGAGAAGAAGCAAGTGAATTATCTGCTAAACTTAACTCGTACAAAACCCCAAAACTCAAATACCTCAAAAAACCACTAGAAAACCCTATTTTAACAAAAATCCATTGATACACTTAGTGCTATATTAGGCACACCAAATGTATAATTTTAAAACCACACTCTAAATACAAAAGGTGCACACTAGCACACTAGGTTAGGTGCACTAGTGTGCACCTTATTTGGTTTTGTTCAAGTTTTATGTTTCCTTTGTTGCGTATGTGGAGGTGCGCACTAGCTTACCTAATTAGATGCATGAGTCTAAACCTAATGTGCTTTATCTTTAATTTTTAAAATTTGAATTTAGCTGGACACTAGCACACCCAAATAGGTGTGCTAGTGTGCACCCAAGTTTTGTTATGAGTGTGGATTTGGTTTGTGTTTCATGTAGAGTTAGGTGCACACTTGCACACCAACTTAGGTGCACTGGTGTGCACCTAGCCTTTGTTTTTGGTAGCAGAGGAGGTAGTGCACTAGATTGGAAGCATAGATGCTATAAGGAGATCTTTGAGTGCGATGCAATTTTGGTGATGAAAGGAGGTGCGGTGTTTGAGTAGGGGATGTGGAGAATGAAGAAAAGGTAAGATAGTAGGAGGTAGGGGGTGGGGGCTTATATAGCCTCACCCACCTTTAGTGTTGTGCAAGTGTGCAGCTATGCATCAATGCATCACCAAAGTGTGGTGCACTAGTGGACCAAATTAGGTGCAATACTATGCCTTTTAAATTTTGTGCTTTTTTAACACCACCTCCTTTCATAATTAGATTTCCTGGTCAGGACTAGGGATGCGGAAAAGGGGACTAGGAGGGACCTAAGAAAAAATGACTCGAGACCCCATAATAGGGCCTCAAAAAAGTCAAAAATAAAGTAGGGGGTCCCCATTTCTATTAGGGAATAGGGCATGCATTGTGGGACCACAATAGTTATATACAATTGTCCAAGCACCTTCTTTCATAATTGAATTTCCTAGTTAGGACTTGGGATGCAAAAAAGGGGACTAGGAGGGACCTAAGAAAAAATGACTCAAGAACCCATAATAGGGCCTTAGAAAAGTTAAAAAAAAAGTAGGGGGTCCCCATTTCTGCTAGGGAATGGGGCATGCATTTTGGGACCACAATAGTTATATACAATTGTCCAAGCAATTAAAAAGTGGAAATATTATCTTTTACCCAAGGAGTTTTTAGTATATATAGATAACCATGCTCTTAGCTTCTTGAATGGACAAGAGAAATTGAACCAAACACACCTAAAGTGGGTAGAGTATTTACAAACATACACCTTTGTCATAAAGCATAAGAAAGGAGTAAGCAATAAAATTGCAGATGCACTAAGTAGGAGAGTGCTATCCATTCAGGAGATACAATTACAAAGTGTGGAAATGACTAATCTTAAAGATATCTATAAGGAGGAAAAAAACTTCAAAGAAACATATGAAGCATGTGAGTAGTTCAAGTAGAGCTTTAAGGTAGACTTTACTAATTATAAGTTGCAAGAAGGGTTATTGTTCAAGGGGCACTTGCTATGTATACTCCAATGATCTATGAGGGAGAATATAATTTTCCAAGGGAATTAGTTCAAGAAAAAACACATTGCAATCAAGTATCATTTTTTGAGGGAATTAGTTCAAGACAAAGAGGTAAGATTGGAATATGTGAAAACCAAGGAGGTTGTGGACATATTTACCAAGCCATTATCTAAGGATACATTTATGTACCTCAGAGGTAAGCTGGGGCTCATTCCCTTATCTGATTCCCACTAGTACATATCAATGATGCATTAACTGAGCTTTATTGAAAAACTATCAAGTTGATGTAAGGTTGTTAGACAACATTGCATATGAATCGGTACATTAGGTAAATTTTAATTTCATTGTATGAAGTCTTTGGCATTTTATTTTGAAGAGGGAGGGATTGATGTCATGTCAAGGAAAATAATAAGAGGGAGAAATTTTTATAAGAGAAAGAGGGAGAGATTGATAAGATAGAGATTGAAAATAGATGTTAGAGGGATAATCTTAGAAGGAGTTCTCATTGATGATGAATTAGAATGAAAGTAAGGATATTATAAAATCTTATAAATTATTATGTTGCTTTAAATTTTTTTTGTATAATCAATGCCAAAGACGAAGATTGTTGAAAAAAATTATTCAATTGTATATTGTTATTGATGTTTAAAAAATGTCAATCTTTAACCAAGAATACTTAGCTTTAGCTAAGCTTAGTTAGTCACTAAAGGAGATTCTAGTATTAGCCAAGATGAAGTCAATGTTAACTGAGCTTTTTTGGTCAATGAAGAATGGTTAGTATTAACTGAGTTTGGTCGATCATCGAAGGAAGTTCTATATTAACCGAGTGATCAGTCCAATGTTAGTTTACTATTAGTAGATTAATTTTGTTAATTAATTAGTTAATACAAGATGACCAAATGTATGTTAAATGTTTGTATGGAAGGGTATTCAAACCAACTTGACATTGAGTACCATATATATGCAAGGTCAAGTTGTGGATTGAATAGAGAAATTGGGAAACAATGTGAAGGAAGTGAAATGAGAAGGATATATGATTAAGGGAAGATCATTTGAATTAGAAGACCAAGGTGAAAAGAATATTCTAATTAGAAAGGATCAAGAGGTGAAAATAGAGAAATGATCCAAATTTGTGAAGTTAGTTGCTACATCAATTAGGTCAATCATTTTTACTCTTTAATAATTGTAGCAACGAATGAATCTCTTAATGGAGCTGGCTTAATAGTCATTTCATAAATCCTCTAACAAGGCCACTCCTAATAGGTTGATTCAAATCCTCTAACATGGCCACACTTAATAGTTTTTTTTTGTAACCTTTACTAGGGTCAGCTCCTAATAGGGCTCAATTCAAAATATTGAAAAGTTGTAACTAGTTGTATTGGTAGTTTTCCCAAATTGGGTTTCCACATTAAATCTTGGTGTCTCCTGTGTTCATGTTATTTTCTTAATGGTTTATGTTTATGCAACTAAGTTACTAAAGGTTAATACACTTTAATATCTTAAGACTACTTTGTTAACTAAGTTACATTAGATATTGAGTTCTAACCAAGTAGAGAAATGATTATATTTGTAAAGTAAGAAGTTTGTATTGACATCTAAGGGACTTATATTTTTTGTTGTAACTAATTCACCCCTCCCCTCATAGTTACTTCTTTCATTTTCAAAAATGTCTCCTTCAGAAAACTAAATTCCTTATTAATAACAAAATTTCTAACCAAGTTAGTACTGTGCTTTTCCTTTATCAAATTAACACTCATAGATTCCCTCAGTATACATAATTAAATTACTTTGAACAACATACCTTCTTGAATGGAATCATCTTCATACTTGGTTGATTTGAAATATCTAGTTCTATGTTGTTAGAAATGTTTAGATTAACTGAGAGGGGGGTGAATAAGTTACTCAAGGTCCTTAAGAACCACTTGAAGAATTTAAACACAAAAACTCATTGGTTTACTTGTCCCACTATTGCCTTGTCTCTATTGTAAAACTATCTTAAACATAACTTTCTTTGCATAATGGAAATGTTATCAAATGTAAAACATATAAAACATTCAACACAAATTTTGACATAGGATTTTATGTGGAAACCCAATTTGGAAAAAACAACCAGCAACATGTCACTATTTTTCAATTTTTTGAAGTGATCCCTATTAGGAGCCAACCCTATTAAAGGTTACAAAAAAGACTATTAAATGTGACCTTGTTAAAGGATTTAATAACCCTATTGGGAGTCACCTTGTCAAAAGATTTTTAACATTCCATTTAGAATGTCACCTCTTGAAACAATTTATGGGTGAATGCACCAAGTTGTGGTACCAAAAAGATGACACACAACTAGAATTTCTAAATTTTGAAAAAAGTGCTCTCATGCTTTGGCTTGGGCTCCACAAGCCTTAGGCTTGTGGAGCCCAAGACAAAGCCCATATGTGCTTTCTAAATTTTTTATAAATGGGCTATAAACCCGTGACCCATTACATTTTCCCTTTTTTCTTTTTGTTGGTGCCTTTTTTTCCCTTAATAGTGCACAAATAGTTTGTAGAAGTTGAAGAATTTTCTCACTCTCCTCCTCAAAATGCCCCCTCATTGCCAAAGATCAAGATTGGTATCATCAAGTATGTTTTCTATTCTTCTTTTTGCATTGTTTTGTATGTTTTTGCATTGTTTTGTATTATTTTGCATTTTTTTGCTTCAAATTTTTTCACTTATTTAAAATGAAATTGATTTCTTATCAGGAAATGTGAATAATGAACCACCAAATCCCTAGCCCGATCAAAAAAATCAAAATGAAAACCCTCCACAAGATCAATATCATAACCCTCTATTAGATCAAAATCAAAACCCTCCACAAGAAGAGCAAGAAATTATGCAAATTTGACCGATTGAAAGACCTCCTCTTAACACCCAAGACAATATAATGAATGAGATAGAAAGAGGGAAAAATGAATTATAAGAAAACATTGGTAGGTTGAAATCTTGCAAGAAAAATAATCCCACGGGAGCACAATTAACATCCTTCCTTGTGTCCATTATGAGCCATGTAGCTTCTATTAGTCGTTAGTTGGACATTTGGAATGTTAAGAGAGAAGAACAACAAAAATATTATGCAAACAAATTATCCTATAAAGATGTAAGAAAAAATAACATAGCGAAAGGTAGCATATGTGCATTGTTTAAAAATACTAGAGAGCAAGACATTGTTAAACATATGAATTAACAAGATGATATTAGAAATAAATTTTTGGATAGATGGTGGATGGTCTTTGATGCCCTCCTTGTAATAATCACGAGGTTCCAATGTATATCTTAAACAAATTGTATTGTGAATTAGTCCTTGGGAAGATCCCCAATTATTTTGATATGGTAGATTCTTAGGGTAGAGGTGGGGGGTCATCATTTGAGAGGTTGGGGACATGTTGTGACCCTAATGTAGTTAGGGGGCCTATTGTCAAGCCATAGGGTGAGCATGTCATTATTCTTTTAGCTGTAAAGGAACATGTAGAGACTAGTACTCTAGGGACTATTAATGATTTAGCATAGATCCTCATTCATTGTGCCAGTCCATTAGTTGAGGAGGAGTCTTCTTTACATCATGGTCACATGTGCGCATCATGTGGATCCTTATGCACATTTGGAAGTCATGTTGGAGAAACTATGGATGATGGGCTAGTCATTGATGATTTCCTAAGTGACAGATTTGGCATTGACACATAGGTAAATTACAATTATAATAAACTAATTTGATCACATTTCTATTTACAATGAATGAATAATTAATTAGCATGTCTTGACATTGTTCAAAAATTAGGGTAAGAGTGTTGATGGCCCCCTAGTATAGATTCACCAACCCCATTTTATGTCCTGTTGATGAGTTGAGAGGTATGTATTAATTTCATCATTTAAAATAATACATATATTTATTAAGTAATCATATGAGGGATTGACAAATTCTTTTTATCCATGTGTATTAGTTCTCTACTAGAGCATCGACATTCAAAAGGAACTCTAAGCCTAGGCATGATACGAGCTTCGTAGAGGTACATTTGTTTCATTTTATTATATTTGTTTCATATTTCGTGTTACATGTCAATTATATTGTATGATTTCCAGTTGTTGACATTTGAGACTCCTCAACTTTGGCAGTCCATTGATTGTGGAGTTGTTGTTGCAATGGCTAGTTTAAAGCCATTGACCAAGGTATGAAAGAGTTTTCATAGTTTTAGTTATTATTTAAAATAGTTAGTGTTGAAATTTTAGATGGTATTTACAAGTATGATCAAGTGATTATATTGATTGAATTGTTGTAGGTTACTCCTAATTGTCCGTGAGCCTTTGAGGTGGATGTATAGAGTGACTATTTGATGGTGGTAAAAAAAAACTAATTTTTTGTGTACATATATTTTATTTCAATGTATAATAATAATTTATTCATATATAATTTTTTTGTATTAGCTCTAGTTAGAGATGAGCCTAAACAAGAGGACGGGTGAGTGTGTCAGGATGACCCCATCATCCCCATCATCTTCCTCCATGAAATGATCAAAGACCTCTAGAATTTTCTTCCTTCCCCTCATGGGAAGGAGAAGATATAGGGATAAACATACATTTATAGGAAATAGTGGACATATATCTTGGATTTTATGTTAGTGGACATATTTGACATACATTTGATTTATATATGACATTTTATATTTGATGTATGACATATATTTGATGCATGGCATTATTAGACTTATGACAATATTGGTTATCATAATATATTATATGTTTGTTCATGTATGACATTATTTTTTATCATAATATATTATATGTTTTTTCATGTATTGCAGTATTAGTTATCATAATATATTTCTTATTTTTCTTGTTTATGTTTTAAGTATTTCATATATTTCATTTTAATGTAATTTTCATCCAAAATGATGTTGAGTACTCCCACCAAAAGCTAGTGGATTCCCAACAAGGAAACTTTTAAGGAAAAATACCTTTTGTATCTTCTTAAGTGTCTTAAAAGATTCTTTCCAACTTGGTTACAACACTAAACAAACTTCTACCCAACTTCAAAAAACTACTTGATCACTTTTCTTATTCAAGACATGGGAAGCAATAAGGGAAAAATGAGAAAATTTGAGAAATGGATCAGAATCAACTTCTTTATTCAAACCAACACCTTAGACACTTCAAGGAACACCTAATGATGAGGTTTCCACAACTAGTTTACTCTCCTAACATGTATTTTCCAAAATTGCTCTCAATAGGCCTAATTGCCCTTGTAGCCCTTTTGTGGTTTTGGGACAACAATTTTTTTTTCTCCGCTGAACCTTGCAAAAAAAAAAGGTATTTGGATACCCTTTTCGAAGTTACACAAAACTAAAAAGCTTCAACTCCCCAAGTTACTCTAGCACTCCTCAACCTACATAAGCCTCATAGACTTAATTGGCCAAATCAAGCCTAGGACACTTGGAATGTGCAAGAATCGGTTCTTAGGGTTGGTTTTCTATTATAGAGGGTCTTATTACACCTTTCCCAATATGGAATGACTATTTTCCAAGTTTTCAACATTTTAAGGACTAAAAACACCATATTTTCACACTAGGGAATGCTCATTAACACCTTAGATCATTTGAGAAAATTTTGAAACTTAGGAATCTTAATCTACCTACCCTAACCTTGAAAATCCTAGAAGACCATTGAAAACCAACTATAGAAATGTAGGTTAGGGCCACAACTTGTTTGAAACCGTCAATTTAAGGGTTTTGAAACCTACTTAGAAAGAAAATTCTCCAAATTTCTTGAAACTTAATAAATTAACTTGAAGCAAAATGTACTATAATCTAGAGAAATTTTTTTTTCAAAAGAAACAACTAGATTTGGCCTCCCAATCCAAACAAGTCCGTATAGCGGGCAACTTCTCAGAAAATTTGTATATTTGGTATTAAAAATTTGTTGAACATACATCTTATGTCTCCTCTACCTTCATAGAGGGTATTTTCATAATTTGACATCCATTCCAACTGATTACCAATTGGTTTGATTTGTTACAGGGTTAGTTTCAATGTTTTCCAAAAAATAATAAAATTGTCAAAATGTTGTCAGCAACTTTTATTGCAAAATGCAATTTTTGTACTAACTCTTCTTAGAACTTAATCAAGTGGTTTTTGGCAAAAAATAGGACCTATATAAGGTTTAATTAATCTCAAAACCCCTCTTGGTTCAATTTATTAACAAAAACAACAAAAATAAAAAAATCCTTAGGACTACGAAAACTTGGGTTTATAGGTAACCTCAAGTTCCTTGACCTTACAAACAAGGATTTCCTTGTTACCATAAAAAAATAACATGTTAAAAATTAGATTTATGACCACTCTTTTACCTTCTATCACAAGTCTGCATTTTTGGATGAGATGAAATATCTAGTTTCCACCTAGGTTCCCTACATCACAAAATAAGGGTAGGAGACATTATAGTAAGGTTTGATACTATCTTTTGACATGTGAATAAGGCTAAGATATTAATTTGTATTTAAATTGTACAAGTTATGAGTAATTTTGATTATTAGTAACTTATTTGGAGTTTTTTTGGGATGCGAACAATGAAACTTGAATTATTTTTATTGTTATATAATTAACATTGAAGTTTGATGCTTGAGTTGGTTGCCTTATGTAAATGTCTAAGCTTGAATCTTATTATCATCATAAAAATTTGAGGAGTTTATATATACATTATCTTTAGAGCATGAGAAGACTTCAAATAATTTTTTTAATTTATTCATAGAATATAAATAAGATAACTTACAAGAATGTCAAGCACAATCTCTGTGAGAGGGGCCAAAGAGGAAATTGCATTAAATGTCAAAGTTTTACCTTGGATTGAGTTATTTCATGTTGACAACTTTGTACTAGACAACACTAGAAGTTTCATCATCACTCGAGATGAGGTTGCAAAATCAAAATGGAATCCAATCTCCAAAAAGGAAGAAAGGTTATTATAGGTGTTGGAAACACCATCCTATAGCACCTGTGATGCAAAGGGAAATGATGGTATTCCAAAAATCTGCATATTATCTTTTTATCGTCTTCCGAGAAATTGAATTTGAGGCTCAAGACCTTTTACTCTTCCAATAATAGAAACATTGTTTACTTTATATAATAATATCAACTTAGTTATACCAAACTCACCATCCTCTTTATCTTACATGCCAAATCAAACTATCACAAAGTTTGCATTTAAATATGCTCCATCTTCACTAGCACGTATTCAAGTTCTATCATTTTCCACAAATCTATGTATTACAATATCCACATGCCATCTCTCGCTGAGATCAATCTCCTATCGAGTTATATAATATCTATAAACATAGAATAAATGCACATCCAAAACCATCAACCCGAATTCAACCATGAATACATAATGATATGAAACTTGACAAGAAATTGACACCTTCTTGTCACTATCAACCATTTATAGAGATCAGTTCCTTTTCTCAATCCAAGTTACACCAATCTTCTTTCTGATTATTGGGCCTCTCCTTCAAGAATTTCATGGTCAGGGTGTGCAGATGTAAGGTGTTCATAATCGACCACCACCTTTTCACAAACACAAAATGTAATCACAAATCAACAAAGAAAAAATTTGTTTCTTCCTCCAATGCTATTAGGTCTCCTCTCTCAAAATAAACTCTCTACTCTTCAAGAAAACTCAATGATATGATGTCTTCTTCATGCAAATGTACTCGTAACCAACCAAGAAATAATGCATAATTATTCCTAACATAATCATTAAGTTGACTATCAATCACTAGGAACCTATAAAAAAATCTTATTATGTTCTTTCACCAAAGTATTTTAATTGGGAACCAAAACCAAATGTATACGTAAAATAACCAAAATCAATAATGATAGGATTTAGAAAACTAAAACACCAAGTAACTATGAACATACACTTTCATTTATGAACCATCTAAAAATTGTAAAAATGTGGCTTTGTGACCAAAGAGCCATTTGGAGTTTCTATCACTTCACGCTAAATTATCTTCTTTTAACTCCCTATCAATATCTACCTCATTTAATTACATTCATGTCTATTTAACATCAAATATTGGATAGTTACAAACTACTCAACTACCATGACCAGTTACATTTTCCTTTATCCTTTTGCTGACAAGTAGAAAATAAACCCATTTTGTATGCATTACAATATATTTTCAACACTAGAAAATTATTTTAATGAAATTCTAAAATGACATAAAGATATTAAATTCAAAGGTGGAGGTACTGCTCATGCACCATACTCCCCAGCCCCAAAATTTCCCATGTCCTCATGAAAAGGCATTAGTGAGAATGAGAAAAATCTTCACCTCTTCATCATCATTAGATCAATGCATCCCCTACTTCTATTATCTCTTTTCAACTTTGACTCCTATCCATGGAGTTTATGTTGGTCACCTTTAATGGTGCTTTAGTCATTTAACAATCCACTCATCTATACCACATATGTCCATCACCTAGGAGTCCCTCATGCCTCTCCCCCTAGTCTATTAGTGATACATAAGACCATCCCATGGTTCACATTGTAGAACTTTTTGTCCACCCACTTGTAGCTAAGAAAATTGACACCAACCTTGCAACCAAAACTTCAAAACAAGAATATGAAATAAACCCAACCTAGGGTTAGGTCATGGTTTGAATCCTCACACTCTTAAGAGCTTCTAGCTCTGATACCATTTGATGTAGAGGGCATCAATGGTATTCCACAAATTTTCATATTATCATTTTATTATCTTCCAAGATATTGAATTAGAGGCTCAAGACCTTTACTGTTCCAACAATAGTAACATTGTTTACTTGATATAATAACATTAACTTGGTTATATCAAACTCATCATTCTCTTTGTCTTACATGCTAGGTAAAAGTATCACAAAATCCACATTTAGTTTCTATCACTTCACTATAAATTATCTTCTTTTAAATCCTTTTTTCTCTCTCCCTCAGTTCATTATAGTCATGTCTATTTAACATCAAACCTTGGACAGTTACAAACCACTAAACTACCATGATCAATTACATTTGCCTTTGGCCTTTTGGTAACAAGTAGCAAATAAACCCATTTTGTATGCATTCCAATATCTTTTTAATAATAGAAAATTATTTTAATGAAATTCTAAAATAATTTAAAGATATTAAATTTGAAGGTGGATGTGGTTCTCTTGCACTAACCTAGAATTGCATCCATACCACACATGAGGTATGAGATATGCCTCACCAAAGATTGCTGCCCTATTGCATTTAGTGACTCTTAGGGTCAATTTGGTTTAGCATTCTCAAGAATGTTCAACTAGTCAATAGGATGGGAAGATCTTTGAAATAGGGTTTACTCAACCATCTAAAGCTAATGGAATAGACTGTTCGATCCCATGGTGAACATTTAGAGAGATTCACTAGTTGGTGACTTTGTACTAGCCAACACTACAAGTTTTAGCATCACCCAAGATGGGGTTGCAAAATGAAAATAGAATTTAATCTCCAAAAAGAGAGATAATTTATTTTAGGTGTCAATAACATGATCTTGTAGCACCTAGAATTGCATCCATACCACATAGGAGAAACAAGATATGCACCATAAAAGATCATTTCCCTATGGCATTTAAGGACACTTAAGGTCAATTTGTTTCAGAATGCTCAAGAACATTTGAGTGGTCAATAGGATAGGAAAATCTTAGGACTAGTGTTTACCTAGCCACCTAGAGCTAACATAACAAATAGTTTGATCCCATGATGAATGGTTAAAGAGATTCACTAGTTAGTGACTTTATACTAGCCAACACTACAAGTTTCAACATCAGTTAAGATGGGGCTAGTAAATCAAAATGGAAATTAATATCCAAAAGAAGAGAGATATTATTGTAGGTGTTGAAGACACAATCATATAGAACCTAGAATTGCATCCATACCTCACATGACCTCCAAGATATGCCCCATCGAAGATTGCTACCCTATGGCATTTAATGACTCTTAGGGTCAATTTGGTTTAGCATGCTTGAGAATATTCAAGAAGTCAATGAGATGGGATGATCTTGGGACTAGGGTTTACCCAACCACCTATAGCTAATAGAATATATAGTTTAATCCCCTGATGAAGGGTTAGAGAGATTCACTAGTTGGTAACTTTGAACTAGTCAATAGTACAAGTTTCATCATCACCCAAGATGGGACCACAAAATCAAAATGGAATCCAATCTCCAAAAAGAGAGAGAGGTTATTTTATTTATTAATAACATGATCTTGTAGCACCTAGAATTGTATCCATACCTCACACAAGCTCCATGATATGCCTCATCACAGATCATTTCCCTATGGCATTTAATGATTCTCAAGGTCAATTTGGTTTAGTGTGCCTGAGAACATTCGAGTGGTCAATGGGACAAGATGACCTTGGGAATAGGGTTTACATAGCCACTTAGAGCTAATGAAGTAGACAGTTTGATCCCATGATGAACTGTGAGAGAGATATGAGCAAGATATGTATGCCTAGGCCACTTTGTGCAAGATATCAAAAAGAGTTTCTAATTAGGTAAAATTAGGTCTTTTAGGGTTTTTGGTAAAGATAGCCTAGGATTAGGTGTTTTTAGTTTTTTTTAATAATTTAGAACCTTTTCCAAGTCCTAGAAGTGAAATCTCGTGAACTTTTCAAAAGTTGCACTTGTTGTGCAAATTTGTAAAAGTTGCTAAAAAAATGCAACTTGGTTGGAAAGGAGTGTGAAATCTAATTGGAAACCTTCTAATATTAAAAAATATTTTTTCCAAGCTCATATACCCAAGCATGGGTAGTTACAACTTCCCAAACCTCCATTTGCAACTTTTTGCAAAAATTGCAAAAGTTGCTCAAGCAACTTTCAACTTTTGAGCATTTTTTTCTCTTTACATCTTTTGGCCAAATGGGTTCATCTAAGACTATTCTAGGACCCTAGTTAAGATTTCTAGAACCTATTAGGGAACCAAATAACTTAGTTTCCCATCCCTAACAAATTTTAACCTATTGAGCAACTTTTGACCAACCTAGGAATTTGAGTGCTTCTCCATGCTAAAAACCTTCTAACCCTCCAAAATATTCTTCCCCATGCTCAAATACCCACCCATGGGTAGTTACAACTTCCCAAGATATCATTTGTAACTTTTTGCAAAAATTGCAAAAGTTACTCATGAGCAACTTTTGACCAACCTAGGAATTTGAGTGCTTCCCCATGCTGAAAACCTTCTAACCTTCAAAAATATGCTTCTCCATGTTCAGATACCCACCCATGGGTAGTTACAACTTCCCAAGATATCATTTGTAACTTTTTGGAAAAAATGCAAAAGCTGCTCAAGCAACTTTGCAATTTTTGAGCAATTTTTTCTCTTTACATCTTTTGATCAAATGGGTCCATCTAGGACCATTCTAGGACCCTAGTTAGGATTCCTAAGACCTATTAGGTAGCCAAACACCTTAGTTTCCCAAAAATTAATATATTTTAATTTAGTATTCCATGTTTTTATAATTATATTCAATCTAATGAACCAACTGGATCTCCTCTACATTTAAATGTCTCAAGTATTGCCTCATGGTCTGAATCACAAACCTTCCAAAGAGTCTAATTGTGTGGTTTCCACCATATTTTATCAAGTGGAAATTTGATGTGATAACATGGTTTGAATGATGAAGAATCTTTCTCTTTGTTTTTCAATCCTTGAATAACCACAAGTTAGGGTTCTTCATAGAATATCATCTAAGCCATGTGTTGGTTACAACCAGTGTAGCTATATGGTACTCTAAACCTTCACCATCTATAACCAAGTAATCAAATTTTTTTGACTTGAACACAACAAAAATAATAATAATATGTCCCTTCTTCATTGTCTTTAGGTGAAATAATAACAAAAACATGGCCTATAGTAATAGATGTACAAAATGTAATCATTAATTTAGAAAATACTTAGGTAAAAGTTATAAAGTTACACACACACACACACACACACACTACCAAGTTGCACTAGATTGAAAAAGTAGTCAAATTCTATAGATGAATCCATCTCTACCATTTCTAATGCTTATGGGGGATGATAGGTGTCAATTGGGTCCAAAACCTATCTATGCCATTTGTCCACTCATTTAGTCGACTCATGCTCATCCCAATTTTCTTCTATACATGATGGAAAATAGCATGCCATTTTTTATGTGTGGATAATCCATGAACCTACATCAAAGCTTCTAAAAGAGTTCAACTCACTTGATCATGTTTGTGTGCAAAAATCCTCATATGGTGCAATGTTAGTACTATCTATCAACTAAAAAAATTTACTAACCATAGACTCACCTTCCTTACCTAGACCCATTGTAGTGTTACACCACTAGATGATGGATTTTACATTTATCAATGTTGCTCCATCTTTTCACTTTAGATCTTAATCAGCTAAGGCTCTTTTGATGCATGGGCCTGTACCATTATGTTCTCCCTTTCCATGACCAACCTCTGTGAAATTTCACATATATTGAATTCTAGAAAACCTGTGCATCCTACTCAACTAATAAAACATCTATGTGCTCTAGAATCGAGATGTGCAATTGTTTGACCAAACAATGTGTTCACAATATGGTATGCCTATGTTATCCAAATTGTAATAAAATAGTTGAAAATAATCATGTACAAACTCTGTAGAATGTGATCGATCATCGTTTATGTAAAAATGTTACACCCTCAATATCTTTGTGTCATCCTCTATATTCATAGGGGAATGCATGAATGTTATGTGAACAAATATGGAAACATGTTGTGAAGTATAATACTTTTCTTGCACTTCATTTTGTGTTTGTAGCGTGTAGTTCTCTACAAAGTCTACAACCAAAACAATGGTATCTAGCGGAAATGTATCCTTGCACAACTTGTATTGAAAATCTAGCCATCAAGCTCTATGTGTATGCCTTGCATAATTGTAAATAATCTTTTCACAAAAATATTCATGAACTTATACAATAAAATTTTTTCAATGACTAAATCACATCTTTTACCCTATTTCCCATCTTTTAGAGCATATGTCATTTTCTTATAGTTTATGTAATCTAATATTTCATTTCCAATTGCATGTGTACTATCCATATGTTCACAAGTTGATAAAAGCTGCACAGAACTAGAAAATAAGCATGTATCATCCAAGCGTGACATATAAAATTGTTGACCATCCCCTATTTAACATAAAATGTTAAATATGAATTTTCTTGAATATATAGGTGGCTCATTCATGTCATAATAGTGCAAAACAAACTTAGAATGAAAAAACACACATATATTCCTAAAAACATCAAAATAGTTAGAAAATTCAATATGTATCCTACAACAACAAGTTGTGCATGTGTGATTTATCTTCACATAAAAAGGTTTACCCATCTCAAAAAATATTTGACTTATTCAAAGTTGAAGATACATACCAATAAATTTTGCAAATAATTGTGTCTGACTTGAGTCCAAAAAATGTTTCGCATGTGGATCACAATTTTGGCTACTAATCCTTCTTCTTACAACATCTCTTTTATTAGGGGAAACATGCATTTTGTTTGTCAAAAACTCTTTAATAAATGATTTCAAAGCTTCACAAATTTCTTTATCCTTTCATAGTAGTCTACTACTAAATGTCCATAACTCATTTTTTGATGGATCTTCCAATCTTACATGCCTTACCATGGCTCTCCTTAGAGTACCTCTATCGATTTTTAATATTTTTCTTGTCTTTCTCATGATTCAATATTTATTCATTAGGGTACTTATTATTGTTGATGTAAGTATGCATCTTGTGATATTACTACCTTTGGTGCTTGATTTAGAACCTACTTTGTCATATGCACTCATTAGATTCTTTACAATATTTTTAAAATTTGAATCATCCATCATTCTTAGCCCAAGAATCTTTATGGCAGGCCTAAATTTAAAATTTCTCATCATTTCAACAAATAATTGGCATTGACCTATAATATTTAATTCTTAAAAGAATAATCTCCACATACAATTAAATTTTCTTTGACAAGTACACTTACTAATATTGTTAGGCATTGATTTCAAAATTTTAGTATTAATATCAATCAAATATTTTGATCTTCTAAAATAAATTCTAGAAGGTGTTATAATCTCTTCCATTCCCTCAACATTTTGAACATCAACATAAGGTTGGGTCATGTTTTGCATACCTTGAACTTAAGGTGATCTGCATTGGCAATAAGATGCAAAAGATGGAATATCACCTACTTGGTATGTTGATGTTGTCCCTTCAACATGACATGATGTAATGTGTACATTGTTGGATGTAGAAATTAGCATCTCTTCAACATGAGATGATGATATGACTCCAACATTGGCAGATGGTGTAGCTTCACAATTCAATTATCTTATTCAGTTTAAGTGTCTCATTCCTTCTCTTTGTCTTTCCAATTCTTCTTCTTTGTTTCTTTGTATCAGTGGTTTGTGTTCCTATTCAAAAGAAAATTCTTCATTATTGCATTACAATTTTATTTGTTCATGTAGTAGTTTCATTTTATCTCTTTCAATTGCCAAATCTCTCTCCCTCTCTTCTATTGTTTGAGATTTTGGTTTCTTCCTTGGTATGATGAGGATTTCTATATGTCAAATTATTCAAACATCTAAATTAATTACAATTTGTAAATTACAAATCATTCAAATACATATCCAAATTACAATTTATTCAAACATACAACTTTCAATGAATTCACTATATATTAAACAACTTGTCAAATTATAATGAAATTTGTCTCTATAGTAACAAATAATATTTAATAATTACTGCATTAACCTTGTCTATAGAAAGAATGTTAAAAAAATCCTTCAAATAGTGTATCCAATGATTGAATTTGGTGTTGTCTATATTCCAATAGCATGAAAGAATGTTTAAAAAGCCTTTAAATAGTGTATCCAATGATTGAATTTGGTGTTTGCTAGCTTCTAATAGCATGAAAGAATGTTCAAAAAGCCTTCAAATAGTGTATCCAATCATTGAATTTGGTGTTTTCTAACTTCCAACAACATGAAACCTATGTTTTCTATCAAAACAACAGAACAAACAATAGACAAAAAATATAATATGGGACAATAGGGACCCAAACTTTTATTATAACTATTTTTTGGTGTTTTCATATAGTTTGTATGCACTATAGAACCCTATCCCACCCTATCCCACCCTCTCTCTCTCTCTCACACACACACACACACACACACACACACACACACACACACACACACACACACACACACACACACACACACACACCTCTCCCATCCCTCTCCCCCCACTCTCTCTCCTTATCCCATCCACTCCCATCCCCTACTCTCTCTCTCTCTCTCTCTCTCTCTCTCTCTCTCTCTCCATATATATTTTCATGTATCTATCTTGATCTTCACCTCCATATTTATCTAGCTCTCTCTCTCTCTCTCTCTCTCTCTCCCCCTATCACACCCTCTCCCATCTTGTACCCTCTCTCTCTCTCTCTCCCTCCCATCCCCTTCTTTCTCTCTCTCTACCCCCTCCCTCCCTATCCCACCTTCTCCCACTCTCTCTCTCTCTCTCTCTCTCTCTCTCTCTCTCTCTCTCTCTCCATCCCACCCTCTCTCATCTCCTACTCTCTACCTATCCTCTACTCTCTCTCACTCTCTACCCTCTCTCCCTCTCTCATTACCTTTCTCCTTCCCTCTTTATTGAAATTTAGGCTTACAAAGTGCATGCACACTATAGCGTGTACACACTAGGTAAGCCTAAATTTAAAATTTATTTAAGTAGCTTGTGCATGCATGCTATTTAAAGCTTTGGATTCTACTAATCCTAAGCCTTGGATTTGTTATGGGGATTCAACCCAAAGGTTTGGAGTCGATAAATTAGTCTAAGACATTTCTTGTGGAAAACATACAAAAAATGATTGATTTTTCTTGTATTCTCTTCTTCAGGTTTCCTTTTGGTTGAGTACCGATAAAATTAAGTTACATGAAATCGTAGATCTCTATGTTATGTATATAACCATATAATTTATTTCAAATTTGAACTATTTGAATTCTTTCAACTATAATTTTTTTGAATTTATGTCGATTTTGTGTCAAAAACCAATGTGTACTAATTGGAGTGTACATTTTAGCTTGTTCATCGAATTTTGAAACAATTTAGTTTTTTAGAAACTAGACTCCATTCTACACACTTCAAAAAAAAAAAAAAGTTTTGTTTTTAGATTAGTTTTCAATCATTTTGATGGGTAGCACATAGATATTTCACATTTTTGGGATGTGTCCAATTACAAAAATCATTTTTAAAAAATCACATTATTAAATTACCCAAACAATCTAGGAGAAACTACACAGAGTTAGGTAACTTTTGACTAGAGTGATTACAAAATTTCAAAAAAAAGTTAAATTTTTTGGGGGGGCACACTTTTGCACTATGTTATTATTTTTTCTGAAAAAAAAAGTACCACTTTCTATGGCCTCCCTTTTTGAAGACCTAAAACTAAACCATTCTAAAAAAAAATTTTAGTTTAGAAACTAGATTGAAAGGACTAGTACTTTTGTTTTTGTCCTATCTTAAAATTTTGAGCTTAACTATCTTCAAATTCTTGTCGAAGTTTAGAAATTATTGATTTTAGAAAGAAAAGAAAAAGGCCACTTATACCCCCCTTTTGGCACTACAACCTGATGCACTTATCCTTATACAGACTATTAAGTTTTCAAATAACTATAGGTCAACCTTTGTTAAAAGGGTTTCCATACAAACTATTTACAATGATTAGAAAGAAAATAGTAGGTTTTGATCTATGTGACTATAACTCACTTTTACAGGTTTAGGTCTTCATTCAGTAATTATGTTGACTCACTGATAAGCCTTCCATTGTCATCTTTGATCTTGATTTGCTTGGAAACCATTTAAGAAATCAGTCCACCCTTTTCAAAAACACTTAAGTCTCCTTCTTAGATTCCCTTATCGATATCATCATCATTTTTGCAAGGTTTCTCCTTTAGCTTTGTATTCATTCACACACTTGTGCATTTTTGATCCACCTCTTTCTGTGTTCCTTTTGCATATATTTGTACTCCTTGGTTATTTTGTTGCCCTCTCTACCTCTTTAAATAAACAATTCTCGCTTTACCATTTTCCATCACCACTATAGATCTTAGGGTTTACAATAAGATTCATCTTGATTCATTGTTTTCCATCATGTTGATCTTGATTCCATCACCCATCTCCAAGTGGAAGATTGTTGTTTAGTGTGGAGCCTAATCAGTCCCCAAGTGGGAGATTATTAGATTGTGGTGACTAATTAGGAAAGTACTATACATACTTCATACTGGGCCATGGTCAACGTTGTAGCCAACATATGACTGACATATGGCCAAAATGTTGTAACCCTAAAATGGCATAAAGTACTTGAATAAAAGGGTTTAGGGTTAGGTATTTTCATTATGTTGTGATGCAAAATTGCTTCTTGCGGTGATATTGAGCTGTAAGGGATTACAGATTGTAATCAGGTTGTAATCAATGGATTGTAATAATATTCGACTTGTAGTTTGGTGGATGTAGCTCAAGGATTGGGTGAACCATGTTAAATCTTGGTGCCTTGTGTTCATTTCTGTGTGATGTATTATTTTGTGTTATTGGTTATATTTGAATGTACTTTTTATTTCTGTCCGTGGTTTTATCCTAACAAGTGATATCAAAGCCTAGTTGTCTTTTAGTTATCCTCTACATGAAAGTCTCATGGTTAAGTGGGAGAAATGGTAGATGAGGGTAAGCTGAGGGTTGATTGGTTTAATGGGAAAAACTTCTAGTTATGGAAGATGCAAATGGAAGACTATCTTTATCAGAAGGATTTATGGAAGCCATTGGAAGGCAAAGCCAAGAATCAAGGATCCATGTCAAATGATGAATGAGATCATTTGGATAGAAAGGCACTTGGAAGCATTTGGTTATTCTTGGCACCATCAGGGGCATTTAATAGTACAAAAGAAAAGACGACAGAAGAGTTGATGAAAACCCTAGTGACACTGTATGAAAAGCCCTCCACTTCAAACAAGGTATTTCTCATGAAGCATTTATTTAATATGAAAATAGCAGAAGGTGGATCTATTGTAGATCATTTAAATGAGTTTAATACTATTACTAGTTAGTTATCTTCTTTGGGCATCAATTTTGATGAAAAATTAGGGCTCTCTTGATTTTGTGTTCTTTGCTTGAAAGTTGGAATGGCTTGGTAATGGCAGTGAGTAATTCTGTTCTTTGATCTAGTACCTTAAAATATGATGATGTGATCATTGTTGTTTTGAGTGAGAAAACTCATAGGAAATCCTTAGGTGGATCTACATTAGAAAGTGCTTTGAATGCACAAAGCAAGGGTAGAATGACTAAGAGAGGATGTAACTCTAGAAATTGTGGGTAATCAAGAGGAAAGTCAAAGGGGAAGAGGTCTCAATTGAGAGGACCGAGTGACTACTGGTACTATGGGAAAATAGGTCATAAAAAGAAAGATTTCTAGAATTGAAAGAAAAATGAAGGAGATAAATCAGATGGAGACAAGGAGGAAAATGTGGTAAGTAACAAATCAAAAGAGGATGCTTTGCTTCTATCTTTAGAAAGTGTTGATGATTCATGGGTTTTAGATTCTAGTGCTTCATTTCATGCTACACCTCATGGAGGGTATTTCATTGATTATGTCCAAGGAGATTTTGGGCTTGTTTATATGGGGGATAATGAACCCTATCAAATTGTTGGAAAGGGAAAAATTAAGATTAAGTTGCAAAATATGAATCATTGGCTACTACATGAGGTAAGACATGTTCCAAGGCTGAGTAGAAATTTAATTTCAGCAAGGCAACTCAATGATTAGGGTTTTGTAGTTACTTTTAATGATAAAAATTGAAAGGTTTCAAAAGGTTCCCTTGTAGTAGCAAAAGGTGTGAAAGTAGCCAAATTATATCTTTGTACAGGTCTATTGTTCCTTCTACTTTGATTGTTTTAGAGAAAAATGAATGTTTAGGAACAATTGTTGTAGTTGAGCATGGAGAACAAATAGCTATTCTAGATTCTGATACAACATTGTGGCACAACAGACTTGGGGACATGAGTGGGAAAGGTATGAAAGTACTTCATTCAAAAAAAGTTTTACCAGGACTGAAATGTGTTAATATGAGTTTCTGTGAAAGTTGTGTGTATGGAAAACAAAAGAGAGTGAGTTTTGTAAAGACTGGGAAGGAAAAGAGAGAGGAGAAACTAGAGCTTGTGCATACAGATGTATGGGGACCAACTTAGGTATCTTCCTTTGGTGGCTCTCATTATTATGTTGCATTTATTGATGACCCAACTAGAAAAGTATGGGTTTATTTCCTTAGACAGAAATTTGATTAATTTCAAACTTTTAAGAAATGGAAATGCTTGGTTGAAAATGAGATTGGTAAGAAATTAAAATGTCTTAGATCTGATAATGGTGGTGAGTATTGCAGTCATGAATTTGAAGATTATTGCTCCATTAATGGTATTCATAGACAAAAAACTATTCCAAGGACTCCATAGGAAAATGGAGTGGTTGAATGCATGAACCAGACTATAATGGAGTGCGTAAGAAGCATGAGGTTGCATGCTAGGTTTCCCTTACACATGTGGGTGGAGGCTATCAATATTGCTATATATTTGATTAATAGAGGTCCCTCTACTCCCTTGGGCTATGGTATTCTAGAGGAGGCATGGAATGGTAAGAAGGTAAGTTATTCTTTTCTCAGAACCTTTGGCTATGAAGCATTTTTTCACATAAATTTTGAAAATACAACCAAGCGGGAAGCTAAGTCAAAGAAATGTGTATTTGTTTGATATGGAATTAATGAATTTGGTTATAGGCTTTGGGATTTTGAAAATTAGAAAATTGTAAGAAGTTGGGATGTCATGTATTTAATGAGAAAGTGTTGTACAAAGATCTATTGCAGCAACATGAGAAGAAAGAAGATGATTATGTAGTGCTAGATGATACTCCAAAAGCTGATGTTCCAACCATTCCTTATGATGTACAACAATTGCAACAACAAATACCACACACACTGGTGAGTGTTAGATGGTCAATGAGGCAAATTAGACCTCCAAAAATATTTTCTCCATCTTTGTATTCTGTTTTACTTACTGATGTTGGTGAACCTAAAAGTTATGATGAAGCTATGTAGGTGGATACGAAGATTTAGTGGGAGTCTGCAATGAAAGATGAAATGGACTCTTTTCTAAAGAATATGACATGGGATTTGTGCAACTTGCCTATAGGTAAAAGAGCTTTATAGAATAAGTGGGTTTATAGGTTGAAAGAAGAGGAAGGAGGTAAGAAAAAATTTAAAGCTAGGTTAGTTTAAAAGGATTTGCATAGAAAAAGGGAATCGATTTTGATGAGATATTTTCTCCTGTTGTTAAAATGATTTCTATCTGTATTGTTTTAAGTCTTGTGGCTACTGAAGATTTTCATTTAGAGCAGCTTGATGTTAAAACAACCTTCCTTCATGGTTATTTGGATGAAGAAATATATATGGCTTAACCACAGGGTTTTTGAGGTCAAAGGTAAGGAGAACTTAGAGTGAAAATTGAAGAAAATTTTATATGGCCTGAAGCAAGCACCTCGGCAATTGAATCTAAAATTTGAGAGTTTTATGCATGAGCATGGATATAATAGGTGTCATTCAAATTATTGTGTTTATTTTAAGAGGTCAGATGATGATAGCTACATAATTTTATGCTTATATGTTGATGATATGCTTGTAGCTAGGTCTAACATTGATCATATTAAGGGGCTAAAATGCTAGTTAGCACATGCATTTTCTATGAAGGATTTGGAAGCAGAAAAAAAAATCCTTAGTATGAAGATTTGTAGAGATAGGAAGAATACAACATTGATGCTATCTCAAGCTGATTATATTAAGAAGGTGTTGCAATGTTTCTCTATGGAGAATGCTAAAGTTGTTAGCTCACCTTTTCCTAGTCATTTGAAGTTGACTAAGGAGATGTGTCCCAAGACACAAGAAGAGGAGGATAAGATGTCCAAGGTACCCTATGCTTTAGCTGTAGGAAGCTTGATGTATGCTATGGTATGCACTAGGCTAGATATTGCACATGCAATGGGAGTCGTTAGCAGGTATATGAGTCATCCAGGAATTGAGCATTGGAATGCAGTCAAATGGATTCTTAGATATTTGAGAGGCACATCCAATAAGTGTTTACACTTTGGGGGCTCTACTACTGATTTATAAGGCTATGTTGATTTAGATTTGGTAGGGGATATTAATACAAAGCGGTGTACTATAGGTTATGTCTTTACTATTGGTGGGGCAGCCATGAGCTAGATTTCTAGGTTATAGAAGATTAATACTCTATCCACTACAGAGGTAGAGTATGTTGCTGCTACAAAGGCAACTAAGGAGATGATATGGCTTCAATTATTCTTGGAAGAATTGGGACATCCTCAGAAGGAAAATTATTTGTTCACAGATAGTTAGATTGCCATTCATCTTGCAAAGAATTTAGCTCTGCATTCTAACACCAAACACATACAGTTGCAATACCATTTCATTCAGTCAGTTTTGGAGGATGGACAATTAAAGCTGGAGAAGATACATACCAATGAAAATCCAATAGATATGTTGACAAAGGTTGTAACAAGGGAGAAGTTAAACTCCTCTTCAGCTTTGGTTGGTCTTCGAGACTGAACATAAATAAAAGAACAACAGAGTCTGGGGTGGTTTGATCCAGTGGGAGCCCTATGTGGTAGTGGTATTGCTACAAGACCAGTCTGCAAGTGGAAGATTTTTGTTTAGTGTGGAGTCTGATCAGTCCCTAAGTGGGAGATTGTTAGATTGCGGTGACTGATCAGGAAAGTACTGTACATACTTCATAAATTCTCAAAAAAAAAAAAATTTGGGTTGTGGCAGACATTATAGCCGACATATGACCAACATATGGCTGACATCTTGTAATGATAAAATGACATAAAATACTTGTGTAAACGGGTTTAGGTTTAGGTATTTTTATTATGTTGTGATGCAAAATTTCTTCTTGCAATAGTATTGAGCTATAAGGGATTATAGATTGTAATTAGGTTGTAATAATTGGATTGTAATAATATTGGACTTGCAGTTTGGTGGACATAGCCTAGGGATTGGGTGAACCGTGTTAAATCTTGGTGCCTTGTGTTCATTTCTATGTGATCTATTATTTTTCTATTATTGGTTATATTTGCATGTAGTTTTTATTTCTGTCAGTGGTTTTATCCTAAAATTTAATGATCCATCTCATCAATCTTATCTTCAATACATTTTAAATCTAAGCCCAAGAAATCAACTAAGTTGGCTGGGATCATGATTTTCTTGAATTTATTCTCATACTATCACTCTGCAATCTCTAAATTTTGACACTTAATCATCACTAAGTTACTCCGCCACTATAAAGCTTTTGGTTCAGCATCAAGTGTCTTGCTCAGTTGATACTAATGATTGGTCAACACTAGATTTACTTGGCACTAACTGTAGCTCAGTTGACACTAGCATCACTTGACATTCCATAACCTTTTACTCTATTACTAGGCCTAACTTAGCTTTCCTAACATATATAATCCCTTTACTTTATCAAAGTCTATCTAATCTAATGTCCATTATAACTCCATTTTCTTAACTCAACCTTTCCTCTAGGTGCCATTGTTATGAGAAATTTCTCAAATTCTCTTCATCAATTAAATAGATATGACATTTATATTAGGTAGAAATATGTCTTATCAATAGATTTGACATCAATGAAAAAACAACAATTGTTCCAATTGTAAGTTTCCAATAATCTCCCTCTTTGGCATTGATGGCAACATCTCAATATGTAGCAATACAACTTGTTACCATACAATCCAAAAGAGTTCACTTTCATTCTCTTTTTTTGAATTTCTCCCTTTCAAAAAATTCTCCTTCTTTGTATATGCTTTCAATATCTCCCTCTTTTAACATAAATCTTTATCCCCTTATTTGTAGTATCCCTCTCTTTGTAGTAATCTCTCACTCTTTACTAATCTCTCCCTCTTTAGTAATCTCTCCCCCTTTGACAACAATGCCAAAGATCTTTAGTTGTCTAAGCTTCAAATCCTTTATAAATCTTAATTATATAGATTTTGTATGTTTGGCTAATCTATGTCATCTATCTATGATTAATCTATTATTTTTTATTGAATTATATACCTTAGGAATGCCCAAAAGTAGAGTTGTATTATATCATTGTGTGGGATATTGTGATTTAGCATATGTAATGCAATGCACCTTGTCTTCTTAAGAAACTTTTTTTAGGAGAATCACCTCTAGTTTACCACTAAGAATATTCTAGCCTCACTCATTTATCTTGAACTAATTCCCTCAAGTAGTGATTCTTGATAGTAATGTGCTTAGGCTAAGTGTGTATCACTGGATTCTTTGTAATTTTTATAGCACTTGTATTATCATAATAGATAACCACATGATCTATACTTTCTTCTTTAGTTCCTTTTCATAATTTCCTAATCCATATTATGTTTGAATAGTTCACTATAGCTACCACATACTTGGCTTCAACTATTAATTGGGATATATAATTCTACTTCTTTCTTGTCCATGAAACCACTCTCTTTCTTAGAAAGAATGCACCTCCACTAGTGATTTTTCTGTCATCAATATTTCCTGCCCAATATGAGTCTGTGAACACCTCCAATTCAAATCTATCATTTCTCTTGAAATATAATCCATATTCTTATCTACTTTAAATATTTCATTATTTTTTTTTACAACCATCATGTGATTCTCTTTAGGATTTTCTGAAAATATAACAACTATCCCAACTACCAAAGCAATATCTAGTCTATTGTGAACAACATATAGTAGTTTTGCAATCATGGATTTGTATAGGGTCTGGTTAACATTAGTAGAATCATCATTATTAGATCTCTTATGTCCTATTGACATAGGTGTACTCACTGGCCTTGAATATTCCATACCAAAATTCTTTAGTATCTCCTTGATATATTTGGATTGTGTAATGAAAATACCAAACTTCATTTGACATTCTTGTAATCCAACAAAGAATTTGTTTTCACCAAACATAGATATTTCAAATTCATTCATCATTTCATCTAAAAATTATTTTCATAATGATTCTTTTCCTTCAAATATAATATTTCAGATAACAATACTTCATTGTTCTTACCATTCTTCAATATAAGTTACTATTATCATTATTCTTTCAAAACCAATCTTCACCAAATAGTTATGTAATCTTTCATACCGTGCTCTTAGGGCTTCTTCAGTCTGTAAAGACATTTTTTAAGTTTACATACCATGTTCTTCTTGTCTGGATTTGCAAATCCTTTAGGTTGTTCAATGTACACTTTGTCCTCAAGTATACCATTTAAAAATGTAGATTTGACATCCATTTGATATACCTTCAAATTCTTGTAGGCAAAATATGGAAGCAGAGTTTTGATTCTTTCAAATTTTGCCACAAGAGAAAAAGTTTCTCCAAAATGAACTCCTTCTTCTTGTGCATATCCTTTGCATACTAATCTTTCCTTGTTTCTTGTTACTTCACAAATCTCATTGAGTTACTTCTTGGAAACCCATTTTGTTCTAATGAAATTATTGTCTTTAGATCTTGACATCAAAGTCCAAGTATTATTTTTCTTAATCTTTTCAATTTCTTTGTTCATTGCCTGAATCCAATCTTCATTCTCCAAGCATCCTTCACTATTTTGGGCTCAAATTAATAGAGAAAGCATGTGTTTCTTTTCATAACACTTGATTCAACATCACCAATGATTTGTTCAAGTTCGTGATGTCTTCTCATATATTTTTCTACCATAGGTAGTTTCCTTCATTGTTCTTCTACTAGTTCATCTTGAAAATTAATCTCAAGCTCATTTTCTCTTCCTTGTTCAAGTTCAGATTCATGTTTTGCATTCTCAACATGTGCTATCTGATGGTCAACATTCCCTATTTGTGACTTGACATCTTCAGTCTATTGCTTGACACCCACTCTCTACTATTTATAAATTTTTATTTAAACTCCATTGTTTCTTGTTTGCTAGGAACTTGTAGCTTAATTTTCTTGTTCATTTTGAGTTGGGAGCTTTATCATCCACATAGATGAATGTACTATAGTTTTCAAATTCTTCATTACATGAAGTGTCACTTCTTTCTACAAACTCATCAATTTTCACATTTGCAATTTCTACAATTTTGTTAGTGTTAGAGTTCAAATACTTATAAAATTTTCTTTTGGTGGAATAACCTAGGAACATGTCTTCGTCAATTTTTTCAGCAAGAATTCCATTCCTATTATCTTTCAATATATAGCATCTACTTCCAACTATTTTGAAATATTTCTCATTAGGAGCATAACTCTACCATAGTTCTAAAGGTGTCAAATTTGTACCTTTCTTGACTTGTAGCCTATTTAGGGTATAGCTAGTATTACTGATTGCTTATCTCCAATATTTATTTGATACGCTCTTCTCAATGATTAATGTTCTTGCATAGTCTATTATTGATTTGTTCCTTCTTTCAGGTATTCCACTTTGAGGAGGGGTACTTGGTACTAAAATCTATCCTTTAATTCCTCTGTCATTGTAGAATTTATTGAACTCATTGGAAATGAATTCACCACCTCTATCAGATCTCAAGTACTTTAGACTCTTCCCTATTTCTTTTTCAACTCTAGCTAAATACCACTTGAGTAACTAGAAAGCATCAGATTTAGCTTTAGGAAACATCATAGTCAACATCGTAGAGTAGTTATTAGCAAATATAATGATACTTATCTCCGCAATAAATTTCAACATCAATGGGTCCACATAGGTCATTATGAACTAATTCCAAAATATCATTATTAGTGTATGTTTTTCTCTTAAAACTAGACTTGGTCATTTTTCCCAATTGATATTGTTTACGCATAACATTTTTAGGCTTCTTTAGTTTAGACAACCCTCTTACTTTTATCATCTTACTAATATTCACCAAATTGTCAACATTTACATGACATAGTCTCTTGTGCCATAACCGCATCTTCTTGTTGTGCAAGAAAACATGTCTCATTTGATAAATCTAGATTGAACAAGTTACCCCTTGTCTATTCACCACTTCCAACTAGCTTATCATCAACATCATGTATATTGGAATTCAACTCTATAACCTTATTTGTTCAGTTGTGAAACACTCAACAAATTATAGTTAAGTCCTTCAACCCAATAAAAATTGTCACTTGTTATCTTGTCAGTTAGTTGTATAATATATTTACCTTTCACAACACATTAGATATCATTACCAAATCTAACACATCCACCTTTGTATGGACCAATATCTTCAAATTTATCTTTATCACTAGTCATATGATTGGAGCATTCACTGTCAATTATCCATGTCACTTTTGTTCACATATGAGATTAATGTAGTTTTCTCATCTTGATCAGAATCTTCTTTCATAGCAACATAGAAAACTTCATCATAATTACTCTTAGATTCATTGTCAATTTTCTCTTTAGCAATATAAAAACCTTTCTCATCTATTTCATCCTTTCTTCTCTTGTAGTCTTTTTCATCACTTCTTCCTTTGTACTTTCTTTCCTTCCTTTCATCCTTACCCTCTTTGTCAGGACATCTAATAATAATATGACCAATTTTGTTGCATGAAAAAAAAATTATAGGTAGTTTACCTTTGTATTTACCTATTCCTCTTCCAAATCAATTTTTAATACGGGCTTTAAGTTCATCAAAACTATCACTATCACTCTTCTCATGTTTTCCTTTATTTTTACTAAGAACTAGTTGTGACTTAAATGAAAATTTAATGGTAGCAAGTGTGTAGTTCTCAAAATTAGACATCTCAAAATTAGTATCTCTACTAATTACACCTTCTTAGGTCAAATTATTACCTATTCTACATCTCAGTTCTTGGATTGTAGATACTCTAATGGCATAAATAAGAATTACAATCTGCAATACCTTAGTTATCACTATTTCATCTTTGATTTCTCTATTTCCACCTTGAATAGCATTAAAAACCTCTTGAACTCTTGTGTAGTATTGTAATATATGCTCACCTTCCATTGTTCTCATGTCATCAAATTTACCTCTTAGGCTTTCTCATTTGGCTCTCAATAAATTGTCATCACCTCCATATATGGTCTTGAATTTGTCCAACATCTTCTTTGCACTATGAAATTCTTTTAGGTCATCAAACTCAACATATATTAGGGCTAAGGAAATATCCAACATTACTTGGTTGTGTTTTAGTGTTTTTTTTATGAGCAGTTAGAGGAGTAGTTGTTAGCTTTACATACTCATTGTCCAACAGGTTAACAACAACATCATTGATACTAGATATGTGCAACCTCATCAAGGTCTACCATGTAGGAAAGTACTCCTTGTTCAAGTTGGGTACATCTCTCTTATGAGTCATGATCTATAGCTTCAAGTACCTTCAAAATTTTCTTTGTAAGAGCTAAGGTTTGATACCAATTGTTTGAAATTCTTAGAATAACCTAGAGGGGTGACATGTGAATCAGTTAGTCAAGGTCTTTAAATACCACTTGAACAATCTAAATACAAACACTTATTGTTCTATTTCTCCTATTGTTTCTCAGTCTCTACTGTAAAAATATCTTAAACATAACTTTCTCTTCATAATGAAAAGATTATCAAATGTAAAACATATAAAGCATTCAAAATAGGTTTTGACACTAGGATTTTATGAAAAAATCTATTTTGGGAAAAACCACTAGTAACATGTCACTATTTTTAACTCTCTTGAAGTGAGCCTTGTTAGGAGTCAACCTTGTTAAAGGTTACAAAACACATTGTTAAGTGTGATCTGTTTAAAGGATTCAATCACCCTATTAGGAGTGGCCTAGTAAGAGGAATTTAATCATTCCATTTAGAATGTCACCTTATCAAAGTATTTACAAATACTGTTAAGTCTTCCAATGATTGTTAGACTAGCCTCTATTAAAAGGATTTCAATACAAAATATTTACATTGATTAGAAAGAAAATTGTAGGTTTTGATCTGTGTGATTGCAAGTCACTTTTGTAGGTTTAGTTCTTTGTTCGTTCCTTATGCTGACTCACTGATAAGCCTTCCATTGTCATCTCAAAATCCTAATTTTCTTAGAAACCCTTCAAGCAGTCTGTGCACTCTTCTCAACAACATTCAAGCCTTCTACTCAGATTCACTTATCAATATCAGTATCATCTTTGTAGGATTTCTACTTTAGCTTCACATTCTCTTACACATTTGTGCATTTAAGATCCACCTCCTTCTGTATGTGCCTTTTTCATATACTTGCACTCAATTTTTTTTGGCTCTATACCTCTTTAAATAGGAAAATTTTTCTTTACCATCTTCTATCACCACCATAGATCTTAAAGTTTATGATTACGTTTAGCTTGATTCATTGTATCTATCCATATTCTTCATCATCCTCTAGAAACTTCTTTGGAATATGTATATTAGGTCTTTACCTAATCATCTCCTTGAATTTAATGGTCCAACTCATCAATCTTATCTTCAACACACTTTCCATCTCTACAGAAATCAACCGAGTCGGCTGGGAAACATGATTTCCTTGAATTTATTCAAATACTAATACCTAACAATATCTAAATTTTGACACTAGGTCATCACTAAATTACTCAGTTGTTGTAAAGATTTTTGATCAACATCAATTATCTTTTATGATCGATACTAATGCTCAATCAACACTAGATTTACTTGGAACTAACTGTAGCTCAGTTAACACTAGCATCACTTGACATTCCTTAGCCTTTTACTCTATTGTTCGAGATGGGTTAGCTTTCTTGGCATAAAAAATCACTTTTCTTTATAAAAGTCTATCTAACTAAATGTCCATTGTAACTCCTTTTTCATAACTCAACCTTTCCTCTAGGTAGTATTGTTATGGGTGATTTCTCAAATCCTCTCCATCAATCAAATAGATACAAAATTTAGATTAGGTAGCAATATGTCTTATCAAGAGATTTGACATCTATGACAAAACAATAATTGTTTAAATTGTAAGTTTAAAATATATGCATGCTCTCCACTAATCAAAAAAATCAAGGTCAGTTTCATTAAAAAATTTCATCTCATTAAAATCAATAAATTCAAGCTTCATCTTGGTCAACAAAGATATTTATCTACTCAATGCATCTACAAATCGATTAGTGACTTCTCTCTTATGCTTGATCACAAATGTGAAATTCTCCAAATAATCAACCCACTTGATATGCCTCTAATCTAATTTATGATGACTTTCCAAATATTGTAAAGTCTTATGATCGGTATACAAAAAAAAATCCTTGGTTACTAAATAATGTCCCCACTAGTTTAAATATCGATAAAGGTATGTGCAGGATCATGGTGTGCCAAAAAGTGGCGATCTGAAAAAATCTTTAGTTTTTAAATATCTCAAACCATTTCCAAATCTATTCCAACTTTTTTCACACCCACCCTAATTCTAAATGAAAAAAAATCCGATAAATGTGCTTTTGGCCTATTTTTATGTGATTTTTACTTCAAACATATAGCTAATGACTTTTTTTTCACAAAAATTTGATGAAATAAAAATGGTTTCTTAAGAATGTTCTTATCTTTCCATAAATGTAGGGTTTGTCAAATTATGAGTTTAGTAAGTAATTATTACTTATTTTCTAATGGAGTTATGTATAAAGTCTTAACAAACACACTACTTGAGAAAAAACTATAACTTTCAAATGGTACAACATTTTTTAAATCCAAAAGATGCATCACATTCTATGTTTCTTCTACTATAAGGGAAAGAAATGAAAAATTGAATTCTACAGAGTTTTCAATTAGTTAAGGTGGTCAGACATGAGTTTTTTATTCTAAAAATGCTAAAGTCAAAAATTAATTATTAATTATTGATTAAGAATAAAAATACCCAAAAATATGTGTCACATCCAAGCATGAGTCTACTACTTATATCTAGAATATTATTAAAAAATATTATCATTTGGTTTTGATTAAGGTGGTCAGAAATACGTCTACTTCGTATTTTTGTTTTGAAATTTTTGTAATAATGCATTAAGATTCAAAATTTTGACCAATCAATTTTTAATTTTTTGAGATAAGTCCTAGTAGTTTAGAAACTAGATTCAATTTTCTAGAGATTCTTTTCTCTCAACTTTTTGATATAAAGTTAATAACAAGTAGAAAATTGCACATCAAGTTGACATAACCCTTATTTTTTGATTTTTTATTGCCACTTAAGAGCATAGTTTGGTTGACCATGATCTTTCACATACCTAAAAACAACATATAAATATTGATTATATATAGAATACTTCATTTTTAGCGTTATTTAACTTCTCACTAAAGAATGTAATAGGTTTACCATCTTGACTCAAAACAACTCCAATTGTACTATCAGTTGCATCACATTCCATTTGAAATACCTTATTGAAATTAAAGAAAGATAACATTTGTAATTAAATAACCTTCCACTTAAATATTTCAAATCTCTTACCAATACCATGTGTCCACTTGAAGTCCTTTTTGTATCCTCTCATTGTCTTAGTCATAACATTACAAATTGAACAAAAATTTCTAATGATCAAAACTTGCCAATCCATCAAATGATCTAACATCACCAACATTCTCAAGCGGAGGCTAGTCAACAATTTATTTTACATTCTTAGGATCCATCTTCAAACCATCATCATAAATTACAAAAACCAAGCTACAAAATCTTATCTTTCATGAATGAACACTTCTTCAAATTAATCTATAGCTTTTCTTCTTTCAATCTCTCCAAAATTTTCCTAATATGCAATAAATTTCCTTCCCTACACTTATTGAATATACATAATTTATCAACCTCATAAAAGGACTTGGCACATTATTTAAACCAAAAGGAATAACCAACAACTCATATAGCTCCTCTTTTGTCTTGAAAGTAGTTTTACATTCATCAACTTCTTTGATTCTAATTTGATGATAGCCAATCTTAAAATATATCTTGGTAAAATATTTTTCACTAGTTAAACAATCCATTGTATCATCTATCCTTGAAATAGGAAACCCATCCTTTACTATGATGATATTAATTTCTTTATAATTTTTACACATTCTTCATTCTCCATTATTTTTAGGTGCTATTACTATAGGTATTGTACATAAACTCAAACTATCTCTGATCAAACCTTTTTGCAATAATTCATGAATTTGCATATTAAATTCTTCATTCTTAGTTGGAGTCAATCTATAAGGTTATTTGGTTGACAAAATAACCTAAGGAATCAGGGCCATACAATGAATTATACTCCTTATAGGTGGTAAACTATTAGGCACATTATCCAAAAAATTCTCCTTGTACTTGGTAAGTAATTCTTCAACTTATATCGGAACTCGATCAACACTATCATCACTTGATGTATTAAGAATTATAGAAAAACAAACTTTTTGTTTCCTCATATCTTTGAAAAACTAATTTCCATTCAGCAGGAAAACCAAAACTATTGTATAATGATATTCATATGGTATCTCTATTATAGGTAACAATACTTGTCTCTTTCCATTAGCCTAAATGGTATAGTGATTTAATCTCACATTATGTACTACTTCTCTATCATACTACCAAGGTATACCCAAAATAATATGAAAGCAATGCATAGGCATGATATCTAACAAGACTTCACCATAATATCTCTTGAATCTTAAATTTTAGAAGGCCTTTTTCGCTTACCAATAATTTACGCTCATTGCTGATTTCAACAATATGGTATAGTTTAGGATGTTTCAACCTCTTCAACTACAATGTGTTAATTGACACCCTTCATGGGAGGGAAATTTTCTTCAAGTGATGCTCAGAAAAATCACACAATCTAGTCCTGAAAAAATTCACTCACTTACAATGTGTTGATCAAGTCCTCTAATGCCAAGTTTTCTGAGCTTCCACTATTAAAGATTACCTTGAAACATCTATCTTCAATCATGCATTTCGTATTGACTAGAATTCTTCTTTAAATAAGTTCCTTATCATTTTTCTTATTCCACAAGAATCTCCTTATCATCAATTTCCTTCCATTTTCTAGGTTCATTAGGTGGACTCAAAGATTCTTGAGCTAATGCATTTCTATTACTACTCCAAGTCTTCTTCTCAAATTAAGTACATTCAAAGTCTCTATGACCATCTCCATACTAAAAATAATTTTCATAGAATCTTTCTCTACTATAACCACCTCGATAAGAACTACTTATTCCTCGATGTGAACTATCACCTTTCCACTTGGTCTATCCTTTATCTTTTCCTTTCTATTAATATTTGTCTATATCTTGTACTATACCATCATATCTCATATTTTCTTCATAAGATCTACCTCTACCTCTTCCTTCACATTATCTATTTTCACATGATTGATCTCATCTTGAATTGATGTCCTTAAGCCATTCAAGTATTTAGAAACTTTTGTTGATCTTAGATTTGGTTTTGACAAGTGAGTGTCAACACACTTAAGTTAATTAGTTAGTTCATGCCAAACAAGTAGTACATGTTGAGCACAAACATGTATATTATAGGGCATGTTGAGTCCACAGTGAGTGTTGAGCCACTCATATGTCAAGTCACTCAAGTGCCAAATAGATAGTGTATGCCGAGTGATTTAGGAGCTAAGGGAATAGTGGATGCTAAGTGATACAGATGTCAAGTCACAACAAAAGGCTTAATGTATACTAAGCATTCGAGACTTTAGGTGCCGAGTAAGACAGTTTTGACATATTTCTTTGTAATGGCACAAAAAACTATGTAAACCATTTTTGAATTGACTTAAAGATGAATTATGATATTTTGGAGATAAAGATGAATCTTAAGTTGGATTCCCAATAAAATTATATGCAACCAATCATAAAATGGGAAGGATTAAGTGGCAAAATAGATGAATCTTAGCCATAGATTCATACATAACCCTAAGTCACCAAAGTCTTCTTAAGGAGGACAAATCCTAAACTCTTTAGTGAGGGTGTAAGGTATTGAAGTAGAGTATAGAGAATTTTGCACACACAAATAGAGCATTCGTGGTGGCTAAGGAGTTATGAAGTGAGATTACATTCCAGAATGAATTAGAGCAGAATAGAGGAAAGAGAAGAGTATACAACAAAGAGATATCTAATCAAGGAGGATTAAGAAGACATCAGTTCAAACAAGATTTTTTATTAGGTGAAGAAGTGCTAACTAAAGGATCAATGCTAAGACATTCTAACAGGTGATTTTAGTCAAAATCTCTTAACAGAGTAGTCCTAATAGGTTGTATTTAAATTCTCTAACAAGGTGCTTACTAAGTTGTGAGTTAAAGTCCTTTAGCAAGGGACACTTCTGACAGGACATTGAAATCCTCTAACAAGGTGAGACCTAACAGTCTTTGTAAGCCTTTAATAGGGCAGACCTTTCACAGGGTAGATCATCTCTCATGATCAAAACATTGTAACCTTAATTGGATACACTTTATTACTGTAGTAGTGAATATTTGTGGGTGTCATCCCCACCCTAGTTTTACCTTCTCATTGGAGGGTTTATGGGTAATCATATCTGGTGTCATATGTGTGTGAATGTTTACTTGTTTACATGTTCTAGATATACATGTTTTACATGTTATTTTAGTTTACTCATTGAATTTATGAGATGGATGTGTGGTGAAATTTTTATGGGTTTAAGTTTTAACTACTAATTCACCCCACCCCCCTCCCCGCAATAAATTTACCTTTCCTATTGTAATTCCAACAACTTTCTCAACTTCAACATCTACATGTCCATATCTGATATCTAACTTGTAGAACTCATTAATATAAGCCTTCATAGTTGTAATCTCCTACCTCAAGTTTTGCATTCTCCTCAATAAATTAACCTAAAAATCTACAAGGAGGAAATTCTTCTTCAATTTACCTACCATCTTTACTCAATTTCTAACCTCTTCTTTTCTTCTTATTTGTCTATCTATTTGCAAATGTTCCCTCTAAAGTGAAGCAAGACCCTTCAACTTGATAACTTCTATTTTTACCTTCCTATTATCAGAGGTTCTATCACACTCAAATAAATTCTCCATCTCAAAGATCTAGTCCAAGAAGGCATTGGTATTCAATTTCCCATCATAATTAGAAACTTCAACAATGAGTTTATAATTTTCTCTAGATAAAACCCTTAAAACCCTCTCTTCATCTTCTTCAATTTGAGGTTCAAGATTAGGTTTTGCTACTTCTTCATCACCACTGATATCATTAGGATATACTCTTCTCTTTTGAGATATTTCAACAACATAGATAATGTGGCTATGATTTCTCTCAACATCTCCATAATAGAATTTTATGCATTTCCTCTACCTCAAACAATCTTGACAACATGTTCCTATAACATTGCAACCCTTTTCAAGTTATAGGTCATAACTTACATCTTCAAATCTACAACCAATCAAACTAGGGTTCTCCACAATCCTAAAATTCAAATGAACAAAACCTCACTCGGATACCACTTGATGCAAGGTATAATTATAGCTAGGGTCAAAGGCTCAATAAATTACCATGCAACCTTAGTAATTTAATACAACATAAGGAAAATAATGAAGAAACAATGCTAGAAGGAGACAAAAGATAGATCTTTATTAATTTAGCAATTTAATCCATACATGCAAGGCTATAAGGCCATTTGCATTGCCACAAAATATGAAAAATCAATTATAGAATAGATTCTTCATGTAACATGCACAATCTATGATCTTCCAGACTCCAAGATATAAATCTACCTAGCCTTTACGTATTCTCTCTACATATTAAACCTTAGAATTGACCCCTTTATTTATACTTTCCAAAATGTCTTTCAAAAGATTTCAAATTTGCATTGGATAAAGCAATGACCAAAAATAAGTCTACCTACTTCCCAATGATCAAACCCATACATTTAATCTAGACCATGAATTAGATACAAAAGTCATTTCTCAAGAATCAAATAGACACCTTGGTAGAAAAAAGAACAAGATGTTGGAATATTAGGAAAGGTAGGATGTTGAGAGGTAGATGGATTAGTATTCTCAAAAACTTTTACCATTAAAAAAATTCAATATTCACCTTAATTCCTCTATCACTTGGTAATCCTATATAACATCTACCACATTAATTGTAATTGAAACTAACTTAACTAATTACAAATGCATCAATCATAAACTCATAAACATAAAACATAACACTTTACACAATCATTTGATTGCACAAAAACACTTGACCATAGGGAAAATTGCAGTGGGGATGGTATTGAAAAATCTATTACTACTACAGTAAGAGGGTTCCTTATCAAGGTTACAATATATTGTCACTTCTAGTGACTTGCTCAATTATGATTATATAATCATATCTACTAGGATAAACCTTGCTCAAGGATTTTACAATAGTCCTCTAATTGTGTACTCAGTTAAGAGACTTACAGAAAATAAAGTTAGGTCGACCTTTTTCAAGGATTTATAACTACTACGTTGATTAGAATGTAGGAGAAAGTTAACTTTGTAATAGAAACTTACTTTTCTTCATTAGATCCCTCTTCTTCTCACTCATATATCACCTTCCTTGATTGATCTGAAATTTCTCTCAAATCTTTGATATCTAACATATATGATACACTATGCACTTTACTCTATCATCTACTTTCCTTTCACCCTTCAATACTTTTCTCAATAATAATAGAAACCTTCTAAATTATTCCATATAGGTTATTTTATAGTTTCCTTTTGCCTCTTTGCAATCTAACCTAATTAGGGTCTAGGAACTTTCTAAAATCCATCATTGATTGAAATCAATGGTCTACAATAAGCTATGATTTGATTCCTCCCCTTTCCTAGTTTTCATTGGTCTTTTCTATCTTATAATCATAGAATATTCAATTGACATTATTCAAGAAATATTTGTAAATATTTACCTTGAACTGTCTAAACTACTTTTCACTTGGAATGATCACATCTCATTAGATTTTGTACAAATCCAAACTTTCACATAGTCTTTATTTCACCTAGTAAATATTATATTATTTGTGCTATCATTCAATATTATCTCTTCTCATCCATAACTATGTAGCTTGGTAATCTCTTTTCTTGGGACACTCTATCTAGCTTGGTGAATGCTTCTTCTCAATGTATATTGAAATACTTAATAAATACTAAGCTCAAGTATAACTGTAAAACTCATTCATCTCTGCATTCTTTTCTCAGGAAATATCATGACTTAGTCACTATGCTCATTTTTAGTTGGATTTTTCACACTAATTGGTGTTATGATTATATATGGTAGTAACATTCCCCACTTTTGACATTAGTGGGAAAACATTATGCATAGAAATAAATACAACTCCCTCTGTGCATATACATTTTGGCATGACCTAGTTTTCAAAATCTTTCTGAAAACTATTTTTATTTTCTATATTATATAAACTCTTGATAACTTTGTAAATAAACATAATACAAATAAATATATAGAAAAAAGTATATACTATCCCCCTTATTTTTACACTAATGTAAAAATAGATCTAAACATAGAAATAATTACATTGGATACAATCCAAAGTGATTGAGAAAATCCTTGAGATTCTTCAGTATAACTTCCAATGTACTATCCCAATTAGACTTGATCAGGTCAATAATCTTCTTTTCTATCCTTAGTTTGGTAGTGAGATCTATCACGTGATCAATAATATATAAGTTCAAGGAAGCTATGAGATTCTTTGCAAATTTAATATGATCTTCCATCACCTCAACATGAGATAATATTAATTATTTAATTTTATTGATCTTTTCTCTCAAATTACTCTCTTCTTTTAACAATTCATGTTGAAGACCTGTAAGAAATATCACTCGGTTATAGTGCAGGGATGGTATACTTGGATTTGTTTTCAATTCACTAGCACTTTCCTTCATATAATCACTAACCTTTTGAAATTTTCTTTTGACTTCACTTGTTAACTAGGGAATGCCACACAATTTTTGAAATACCTTCTCATTTTTTCCAATCTAGTATCATAGGTGGACAAAGAGACTTGGTGTATAGAAATTTCACTAGCAATTTTCTCCAACACTTATTTCTCAAATTTCTTCTCTTCTCGCTCCATAAGCTTTGATTGTGTATCAATTTTTGGTGCATTAAGCTTGTCCAATTTTTATGAGTTGATAAAAAATGATTGTCTTCTCATTCAATAGAATATTTGGAATATCTAGAAATATGTCCTTAACATCATCTACCACTTCTTTTTTCTTTATGCTCTCTTCTTAGTCTTTTTTTCTCAAATTGTTTAGCACATAACTTGATATATATTTCTATTTTCTCTTCATCCAAAGTATTTGGATAGAAATTTGGTATAACAGTCACTTTATCTAGAATTACAAGGTTAGAGCTGATTTCTTGTGCTTCCTTCTTCTTATACTTAATTTTTTGACTTCTTTCTTTTTGAATATATAATTCTTGTGCTTAGTGATACAATTTGTGGCATAGGAACTTAGAATTTTAGACATCTCTATTCAATTCCAGTGTCTTTCTTTGATTCATATCCATTTTTTGTGAATAAAAAATAATAGAAGCTATAGTAAGTGCTACAAAAGGCTCTAACTATAACACCCCGCCAAGGGATCCAAAGAATTAACCTAAAATTTTCACTAAGTTTGGTAGCATTTATTTTTTTAAAATCATGAAAATTAAACCATTCATAACATAGTAGCAAAAGCAATAACATTATCCAACTGAAAGTAAACATAAACATACATACATAACATGTTTCATTCTTAAGGATCCCTTTTAAACTTTGAATCACATCTAAATTTAACTATTAATGATTCCATCTATATACACGGAGATTTTTTTTTTTAACACAACAACATTATATATATATATATATATATATGTATGTACATGTACATGTACATATATATGTACACGTACATGTACATATATATATATATATACACGTACATGTACATATATATATATATATGTACATGTATGTGTACATATATATATATATATATATGTACATGTACGTGTACATATATATATATATATATGTACATGTACATGTGTGTATATATATACATGTACATACACATATATATGTGTGTGTATGTACATGTACATGTACATCTATATATATATATATGTACATCTATATATATATGTACATATATATATGTACATTTATATATATATATATATATATATATATATATGTACATATATATATATATATATGTACATATATGTACATCTATATATATATATGTAAATGTACATATATGTACATATATATATATATAGATGTACATATATATATATATGTACATATATATATAGATGTACATATATATATATATATGTACATATATATATATATATGTACATCTATATATATATGTACATATATATATATATATATATATATGTACATCTATATATATATGTAAATGTACATATATGTACATATATATTAGATTTACATATATATATATATATATATATATATATATATATATGTACATATATGTATATATATATATAGATGTACACACACACACACACACACACATATATATATGTATACATGTACATATATATATGTATATATGTACATATATATATCTATGTACATATATATATGTACATAGATATATATATATATATGTACATAGATATATATAGATATATATATATATATATGTACACACATATATATATGTATGTATATATATATATATATATATATATATATATATATGTATGTATGTATATATATGCAGATTTTAAAATATATATGTATATTTTAAACAAGGAAAACATTTACAATAATGCTTGCAAATATAACATAATTTTTTTAAACAAATAGGGCTTTTCAATTTTATAAATTAAAAATTTTCTCTTTAATGATTGTTCTCTAGATTTGCCTAATTGGTCCTTCTAACAAGTTGTCCATAGGCATTTGAAAACCCTAGCCTCATAATTTCCTCAGATCTATGAATATGAAAATTTCTTATATAGAATTAACTACCCATAAAAAAATGAAAAAAACCAAGATATGAAAATCCTCAACAAGCATTTAGAAGATACGAAGAAGACAGGAAGTGCAAGAAACGAAATAAGATAAGCCAAAATCACAAGTGTCTACCTAGACATTGATGCTAAATCACTTCTCCTTAGATTTTGCAGAGCAAGCTCCTTCCTTCTCCAACATTTTTGAGTCCTCCAAATGTGCTCCCTAAGCTTCTAGGAGTGCCTAAATATAAAGAACTCTTAGGAACCACCTAGAATGTCTCTAGAAACAACTAGAAGGTGTTGACAACCAAGCATTAGTCTTTTGCAACCTTCTAGATGAGTCATAAGATTGTAGACACCATGTACTTGATTTATGCGCTAGCTCCTGTGTTGTTGACAATACATGCATAATTAGAGTGCAAACTCTTGTGTTGTCTACATGACAACTCCTGAGAATTTGCAAACTCCTATGTGAGAAAATATTAAAATAATGCACATTAATTAATTTAATATTCTCTTTACTCTTTTTAATATAATTTATTAGTTTTAAATCTCATTCACTCACTTTAATAAATCCACTTGTTTAATATATTTTAATATCTTTTCCTTTTTTAAATTCATTTTTGAAACTTAATTACTAAAATATATAATAATATTATTTAGCATTTATTAAAAATGAGCTCTAAATATATTTGTAGGACCAGAAAATGGGTTAAAATGCATAACACACTATGAGCAAATCACAAAACTCAATAATCATACATTAGCACCTACTAGTCTACCATGAAAGCCAAACTAATAAAGAAAGCAATAGAAACCCCCTCCTTGGTTTGTAGCTCCCATGTCCTTCTTTCTTCTTCAAATGATTGTAGCTCCAATTTTCCTCTAGTGCACACAAGATTGAGCAAAAGCCTATGATATGGATAATGCCATGAGAATACTAGAAGTGTGATTTTAAGCTTGAGAGCAAGAAGTGTAAATGCAAAGAAGTGGTGACTCAAAGACTCAAAAATTTGCATTTTCAAGACTTAAGCATTCATATCCGAAATGAGAGAAAGCGTGTCCATTTTATAATTGACATGGAGGATGAGAGCATTGGATTTTTCACCCATAGATATGTGATGTGGAAAGAGATTCCTTTGAGAATCCAAGATGCATATGAAAAAATATGCCAATTGTTAGATTCTATGACACATGAAAGTCAAACTTGGCTAAATGTGGAAGAGAATTTATGATGCATCATAAGAAACCTCAACCCACTTAAAGTCAAGAATCTATGACGAATAAGACAAATAGGGACATGCGTAAGAGATAAGAATGTTTGATATGATTCCGAGTTGATATGAAATTGATGTGAAAGAGGATAGAAATGATAAAGTATGATCAATTTGGCCAAAAGATCGAAGTTAGTAGAATGAGAAAATGGGACAAATTAGTATGAAGAAGTGATGAAACCATAGATGTGAACCATTTGTAAGCATCTACAATATTATTATTAAAATAAATATTGTCATGTTCCAAATTTATACTTATAACTTTTATCTTCAAATTAATTCTTTTTATTTAATTAATTTCCCAATTAGTTAAATAAAATCAATATTAAAATATCATAATAATTTTCCATTTAATTAAATCTTTTAATTAGACTTAATTAGTAGAAAATACCGCAAAGACTCATAAAGTAAAATACAAAAATCCATCATGGCAAAACACATACAAAATTAAACCAAAAGGGTTAATATCATGAATTACTTCATTCAACGCATTTGGAGGGTACTCAACTTAGATACTTGTCCTAATTTTCAATTAGGAAAAATGGCTTAAAGTTTTGCGATTTGGACTTGAGTATTTATCTCCCCCCTCTTACCATTAAGATAATTCGATAGGGTACGCTCATTCTGGTGATTCAGGGAAGTCAATACTCAGTACGTGCAACCTGCATAAAAACCATGTATGTACAAGTATAATATATACTAAACTAAACAAGCAATGGCAAGAAGTGGTGCATCATGTAGATCCCGACCAGCAGGTGACTACGACTCCCTTCCTTATCGACACCGGAAATGCCATATAGAAAGAAAACAAACACACACACCATACACATGCAAGTATGGGGTAACTATCCATAAGAAAACAAATATGATAATAAATCATCTAACTAATCATCATCAATAGCTGAAATCACTGAATAATCATTATATATACATAAACTATAAAGTTCCAAGTAATCTCATCATATACCAACTGAATTTGAAACAATATCTGATAATCTCAAAACAATGTTACTAATAATCATCAACATAAAAGTAGCCCTAAAAGAGTTTGACAATGATAGAAAAAATGTGAACTAGGGGTAGGCACTACGCTAACTCCAAGATGATTACTTCAATGATTATGTGTACTTGGACAAACTTGTGCAATATGTCTCCAATACATCTCCAATTGGATGAACATAAGTCCACAAATACAATCTTGGTGCTCCTACATACTAGTTTTCTGACTACCCTAGGATGCTCCTACTTCAATTTCCCACTTGAATTTGAATGTCTAAGTGACCATCATTTAGTCTTTTAGATGTGTTTAGTTCACTTGTGTGTTTTCAATAATAAAAGTGAAGAATATCCTACTTTTGTACTCTAGAGTTTTCCTACTTCAAGAAAACCATTGTAATTGGGCCAAGATAATTTTAGGAAACGACCTATAGAAATGAATGGGACTACATTTAGAAATGATAATTTTGACAATGTAGACAATCTTCATACAATCTTTTTTTAAAGTCTTGTATGTAAAATTACTGCAATCAATGTCTCCTTCTTTGTACAAATTAGACGTTATCAGTTAAGGGGAATAAACCCTTGTAAATTCATGAAATCTTGGTAATATATTAGAAGTAGAGAACTAATTTCAAAGCTAGGAAGGAAAAAAATTGGGACAAAGTGGGTGACCATATAGTTGGACTAAATTTCAGGTGGAAATGTTAGCAACAAAAGTAGTTTTGGACTTGGTAGAAAATATCAAGTATCCACTCAAAATCTTATTATCCTACAAACTAGACAAAGAAAGAAAAAACTTATGAGAACTTGGGAGAAAGTCATAATTCTTTTAATTATTAGATCACACAAAATTTTATTTCTCATCGAGTGAAACAAAAATAATAGATTATCCCATCCAAGCCAATTATGATTTTGTACAATCACATGACCTTTCAAGTGCATTGAACCAACATTATAATGAGTCATGGCACTACAAGTAAGTTCTAGTTTACAAAAATATATAGTTAAAGCACAAGAAAATTGCTATTAAACTAATGTTTAAAAAATTCATGTATGTAAACATGAACTATGAAAGATGTGTATGAGTTGAGAAGGATGAATTCAATTCTTGACATGACCATCAATCATACTCCTATTACAAATTGTGGCATATCAATAAAATGTGAGAAAATTGAAAAGAGGGGTCTCGATACTTTACTTTGGCAATTTTGTGTATGTGTGAAGGGAACAATATTGCAAGAATATGTATATAAGATAAATTAAAGAGTAGGAAGAGAGAGATCATAGAGTGTAATAGATAAGAAAACATTATGGTAAACTTTTTAAGTTTATTTTTATAGTTATATTTTTAAGACTTAATTAGATAGTATGTCTATTCAAAATTACGTAAGTATAATTAGGTTGACTTCATGTGTAAATACTAGAAAAGACAACAATAGACATTTTTTTCCTTCCTCAACATAGTAGTTCAATGTTCACTAATATCTCATGTCTTAAATATCTCAAGAAATCTAAGAATGTCACTAATGTTTTAGTTTAAATGTTACTAAATGATGGTAGATCTAAATTATATCATATGAAAAAATAAATAATAATATTTATAATCCTTATTGTTGATATGAATCCCTTTGTTTGACATTAGTTTGTATTGGACTATATTAATTATAGTTTCATACATTGATATTTGGTATTAGTTTTACAATTATGTTCATCTTTATTGATACAATTGTATTACTTTTAAATCTTTTACAATTCATTTTAAAAGATTCTCTTAATTTCAAGAAGAAAATAATTTATATGAATCATATGATATATGACAATATTGCATTTTGATTGAAATATATTTATAATGTTTCAATCATGTTAAAGTTTGATATAAATAGTGTTCAATTTTTTTAATTTTATTTTAATATTTGATATACATTTAACATAGATCTACATCTTGTTAAACTTATAGGATAATCATTTAATAACACAAAAATATGTCTTACAAGGCCACCTACAATGTCATCATTTAATAAACTTATCTTTAGAGAGAGTACTTAATTAGATATATTTTAATTAGTGAATAAAACATAGATGCATAATTACATATTATAGGCTAATTATTTGTCTATGGGCTCAAAGAAAGCTTGAACAATAACTAAAACTTAGATAATTTTAGTTTTACCATAATCGGTTGTTCAACCCTTATCTTAAGAAACCTTGTCCATAATGAGTTCTACATTGGATCTCAAGTTTTGATAGATTATATAACTACCTTCCTTAGTATGGAATTCGGTATACCTATTTTTAGCATTTTGTGGTTCACTTTATTTGGCCCTTTTTTATTACACCTTATAACAAACTCTAGAAAGCTTTCAAGGAAAGGTTATGTTTCCTCTATATTTTGTAAATTTTTCCATGTTTGACCACAAGGATTCTCAAATACATTTATGGTGGCAATTCATCATAAAAAGTTTTTCAAAGTTCCTCAAAATCTAGATGGTTAAAGTTACACACAAAGAAATATTGTGAAATGTTAATCTTTTGAAGGGCTTAGTATTAAATCTTCCTCCCCGTACCAAAAAAAATAAAATTATCTCCTTTTCTAAAATTCTCGAGATACAATGAAATTACAATAGATAGAATTAATCATAAATTATTGTGTTATTTATTCAAGCTTTTAATATAACAAAAAATAGTCTTAGCCTAAGAAATGTTGCCTTCTCAACATTTTAAATAAATGGAAAATGAGGAAAAGAAAACACCATTGCAAGGCCTTATACTGAAATGTTTTTGTAACTATTAGTTCCATGAAACTTTTATCATGAGAAAGGTCTCTAAAAATTTGTTTGGGAAGTTTTCACATGACTCAAAGGGAACACCTCTACAATTATAAGTCTCAAAGTTAGGGATGTCCATGCATTGAGGAATTACAACACTAATGATATTGTTGAGTAGTCATTTAGCATGATGCTAATGACAAAAATTATCATGAATCTCTGTCTTGAAAAGTTCATCAATGACCAACTCCAAGGTTCTAGATGGTAATTTTTCAACCTACTAGGAAGCTCAATTGAAGATAAATCTAAATGTTCACAAAGAGGCCTTTTCTAGTATCTACCAATTGTACACAACATTCCCAAAATGTATTAACAAAACCAACACATTTTTGTATTTTTCCATTTTATGATGAATGATATTTGTAATCAATGAAACCATATGAACTCCTTTTCTAATCACCAATTTGAAAAGAAAATAACAAAGATAGGGTAAGGAGAGATTAACATAAATTACTAGAAAGGGGAAGTCCTAATGGACACAAGCCAAAGCAACAACACGTCTGTTAATTAAATTATCAGAAGGACCTAGTAGAAAAAAAATTAAATTAGTAGTGCTTCATCAACTCCACTAATGCAGTCATCGATGAGAAATTTGATGGAAAACAAAATATACTTCATGATTCATCAAATTTCGCAACAATAAAAAGTGCACACACATGAGGAAAAATAATATGCATGAGTAATAGTCATCCTTTCTCTAATTCACCACAACAATACAATTTTTTAACATATGAAAAACACCATAATTAAAACATCACAAAATTACCATAACACAATAAAACCATAGGGTCCATTACTATTCATGAACATAAATTCATAAAAAGAGACACACATTTAGCAAGAAATACTACATAGAGAATAAGGGAACCAATAGCATCCTTTATTACATCAAAGTACTAGCCTTTAGTACATATTACATTCATGTATTTAAAGTGTTCCCTTTCCTTAATATGATACTAGGAGTGACAGTTCTTCTAAAATAAATAGTATCCTACAAACTAATAAAATAAAGCTAATTGTATACAAACTAACTCTCTAAGTGGTGCTAATTAGGTCTCGACCCTTGTATATATCAATTAATGTATGCATGATCATTTACATGACTAAAAATTGTAAAAGAAGAAGAAGATAAGAAAAGAGAATCCATGAGATGGAGTCATTGGAGCTTCAAAAATTGCAAGAACATCCTTCTCTAAGATATTTTGGGAGTTAAACTATCATTGAAACACACTTTTAGTGCATGGAATGCTGAAAAACTAGAACAAGTAGTTAATTTTCAATGCACTACAACTGATCCAAAACTATCAGCTCACCTTTGTGTTTGGTGCACATTATGAAAAGTGCACCTCTATGTCTGGAACACTTTGTGAAAAATACACCTTTGTGTTTGGTGCACCTTATGAAAAGTGCACCTTTGTGAAATGTACACCTTGATAAAAGGACAAAAAATGATAAGATTTTTCTAAATCCACAATTTTCTAGAAGTGATTAAATTTTTGTTAGTCCACAATTCTCCAAAACTAATAGAATTTTTTAAGTCCATAATTGTCCAAAAGTGATACAATTTTTCTAAGTCCGCAATTTTCCAAAAGTGATAGAATTTTTTCGCAGTCCACAATTTTCCTAAAGTGAATTTTTTTTTCTAGTTTCACATATTTTTTAAAGTGGTAGAATTTTTTCTATGTACACAATTTTCCAATAGAGACTGAATTTTTTCTAAGCCTACAATTTTACAAAAGTGAGTTAATTTTTCTAAGTCCATAATTTTCCAAAAGTGACAAAGTTTTTTGAAGTCCACAATTTTCTAAAAGTGACAAAAAAAATTCTAAGTCCACAACTTTCCAAAAGTGACAAAAGTTTTTCTAGATCCACAATTTTCCAAAAGTGATGCAATTTTTTCTAAGCCCAAAAATTTTAATTTCCAACATCTAGTTCTTGTTGATGTTCAACCAAAATGATGTTTGGATGTTCTACTTTGAAATTTTGGATGGTGGAGATGATTTCTTGAGGATTTGACAAGTCTGAAGATTCATACTTTTCCATCACTTCCCTATGGAAATCATGAACTTCTTGCCTTACAACTATAAAATCATCAAGATTAGAGTCCAAATCCCTTAGTGTCTCCTTGGTTACAAAAATATATCCAACATCATCTTTAGAGGATACTTCTTGAAACAATGCTTGAATTTTTGTACAACTATTTTCACATAGCATAGTTGGGTTTTGGAGTCATCATCAAATATCTCTAAGCTGGTTGAACTATAGTATTTATTCACTACTAATAGTTGGGCATGTTTTATTTGTATATCTTGAATAACTTCATACATAGATAACATGACCTTATAATTGACCTGTATATTCTCAATCTAATCATAATTCTTATTATGTTATTATCTTGTATAACATATAAACACATTTGGTATGTCTAACTTCCAAGTGCAAATCCATGAAGTGTGAATTCTTGGGTGCTCATTGGAACTTGAAATTCATGGGTTTGAGTGTGATCTTAGCTACTACAGAAGATGAGGAAGCCATGGTAAGATTTGAGACCTCTTTATGTTTTGGATATGTACACTAGCCTACCTTAAGACTTAGCATACCTTCATACTAGCACACATTTAGACTTAGCATACCTTTAAAGTTAGTGCACCTTTGTACTTACACACCTTCTCATGTAACACATCTTCAAGGAGTTGCATAACGTACTCAATTTTACAAAATATAAATGTTTCAAGATTTGAAAATAATTTCTAGTTTTTTATTAAATGAGGTGTAGTGTACATATGATAATAAATCATCTAACTAATCATCATCAATAGCTGAAATCACTGAATAATCATTATATATACATGAACTATAAAGTACCAAGTAATCTCATCATATACCTACTAAATTTGAAACAATATCTGATAATCTCAAAACAATATTAATAATAATCATCAACATAAAACTATCCCTAAAAGAGTTCGAAAATGATAGCAAAAATGTGAACTAGGGGTAGACACTACACTAACTCCAAGATGATTACTTCAATGATTATGTGTACTTCGACAAACTTGTGCAATATGTCTCCAATACATCTCCAATTGCATGAACATAAGTCTACAAATAAAATCTTGGTGCTCCTACATACTAGCTTTCTAACTACCCTAGGATGCTCCTACTTCAATTTCCCACTTGAATTTGAATGTCTAACTGACCATGGTTTAGTCTTTTAGATTTGTTTAGTTCACTTGTGTGTTTTCAATAATAAAAGTGAAGAATGTCCTACTTTTGTACTCTAGAGTTTTCCTACTTCGAGAAAACCATTGTAATTGGGCCAAGATAATTTTAGGAAACCACATATAGAAATGGATGGGACTACATTTAGAAATGATAATTTTGACAACCTAGACAATCTTCATACAATCTTTTTTTGAAGTCTTGTACGTAAAATTACTGCAATCAGTGTCTCCTTCTTTGTAAAACTTAGACGTTATTAGTTAAGGGGAATAAACCCTTGAAAATTCATGAAATCTCGCCAATATATTAGAAGTAGAGAACTAATTTCATAGCTAGGAAGCAAAAAAAATTGGGATAAAGTGGGTGACCATACAGTTGGACTAAATTTTAGGTGGAAATGTCAGCAACAAAATAAATTTTGGATTTGGTAGAAAATATCAAGTTAATATATAGTGTATATTAAGAAAAAATGATGTATATTAGGGAAACAGAAAGAGAGACCTTCAAACATAACCTTCTAAAGGGCCCAAATTTGATTAGCACTACCAAACTAGTGGATGCAAAGGGTGTCAATGTTGAATTCTAGTATTTATATTCCCAAATATATACTCAATAGATCTCTTTCTATAAGATATTATTTCTCTTTAATTTTATGTATTTAATTGATTTGATTAGTGAGAGTAAACTAACTAATTAAATTGTAAGTAAATGTAGAAGCATATATGAATGCTAAAAACATAAAAGGATCAGATCCATAAAATAAAGAAACATATCATTAGATTTGGCCTACTATCAACTTAGTATCATGTTATTGTTTCTCCTCTTCTATTTCTTCACAAGTTTTCACCCCATTCTCCAATTGTTTAGACCTGTGCCTTCTACGCATGGTTATATTTCATGAGTATTTTCTAGTCTATTGTCTGTTTGGTCTATGGAATTTAAAAAACCCAGATTTGTAAAAGCTTTGGTTTAGCCAAATCAAAGTTTTGCATATCTTCATTCAAATTTTTTGAGATTTTACTGAAATTGTTTGTTTCACTCAGAAGGTGCATGTGAAGTGTGTAAGCTTGGAGTTGAAGATTTTTTTTTTAAAGTAGTCCAATCTATTGTTTATATGCTACTTAAAAATCAAAACTAGGTTTTTATTTTCAATTCCTACTTGCTAGTAGGAAGTTGGAAAACTTGGTTTTGAAGGAAAATTGGAAGTCTCGTATGCTAATTCCATTTTGAAAATTTTGAAACAAATGCACAAATTTTCAAATTTTGGTTTTGAAAAAGCCAATTCCTGTCATGTTCCAGGAACCAAACGATATTTTGTTTCTAGAATGTCTCCAATGCTCAGCAAGCTATATATAATCTCAGTATGTTGAATTATGCAAGTTGTTTCTTAAGTCAGTTTTACTAAGCTATATTTCAATGCAAGTAGTAATTTAAATGCAAATTATTTTCATCAATAAAACTATAATTGATGGCATAGTTTCTTTTTGATCAACTACTTGCAACATTTTTTTAGGTCAGAAAAAAGCTGAACTGCAATCCTTGTATTATTATAAAAGTATATAAATAATACCATTCACATGGAATCTCGTCCAAAGTGGCTAAATTAGTTTGTTTCCCAACCAATAATAGATTAATAATTCAAGTGGTACTTACCAGAAGGCTTAAACAAAAGTTGTGAATAGATGATTACATAAAATTTTGAACAAACAATTCAGTGAATATCATCCTTGTACAGAGTAACAGATGATAAAATTTGAAAGTAATTATGAATCGAATATAGTAATTAAACATATTAACACATATGGTCACATGCTTCAAATTTTTTTTTTTAAACTAGTTATACATTAAATGTCAACCTTATACATCAGAAGGAATCAAGTAAATGAAAATTAAATAGAAAAGAATCAAATAAATAATCAATATCATTTTTTCCTTTTTTGATGCCAGTTTTCTTGTGGGTTATTTACATGTGTTACACTTTAAGATAATATCTTTAATTCCAATAATCATGTTATAAAATTTATATTGGAGGTAAAACTATATTATATACATGCTGATAAGAATACAACAACAAGGAAATTTCAATCTAGTTCATGACACTACTAAGATGTATCCCATCTACAACTTGTATAGATACTCTACTTCTTCTGTTAAATGATCATTAACCCTTTCTTTGCTATAACTACGCCATTTGAAATCTCCCATCACATTTGATCCATAAGATTAAAAAACTATCAAATTAAAACATTTTAATTGATAAAAAGTACAAATGAGAAAATAATGTATAACATCCTAAAGAGCAAAAAAATACGAAATTCAATCAAACATGAGTAGTGACATACCTTTATTTAAATTCACAATTTTTGAACCAGCAAATAACTCGTCCGGATCAATATATTGTTGACTCATTAGTAGAGGAATCAAATTCTCTTTTCTGAAAAAACAAAGGTTACAAGAATAAAATCAAGATATTTAATATTCTCTATTAAAAGGAATATAAATACTAGCTTTTCCTTCCTTATATACCTTGTCCATGATTGAATGACTTTTGCTAGACCAAAATCATCAAAATCATCATAGTTTTCCTCCTCAGAACCTTCATCAGATGTCAATTCATATGAAGTAGTTTCATTGCTTAGTATTGACTGCTTAACATATGTAGTACATAACAACTTGAAAAATAATTATATCATTAATATTATTTTGATTAATTAAAATGGGAAGGGTTCTAACTCATAACAAAAAAGTAACATCAAGTTCAATAAACTAGACATTACAAAAAGATCATGACCAGTGACCCAATGGAAAAAGATCATAACCAAAGCCAATAGCTACAGTAAAAAAAAACAACTAACCATAAAACTTTATACTATAAATATGTTTGTATAAATAATCTCAGAGCATATTAAAAAATAAAAAAGAAATAGTTATCATTAATGTTATTTGTTTCTTAGATTTGATTGAGTGAACATTCTTTTAACATAATGTTTTTCCTGATCCATCGTCAGGATGCATGCAAAAGAAAAGAAAGAGAAAGGAGCATCTTTATGATGGATCACAAAGTGTGAACATTTTTTTAACATAACATTTTCCATGATCCATCATCATGATGCATGAAAAAGAAAAGAAGGAGAAAAGAACATTCTTGTGATGATGGATCATGGAGCATGATTGGACACGTTATGTTAAAAAAATGTTCACACAATCAAATCTAGAAAGAAAATAACACTGATGGTTTGCAGATATCAAATAGCTCTAATTTATCAATATTATAAACAAAATTACGTAACATTCATTAAAAAATAGTTAGCATTTTACCTTTGCATGAGAATGTTACAACTTCCTCACTATGATTTGAATCCTTTGATACAAATTTGGTAGACTTGGACACATCCTCTACTATGTGGCATCTGTGTTCAATAGCTTCCTTTTCCTTTCTCCATTTGCCACTTCTTCTTTGTCTCTTCTTCCATTTCTCTCTTCTTTAACTCATATTCAACCTGTTTAATTATTTCTACTCTTAGCATACAACACAATGATAAAATTGTAATAAAATTGTAATTGTGAACTCATGTCTGAGAAATCTCGATTCTAATCTACAAGAACATAAATAATAATAATAATACCAAAGCTTTGTGTTTTTGTTCTTTTTCTTTAATCCCTAGATGTCATTGCTCCTCAGCTTCCTTCTATTGCTTCCAAACTTCTTCTAGTCGCTTCATCTGCTTTTCTTCACATTCTCTCCTTTTCCTTTCTTCCCTTTTCCTCTTGAATGCCATAGCCTCCTCTGTAATTTTATGTCGTTGTTCCGCCTTCTATATTTTCTCTTGCAATTTCCTAAGCCTATCTTCTTCCACTTTCATTTTCCTCTCCAAAGCATTTTTCAACTTCAAATCGAGAATTGATTTTGCTGCCATGGTACCTCCTTTTCTACTTAGTAATTGAATTATGAGTGCACTCTTTACCTTTTTTTTCTGCATTCACATGCAAAGAACAATGAATTTCTCACTTCTGTTTCTATATTGTTTTATACTTGTGTAGAGGAGTGAGTAATTTACGATGCAGGTGTAGCGGACAAAATTATTCTAACACATTGATTGTAGAGCATCCTGATGCAGAAGCATCCAGAGGTATAAGGGCAATCCTATGTCACCCAAAAAAATGTACTTAGACTTAGTTTCTATTTCATGTGTTTTCATTTCTAGATACCCATTTGGGTAAAATAAATGTTCCAACTCTCATAGTTCCACTATCAGTGTTCTAGGATAGAGTATTTGAACTCCTTGGGATACGTGTAAATGCTAAAAAAAATAGGAGTATGTAATTGAGCCATCGTTTTGGTGAACTAGAAGGTGTAAATTGGCCATATGAATGTAATTGTAATTTAGAGCATTGCAGAAAAAGAATCAAGTCAAAAGGCCTCACGGTTTGAAAGTTATCACAGTTTTTTCAGGTTTTGGAGACCTCCTAATAATGCTTCAAAGTCAAGTTAGGGGAACTAAATGACCTTGAAAAGGGCTTAAAAATGGGGGATGAGAAAATCTCCTCCATAGGGCTATAAAGTGCTTCAAGAGATTTTTGAAAATGTAAACGATTCGTCAATCGGAGCTACGGTTCCAAAGTTATGCCTCTCGGAAGTTCAATTACCGTTTCTGGATTATTCTAGATTTGTGTCAACTTCTAATGCAACTTTTGGAGCCTTCTATTTGGTTGATGGATGCCTACTAGCACTTTCTAGAATGTATTCTAGTCCTTAACCCTTCGGGGTCTATTTAAGGACATTTCTGGCATTGTAAAAGGCAGTTCGGAGTGGAGTTTTAGAGGAGGTTCTGAAAGGAGAAATTATCTCTAGATTTATGTTATTGTTAGCCCATAGGGAATGTTATGCAGTCTATTTCATCTGTACTGGATGTATTAGCTTATTTAAAAAGTTAATAAAATCTCCCTTTCTTTTTGTGTCCATTTTGTGTGTGGGTTGTGTTACCATTAAGTGGTATCAGAGCCAGTTTTCTTGAGTGTGTAGACAGAGTGCTGACTGTGAGGCAGTTTGCACCAGGACTATGTGGTTGTGGGTTTGAGTTAAAAAGATGCCTCCACAAAGAGAGCGTGGTAGAAGGGTCAGATCTGTTAATCCTAAGGAGGTTAGAGCCCTCCAAAGGTAGGTACAAGCATCGTAGGAGGAGCTCCGTAGAGGAACAAATGTTGCCGTAGGTGACGACAGTGAGGATGACAATGAAGAAGAAGAAATTGGACCAAAAGGGGAATTTGATGGGGAAGTTCTAAATCAAGTAGAGGAAAGGCTTTTTAGGGCCATTACTAAATTTGGGAAAAGACCTACAATTGATGTGGGTGTATTTTCAGGAAATTTTAAACCAGATGAGTTGATCGATTGGATCAATGAACTGGAAGAATACTTTGAGTATGAGGATATCAGGGACCCAAATAGGGTTAAGTTTGCAAAGGCCAAACTGAAGGGCCATGCCAAAATCTAGTGGCAATAGGTTCAATTGGAAAGAAATAGAAGAGGAAAGGAGAAGATCACAAGGTGGGATCACATGGTGGACAAATTAAAGAAGTAGTTCATTCCTATGGACTACGAGCTTGATTTGTTTATGAAGATGAATGGGCTAAAGCAAGCAAGAAGATTAGTCCAAGAATATATAGAGGAGTTTTATCGACTTTTGAATAGAGCAGGGCATGCAGAAGCAAATAGGGAGAAGGTTTCCTTTTATATCAGTGGGTTCCAACCTAGCATTCAGGAGGAATTAAGTCTGGTAAGAATGACCAACATTGAAGAGGCATACCAGTTTCCCTACGAGTTGAAGAGAAGCTAAATAAGAGGTTTTAAGGGAGACAAAGAGGGAATGGTCAAGGAGGAAGGGGTAGTGATAGGTCATCTGGAGGTTGAAATGAAACCTAAAAGAAAAATGAAGATGTGGGTACTAGCAGGAACTAGATGAATGAGGGTTTCAACCACTCCCGTGATCAAGACTTTGGAAATCAGAGAGGAAGAGGTAGAGGATGTGGAAAAGGAAGAGGAGGCTTCTGTGGTACCTATTTCCATTGCAATGAAGAAGGTCATCATGCCTTTAAATGCCCTCAATGACAAGGAAGGACAGATAGGAGAGCTGAGGGTCAAGCTAGGGTTTCTCATGTGGATGAGGATGCACAGTCATCACATTCGAAGGATGCAGAAAGAGGAGTGACCTTGGTAAATGAAAGGGTCCTATTAAGTGGTGAGATTAAACTAGGACAAAGGAGGAGTTTGTTTTGTACCAGGTGCAAATGTGAGGAAAAATGTTGTGATGTGATCATTGATGTTGGTAGCATTGACAACTTGGTGTCAGAGGAGATGGTCTCTAAGCTGAAGCTCAAGAGGGAGAACCATCCCTAGCCCTATCAGATTGCTTGGGTGAAAGATGATCATAAGGTCTTGGTAAGTGAACAATGTCTTGTGAAATTCAAAATTGGGAGTTACCATTATGAAGTTCTCTGTGATGTTATTCCAATGGATGTTTGCCATCTATTATTGGGTAGACCATGGCAATTTGATAGACATGCAGTACATGATGGTCATGCAAACACATACTCTCTAACAAAGGATGGAGTTCACAAAAAACTGAAGCCCATGAAAAAGGAAGGTGAAAAGGTATGTCGTAGTGCTAGGATTTGTGTTGCTGATGGAAGAAAGTTTTTAGATGGAATGAAACATCAGCGTATGTGCTATGCTTTGATTCCTAGGAAAGAAAAAGAAGGTATTAGTGAAATACCACTTGAAGTTTCAGATTTACTAGGTGAATTTGGAGATATTATCTCTGATAATGTTCCAGAAGGATTGCCACCAGTAAGGAAAATTAGTCATCAGATAGATCTGATTCCAAGAGCAAGTTTTCCTAACAAGGCTGCTCATAGGATGACTCCTACTGAAATAGAGGAGCTAAATAGATAGGTTCAGGAGCTATTGAGGAAGGGCTTGATTCAAAAGAGCCTAATTCCATGTGCAGTACCTATAGTATTGGCACCAAAGAAGGATGGAGAAGTGAGGATGCGTACAGACTCTCAAGCTATAAATAGGATAACTATCAAATATCGATTTCCTTTTCCAAGAATGGATGATCTTATGGACTGCTTGAGTGGAGCTCAGTACTTCACAAAGATAGATCTCAAGAGTGGCTATCATCATATATAGATATGAAAAGGAGATGAGTGGAAAATAGCCTTCAAGACCAAGGAGGGTCTTTATGAGTGGTTAGTCATGCCCTTTGGATTAACGAATGCCCCAAGCATCTTCATGCGGCTCATGAATGAGGTACTTAAGAAGTTCTTGGGAAAATTTGTTATTGTTTATTTGGATGATATTTTAATTTTCAGCAAGACTTTGGAAGAACATTTATTGCATATTCATAGTGTTCTTGAGAGGTTGAGGAAAGAGAAACTATTAATTAATTTGAAGAAGTGTATCTTTCAAAAAAGGGAGTTAGTCTATTTCGGGTTTGTTATATCACCTAAAGGTCTCAAAATGGATCCAGAGAAGGTAAAAGACATCTTGGAATGGCCTACTCCAAGGTTTGCTACTGAGGTAAGATCATTTCATGGTCTTGTTAGTTTTTACAGGAAGTTTATTAAGAATTTTAGTGGCATATGTGCACCCCTAACTAACACAATAAGAGGGGATAGAAAAGAGTTCAAATGGACTGTAGTAGCTATGAGAAGTTTTGAATTGCTGAATAAGAAGGTAACAGAAAAACCTGTGTTGGCACTTCCAAGTTTTAGAAAGGTGTTCTAGGTGGATTGTGATGCTAGTGGTAGTGATATTGGGGCTGTATTAAGCAAAGAAGGTAAGCCTATTGCATATTTTAGTGAAAAATTGAATGATGCAAAGAAGAAGTATTCTGTTTATGATCAAGAGTTCTATGCAATAGTTCAAGCCTTAAAGAAATGGAGGCATTATTTGTTGCCAAAGAAATTTGTTTTGTATATTGATCATCAAGCATTACAGTACCTAAATAGCCAAGATAAATTGAATCAGAGGCATATGAAGTGGGTAGAGTTCTTGCAGAGTTATACATTTATGTTGAAGCATAGAAGTGGAAAATCTAATAGGGTTGCAGATGCACTAAGTAGGAGACAATTGTTGCTTACAGTAATGCAGGTTAAAGTAGTTGGGTTTGATGAACTCAAGAATTTGTACCCTGAAGATCCTGATTTTGCTGAAGCATGGAAAGCTTGTAAAGAGCCTGTTGCTGTAGATAGAACCAAGTGGTTAGACTATTTGATTAAGGATGGCATGTTGTTCAAGAGTAGTCAATTGTGCATTCCAAGGAGTTCCATGAGGGAAAATATGATTAAGGAGAAACACAACGAAGGGATGGTAGGACATTTTGGTTGAGATAAGACCATTGCCATTCTTAGAGAACATTATTTTTGGCCTCAGATTTCACAAGATGTGAAGAATTTTGTATAGAGTTGCCAGGTTTGTCAAGTTGCCAAGGGATTTAGTCACAATACTAGACTATATCAGCCATTTTCTATTCCATCAAGGCCATGGGAGGACATAAGTATGGATTTTGTTCTTGGATTGCAAAGGACACAAAGGGGTAATGACTCAGTATTTGTGGTGGTTGATAGGTTCTCCAAAATGGCACATTTCATTCCATGCCACAAGACTCATGATGCTGTCCATATTGCATACTTGTTTTTCAGAGAGGTGGTAAGACTACATGGTCTTCCAAGGAGTATAGTTTCTGATAGAGATACTAAATTTGTGGGGTATTTCAAGAGGACATTGTGGAAGAAGTTGAGAATAGACTTGAAATTTAGTTCCATGCATCATCCACAGACTGACGGCCAAACAGAAGTAGTAAACAGAAGTCTGGGCAATTTGCTGAGATGTTTAGTTGGGGATAAGCCCAAGGGATGGGATTTGATTCTACTACAAGAAAATTTTGGTTACAATAACTCTATAAATAGGAGTACTAGAAAATTTCCATTCCAAATTGTATATAGAAGTAGCCCAAGGACTGCACCAGAATTGAGGAAGATAGAGCAAGGGGAGAGGACAAGTGCTGAAGCTAAAGAATTTTTTGAACATATCAAGTGTCTACATGAGGAGGTTTAGGCACACATTACCAAGATGAATCAAGAGTATAAAGCTAGGGCTGATCAAAGGAGAAGACATAAGGAATTCCAAGTAGGGGATCTAGTCATGGTGCACTTACAAAAAGAAAGATTTCCAGCCGGTATTTACAACAAGCTGAAAATGAAGAAATTTGGCCCCTACAAAATTCTAAAGAAACATGACTCAGGAAATGCATGTGAGGTGGAGCTACCAGATGGTGTTAACATTTCTCCTATTTTCAACATTGCAGACTTAACAGAGTATCATGATGATGGTGCAGATGAGGAGCTGGTATTAGAGCAATGTCCAATTCCTGCTTCTAAGAAGGAGGAGATAGAAGACATTCTAGATCATCGTGTGGGTAGAAGTACTAGAAACAGGCAGTATGAAGAGGATTTGGTCAAGTGGAAAGGATGGCCAATCAAGGACTCAACTTGGATTTCAGCAGCTAAGGTTTCCCATTTGGCATTTTCTCTACCATTCATAAAGTGATAGGGTCACTTTTCAATCTACCCTGGGTGTCTGATGTAGGAGCATCCAGAGGTATAAGGGCAATCCTGTGTCACCCAGAAAAATGTACTTAGACTTAGTTTCTATTTCATGTGTTTTCATTTTTGAATACCCATTTGGGTCAAATAAATGTTCCAACTCTCACAGTTCCACTATCAGTGTTCTAGGATAGAGTATTTGAACACCTTGGGATATTTGTAAATGTCAAAAAAATAGGAGTATGTAATTGAGCCATCATTTTGGCAAACTAGGAGGTGTAAATTGGCTAGATGAATGTAGTTGTAATTTAGAGCATTGCAAGAAAAGAATCAGGTCAAAAGGCCTCACAGTTTGAAAGTTATCGCAGTTTTTCAAGGTTTGAAGACCTCCTAAGAATGCTTCAAAGTCAGGTTAGGGGCATTAAATGACCTCAAAAAGGGCTAAAAAAATGGGGGACAAGAAAAGATCCTCCATAAGGCTATAGATCGCTTCGAGAGATTTCCAAAAATGTAAATGGTTCGTCAATCGGAGCTACGGTTCCAAAGTTATGCCTCTTGAAAGTTCGGTTACCATTTCTGGATTCTTCTAGATTTGCATCAACTTGTAATGCAACTTTTGGAGCCTTCTATTTGGTTGGTGGATGCCTACTAGCACTTTCTAGAATGTATTCCTAGTCCTTAACCCTCCGGGGTCTATTTAAGGACATTTCTAGCATTGTAAAAGGCAGTTTGAAGTTGAGTTTGAGAGGAGGTTCTGAAAGGAGAAATTATCTCCCAATTTATGTTATTGTAAGCCCATAGGGCATGTTATGCAATCTATTTTCTCTGTACTGGATGTATTAGCTTATTTAAAAATTTAATAAAATTTCCCTTTCTTGTTGTGTCCATTCTATGCGTGGGTTGTGTTACCATCACATCCACAAATGGTAAAATACATTCATTATGTTCTCCACCAGCACAACAAAAAAAAATTTGTAGATCCTCCCATCAGGCTTGCATAACCTCCATTAATGGTTTCTGCCCTATGGTTCAGAAAGCTTCGCTTCCACAAGATCTTGTCTACTTAGTGGGGATTTCTTATTCATTGCGTCAACTAATTTGATTCTACCTTTCGACCGGGCTTAACAGGCACACTCAAAGCTGGATTGACTACTGAGGTGGTGGATGTGGGCTTGTTCATGCGGTCTATGTTTTTTTCTTAGCAAGTTGCCATTACTTTTGAATTCAAACATTTCCCACTTGATGTCAAATGGATGGAATATTCACATAAAATATTTGTTGCTTCACATTCTACCACAATAATTGTTTAGTATTAAAAAAGATATAAGATCACTCAAAAATTATTTCTTACCATTTCAGTAACCTTAATTTCTCATTTTGATCTATATTCATGTTTAGAGAATATAATGTAAATTTATTGTAGTTATATTTTTATATTATATCAGGTTTAAGAGTTGAGTTTATTGTTTTAGCATATGGCTATCTATTTTCTCATATTTTCTCCTGTAGGTCTATCATTGAGCATATTTTTATTTGAGACCTCATATTATATGTCTTTAATTTGGTCTTATAGTTCATGTTTTGGTTTTTGGAGAGATAGAAAATGTTATGTGATAATAGCCAGAGTTTTTAATTAAGAAATTTATTAAAAAATCTAAATAAATAAGGTCATGTACTTGGTGGATCTTTAAATCTATATATACAATAAGTATTGCCCCTTAATAATGATGCTTTCATAGTTTTTGTAAATTATAATTTACACATTAGTGATTGATATCTTGTGTTGGTCTTATATTAGAAAACAATATGAATGGGATAAATCAATTAAGGAACTATTTAATAAGGGAAAGATGGTTTAGACAACTAATATTATGTGATGATGGAGGGGTGAATGAAATATAAGGATGAAGCCAACATTTTAATGTTTAACAATTCAACTCTTTTTAATATATTTTGTATATAAGTTCTCTATACAACATGTAAAATTGTTTTTCATGTCTCTCAACTATAATTTTTACTATTTTTAACTAATTCAAATGATACTTGTGTAGCTTGCTTTCTCAATCTGTTTATCTTTAGTTTATGTTTATGTTTTGATCTTCTTACTAGCCTGTAAGCATCTTTTTAAAGATATATAAAATATGTAATGTCTTAATTGTAGCTATAGTCAATACAATATTTATGTAAATTTCATCATACTATTGATATCAGTAGAGAGAGTCCTAATCCTTAATTTGAATTACTTGAAAAGAAAGTATGGAGTTCCAAATCTTAATTAATAATGCCAGGTGGGTTATCATCTAGTGGATTATGCTCATCTTCATAGTTTGTAAGCAATTGAAATATTTTAAATCTCATCATTATATCCTTGAATATTGTTGATGTATATAGATTAATTGAGACCTTTAGTAGTCATGCTATTTACTTATGGAGTGGGCTCCACTTATTATCTTTTAAATTTTAAATTTTTCTTTAGACCCCATGTTGTTGTAGAGGTATTTGTTGAGGTTGTTGTGGCACATGTTGTTGTTGTAACAAATGGTTCTGTGAAATGTCCCTTTTCTGATTTTTGTATGATATTTCCAACCTCTAATCAGATCTTTAAAATCAAACAGCTAATATCCCAAAGATCCACCAAATTCCTCAAGAAACCCCAAATCGGGTATGCTGAAAATAGTGCTAAAAGCTTCACAACTTCACAAATTATTAATGAATCTGAAAATGAAAATTTTTACAGAACTTTCAGCAGCATAACAGCCTACAAATTGACATGTCCAGATCCGTATAGCCTTTACACAACAGCTCAAAAATGTAGGACCAAAACTATGCTCATCGGGCTCCCGAAATAGCACAAAATATGCCCAGAAACACCACAAAAACACTAATAATCTATCTCAGAAGTTTAATCACGTCCCAATATATATATTCAGCTCTATTTTAACATTTAAAAGTCTGATATACAGTAGCAACCCAAACTGATATGAAATACTCAACTGTAAACACCAAACTCATACAAAAACACACTCGAAAACTCACAAATCTGCACTGTTCAGCACAAAGGCATACTCTGTATGAGCATGCACATGGAATGGCTTCAAACTCCCATCCTTAGCCTTCTTGGAAACCTGCAAACTCCCATTCTTGGGTCTCCCTGGAAACCTGCAAACTCCCGTTCTTGGGTCTCCTTCTCCACAGGTTTGGCAGCCTCTGAAGAATAACAAAGAATGAGCAAAAATCAAGTTCTGGAATGAGCCCAAAATGCCTCCAAACCCCTTAAAAGAGGGCATAACTGTAACTCATGTCCAAGAGAGGTTAATGAAACTTATTTTAATAATAATTTTCATTTATTAGTCCAACGGTTTCCAAAGATTAACCCCCTTTTTCCGAAACTTTACTTTCTTGGGCCTGCTTGCCTTAGCAAAGATTTTCTTTTTTAATTATTTGAAAAGGGGACATGAAAAGTCCTCCCCTCCCAATCATTGCTTGTCCTCAAGCAATGGCTGAACAATAAACCAATCAATCCACCTGGATCCCAAATGTAGTCATGAACTATACTACTACCAATTAACACAGGCTCCTGCAATATCCTCTGCAATATGACCAAGAGGAATCCATAATCAAATTGACAATTATAGCTCAACCAAACTCCGAAATCACCACTACCACAATCAAAAACCCATGAGGCACAAACTCTTAGAACATCAGAACCCAAGTAAAGTGGACAAATCAAACTACCAACACAGTAAATATCATCAACGCATCCCACTGGCCTAAATGGAATGTACAATCCAACTCTGCAACAATGGTGAACCCTCTCGAATGAAATTGTACCAAGTATGGAGAATCCACACACTGTACAACTCCTGCAGTCAACACAACTCTGCAAATCATCGGCCACTATCTCATAACCATAACTCCCATACACTGCTGATGGTGAAAAGACATTACAAGATAAAGAGTAAGAAATGGAATCCAAACCAAATTTGTCTGCCATCAACTCCTCAGCACAAGGATCAAATGCTAACTGATGTACATACCCTGCAATATAATGTTGATAAAAAAAACTAACCTCAGTCAATAGCTCACCATGAAGAAGTGATACAACCCACTGTGACTGATAACCAGCTAAGTCAAGAGATGTCATAGCCAAAGGAGTAGAATCAATAACAACACCTGCTAAAGCATCACTCCAAAACTCCTGCTCTAAGTCATGTATTATCAACCTCATAGTGTAATGCCGATAGAATGCACCAATCTCAGTCAGTGGCTCAGACTGTAATCCAGATGTAACTAACTGCAATCGATCATTAACCAAGTTGGAACTGACTACTACCTCTGAAGACATTGCGAAGGGAGTAGTATTACTAGTAGGAACCATGCCAACTATCAGCTCACCAACGTCACACATGGTCTTTGATACAACATCTCTAGTCTTCGTGCCATTAGTACTAGAGGTCACCACCATGTTAGGCACACCAAAAGAATCTGCTACAGCACCCAACTCAATTGAACCTGACTCTAGTGGGAATGAACCTGATATGCCAATGTTAGTATCAAGGATGGATGCATCCCCATCTCCACTGTCTCTAACAATCTCGGCCATGGACATCCTCGGATCACCAAACATCGCAGCTTGTGACTGTATAGAATTAGGTAAAGACTGTAGTCACTCTAACTCCATGGTCACCTTAGCCAAATGAAACTGTGACTCCTTGAGAGCCAACTGTGTACTCTCAAGAATCTCAGAAGTCATCTCAAGCTGCTCAGTAAGCTCACTCACCTCATCTTCCTTGGCCAACAATGCATCATATGCTGTACTGCCCCACTCCATAAGATAATCTCTGTCGGCTACCAACTGCATATAATTTTGTCTCAAAATCCGAATAGCCTCCCATAAAGAGTGGATCTCTGTCAAGGAAAGATAACTTCCTCCCTGCTCATCACTAGTAGGAGAACCCCATCCATAAACTACTAACAACTGACGAGCAGCATCGAAATGTTGGCAACTGATAGCAATGTCTTGGTCACTAACTCTCAACTGATTAGACACATGATGGCACTGGCTTGACTGTCTCCTACAAACCTCCTCTGATGCACTGTCTGAAGGAGTGTCCTCAAATTTACTAGTCTCTAGAGTATTACCATCCATATCCTGTGAATCAAATCTAAAGCTCATATCAACATACGGAGTATCAAAAACATTAGCATTGCTGTCCAACTCCTCTGTACCCAAGGAAACTAAGTCTTCAAAACTGCCCACTGCATCCTCCTGGATGTCATCAATGCCAATATGATCCTGGGACTCATCTATACACACTACCAAATATGAAATATCATCAACACATTCCAGCAAGTATGGTCGACTGGATATATGAACAAAGCCCAACATTGGTGTATAAAAACTAATACCAACATCAAACAAGATAATGGCACAAGAAAAGACAACACCGTGTAATCTGCTAATCAAATCCATGATAGCACCCAAACAAACACTGCTACCAAAAAGTGTTAAAGATCTCCAGTCAACTGAATCCCAAATGCCAATATAACAATCTCGAGTCCATATCCGTAAACTAGAATCAACTGGTAACTCAAGCAAACTCCTCACCTGAGTAATATGACCAATACCAACTAACTCCACATACCTGTCATGATGAGATAATGAAGTCAGAATACTATCTTGGTTCACCTTCATCTGGCTAGACAAATCATGTGAAGTACTACCAGCCTCAACCTCATGTGATGAAGCATCTAACTGTGCCTGGTACTCTTTCTCAGTAAAGTCATGAATGCTCAATGTCTTCTCATCTCTACCAGGTATCTCACCATCCTGCACAACAACATCCTCATAATCATCATCTGAACCCACTACACTGTAGTCACTGCCTGTTGTAACTATACCATCTTGAATAACTGTGGCATCACCCTTTGACGACCTGTAAACAATTGTCTCAATTTGAGTATCAAGTTGACTGTTACTATCAATCTGTGTGATATCCTTTCCCACCACCTCCTGTGGCAGAGTAGAATCTGAGACCTCTACCTGGCTATCAGCTAGTTTCTCAAACTCCTCATGCAAGTTCTTGGGAATTGTGTCATCTGTCCTGTGAGAAAATCTGCCAAATAGAAATCCAGTCAACTTATCCACCTTATCTGGGTCAGATAACATGTCATTTATACGGTGGTGCTCAACCAACTGTTTAGACATGTCATGGCTTATTTTCATAAGTTTATCTCGAATGTCTAAATAACCATCCTTTGTACTATTTTGACTCTGGCTATCAATTGTCCAAGATTGTTCCCTCTGAGACTCTGTACTATACCTGTCCATTCTGGATAAAGTAGAGTGTAACCCCAATAGGATATAACTTCTTCAAGCACCAAGAACTAACATGAAAATGATTAGAAGTAGCATGCAACCATAGATTTGGACACACAACTGATTAGAAGCAACATGCAACCACCAAATTATGACATGCAAGATCTGGGTAGTTGTCAAAACTGACATGCAAGATCTGGGTACTTGTCAAAACTGAAATGCAAACTTCTACAACCACCAAATTCACCAAGAACTAACATGCAAATGATTAGAAGTAGCATGAAAATATAGATTTGGACATGCAACTAATTAGAAGCAACATGCAACCACCAAATTATGACATGCAAGATCTGGGTAGTTGTCAAAACTGACATGCAAGATCTGGGTCCTTGTCAAAACTGAAATGCAAACTTCTACAACCACCAAATTCACCAAGAACTAACATGAAAATGATTAGAAGTAGAATGTAACCATAAATTTTAACATGTATCTGATTAGAAGAAACATGCAACCATAAATAATGACATGCAAAATTTGGGTAGTTGTCAAAACTGACATGCAAGATCTGGGTAGTTGTCAAAACTGACCTGCAACTTCTACAAACCCTCAGGCTGGCAAGATCATGGCTCTGATACCACTAAAATTTCCCTTTTCTGATTTTTGTATGATATTTCCAACCTCTAATCAGATCTTTAAAATCAAACAGCTAATATCCCAAAGATCCACCAAATTCCTCAAGAAACCCCAAATCGGGTATGCTGAAAATAGTGCTAAAAGCTTCACAACTTCACAAATTATTAATGAATCTGAAAATGGAAATTTTTACAGAAATTTCAGCAGCATAACATCCTACAAATTGACATGTCCAGATCCATATAGCCTTTACACAACAGCTCGAAAATGTAGGACCAAAACTATGCTCATCGGGCTCCCGAAATAGCACAAAATATGCCCGGAAACACCACAAAAACACTAATAATCTATCTCAGAAGTTTAATCACGTCCCAATATATATATTCAGCTCTATTTTAACATTTAAAAGTCTGATATACAGTAGCAACCCAAACTGATATGAAATACTCAACTGTAAACACCAAACTCATACAAAAACACACTCGAAAACTCACAAATCTGCACTGTTTAGCACAAAGGCATACTCTGTATGAGCATGCACATGGAATGGCTTCAAACTCCCGTCCTTAGCCTTCTTGGAAACCTGCAAACTCCCATTCTTGGGTCTCCCTGGAAACCTGCAAACTCCCGTTCTTGGGTCTCCTTCTCCACAGGTTTGGCAGCCTCTGAAGAATAACAAAGAATGAGCAAAAATCAAGTTCTGGAATGAGCCCAAAATGCCTCCAAACCCCTTAAAAGAGGGCATAACTGTAACTCACGTCCAAGAGAGGTTAATGAAACTTATTTTAATAATAATTTTCATTTATTAGTCCAACGGTTTCCAAAGATTAACCCCCTTTTTCCGAAACTTTACTTTCTTGGGCCTGCTTGCCTTAGCAAAGATTTTCTTTTTTAATTATTTGAAAAGGGGACATGACATTCTGGTATGCAATTTTTTTCTCAAGGCATCTTTCGTATTCCAACTATTGCTTGAGTTGCTCTTGTTGTTTAGAAAACATCATTTGTTGTTGTTGGAATTGCTGCTAAAATTGTTGTTGATAAATTATGTGTAAGTCAAGTGGGTTCACATGGGACTGCATTTTAGGAATGTTGGATGTTTGCCCCACTTGAGATTGTTTTTATTGTCGTTGATGTTGTTTTTGATATGTGGGATGTGTGTTAAGTGGATATAGACTTGGTTGTGCCTTGGAAGAGTTGAGTTGTTGCACCACTGTAGGTTGTTGTTGTCATGGGGGTTGACTAAGTCCTTGATAATTGAACGTCACGTTTGGATTGTTGTTTTTGTACCTTTGTGTGTTAGATGTTTCTGCTTGTGACATCATATTGACTTGACAATGAGATGTGTCCCTATTGGGAATGGGTGTAATGTCAATAATACTTTTCCTTTGTGTGTCCATAGGGATGGTTCCACTTGATGTTGTACTTGTGAGAGGCTTCATAGCATTTGATGTCATAGCACTTGGTAAAGTTAGGAGCAAAGGTGTACTTTGTTGATTTGCCTCTAGGGAAGGTATGTCTGGCATCCCTAGAGCACAAGTCCCTTTAGGTTCATCTTGTTGTTGCATCATGTGACTAAAATCAAGTCTTAATGTTCTTTTGGGGTGTTTAGGGATTGGTGGTATTTCGTCAAACAAAGGATTAACATTGATGTGTTCAAATGTACTTTGAAGGATTTCGATGGTTGATTCTTGATGGGGCCTTATAGGTGCCATTATCATGTTTGAAAACTCAAAAGGTTTTTTTCCCTTATCTAAGTCCAAATTGATCATGGTTTGTATGTTTTCAATAGTTGTGTTGGTTTGATGTTTGGACTTGGGTCCTTCCACGTTTGGGTTGAATTTGACAATTTCTTGGGCTGCTGAATGTTTGAAGTTCTTGTGAAAACTTTTGTCTTGACATGCCCTAGCCATTTCTTCATCAGTGATGCCATAATCAGTATCAGAGTCATCACTGATGTGTATAGTACCTTGTTGTATGTTTGATGTGTTATAACTAAAGGTACTTGTGTTAGGTTGGCCAAATTCAAAGGAGTGTGATTGTTCATCTTCAGGTGTGCTTGGTACACTTCCTCCTCTTGGTGTTATTGGCACAAATATAGGTTCAAAGTTAGGAATCAATTCAACCATCCCATGTGTGGGGGAAGTGTATGGGGGAAATCCCATGGTAGGTGCATTGTTCAAGGTTTTTTGTGCCATAGCTTGATTATGAGGATCTTGTGGATACATGTTCAAGGGGTATGCTAGTAATGCTTGTGATGCCTCAATTTTGTCTTCATCAAAGGTTTGTTGGGTTTTCTTGCTCTTTCTCTATCTTGGATGAGGTTTTGGTTGTGCTTGTGCCTCAAAAAATAAAGGTTGATAAAGTTCCTTGGGTCTTTGAGCTGATTGTGTCTAGTAAGTGATGGCATGATACCTAAGAATGGAGATACAATGGAAATTTTGAGTGTTTTGGTGATTAAGAGTGGTAGGTATGCAAGATATGAGTGTTTTTGGGATTTTTAAGTGCTATGCAATGTGAGGAAATTCTAAATGAATTAGGGTTTTGATGTGAAAAGTGCAAATATCCTAGGCATGTTATGCAAATGCAAATGCAAGGCGATGTTTTCAGGGTATGCAAAATGAAGGTTAGGGTTATGTTTTGAACTCGGTAATGACACTAAAGGTAGGTGTATGCAAGGTAGACTATGAAAAGGATGGTTTTGAAAGGTTGATAATGATATTTAGGATATGGAAAATGAGGGTAAATGATCAAGAAGGCAATTTGGTTGATGGGTAATCTGATAGGGTTTTTTAGTGAGAATGATACTAAGGTTTGGATCATGCCAGATGAAGGGGCTATACCACTAGGGTAAGTCAAATTGATGTTTGGGGATGCTAGGGATATGATTATGCTATGACAAGGGTATAAGGAAAGTATTGAACTTAGGTAAAACCTTTTAGAAAGTATTTTGTCTAGGAGTTTAACCTTGTGATAAAGGACTTTGGATCTTGACCAAAAATTGATAAAAGACGAAATGATCAAATTGATAAAAGACGACAAGGTCAAATCTATCAAAACATAGACAGATTTTGGCCCAAGAAAGTGATAAGAAAAGATAAAAGGACTAGTAAAGATCCATTCTCTGTCAACACTAGGAGATACTCTAAGACTCATACTTTGTCTAGATTTTTGACTAAATTCAAAGGTTTTGGGGGTTCAAAATGATGTTTTGAGGACTCAAAATGGTGGTAATTCTGAACATATGTGTGATATGGAAAATTCCTATGATGGAAAAGGGGATTTTGGGCGCAAGATACTATTTTGGGTCATGTGCAGAATGGGGAGGTGTAGAGGCTCCTAGATGCAGTTTTAGGGTTCTAAAGTGCAGTTTGAAAGGCCAAAATGGTCCTACAGGTGACCAAGTGCACCCTACCATTTCCAAGTGTGCTGAAATAGTACCAAATATGTCAATGAGGTAGTTGGGGATAGTTTGGGTGTAGTTGGTAGTTTCTGGGTGCAGTAGATAAGCTAGGAAGAATGTTTGCTGATCCTAAAAGGTATGGTTGCCAAACTGATATGCCAAGAAACTAAGATACTAGGGTTGATGTTAGGATGGGTTGGGAAGTGTAAAATAGAGGTTATGACCTATAGAATGATTTATTAAGTGAAGGAGATGAAGACTAGATGATGCCGAATGCAGATCTGGACAGGCTTGTGCAAGAGGAGCTAACCAGGTACCTAAGGACACTGTTCAAGCCCCAAATTGTTATCTAGAACCCAAAACTAGGTCTCAGGACCACCAAGTGCACCCAGATAGTGCAAAATTTTTCAATGATGTAGTTGGTTGTTTTATGACAGAGTTGGTAGTTTTAGGGTGTAGTTGGTAAACTAGGATGAATCTAAGGCAATTTTGGGAGCTATGGATTCCAGATTGATATCAAAAAGAGGTAAATAATAGGGGACAATGTTAAGACTAGTATGAATGCTCAAAATGATGGTTAGGACACCTAGAATGATGGATAAAGTGGTCAAGATGATGAATAGTTATGCAAAGATGCAATGTGGTGAATGCAAAGTGTTGATTTTGAGATGGGAATGCAAAAACTAAGGGAGGTAAAATAAACATAAAAGGATGCAATATTAAAGGTAATAGATACTAAATGAGGACTAAAAGGTGCAATATGAAGTCTATATGATGCATGAATGAGGTCTATACTAGGGTGAAGAAAAGTGAAGTCTATGCAAGTGTAAGATCTACGTTTTGCCAAGCATGTTTAGGAGTACAAGTCACCATGTTTGCCAAGGTTTGAGTGTGTTGAACCAAAGTTTGAAAAAACCTTTTTGTTGGAATATTCAAATATGGAAAGAGTACTTATGAGAGCGGGGGGGGGGGGGGGGGGGGGGGTGGTGAATCATAAGTATCATAAAACTTTTAACTAAAAGAAAATTGCATGCATGTAAATACATCAAGTAAACATGAAATTTAAGACATGCATCAACAACTCATAACACTAGAATTTGGTAACCCAGAAACCCCCCAAGAATAAGAAGGTAAAACTGGGGTGGGGATGATACCCAAAAAAAATTACTGCAGCAATATTATTCAACCACTTCTGATGGTCTGCCCTGTTAAAGGCTTTACACTGTGTCAATAGTGACCTAGTTAGAGGGTTTCAAACACTTAACATGAAGTGTCACCCTATTAAGGGATTTAATCACCTAATCAAAGGATCTACAGAATGGCTATTAACCTAACCTATCACCATAGGATTTTCATTCTAATACAATTGCTAGAAAGTATTAGGTATAATGAACCTGATAGATTACAATCCTTGATTGTTGAATGCAGGCTCCTTTTCCACCCTCTCTAATCTTTGATCCTTTGTGATCTGATAACCCTCGCTTCTGAAAAAAAAATTCCTTGTGAACCCTTGTGTATCCACTCATATATTTATAATAAAATTTCATCTTCCTTATAAAGACATTTGAGGATTTCAAGTTAGGTATGGATCTACGATCCATATTCAATCTCCATTTTCTGTTCATTATTTGCATTTATTCTATTGGTTTCATGCCTTCATCATTTTTCTTATTGGCTACATGTAGATTGCATAGGTAAAATAAAATATTTGATCTTATCATTAAATCCTTTGAGATTTACCTTATGTCAGTTGCAAAAACTGTTTCCATCATATTTTGTGCAATCACAAACTCTTAGATTGAGTTACTCAGCTCCTGAAGTATTGATAATACTTGACACATGTTGTTTCTTGTATAGTTCAGAACTTAAACAAAACTATATCACTCAGCACCTTATGTTGCACTTGTTTAACACTTGGCACCTTGTATTACTCAGAACTTGATCTTCACTCAGTATCTGATCTTCACTCAGTATCTGATCTTCACTCGGTATCTAATCTTCACTCGATATCGAATTTTCACTTGGTATCTAATTTTCACTCGATATCTGATCTTCACTTAGTATCTAATTTTCACTCGATATCTAAAAACTTCTCGGCACATTAAGATTACTCGGCATGCATGATGTACTCAGTTCCAATGTGGAATGTGATTAAGTGTGTTGGCACTCAAGTGTCAAAAACCATTATGAGGTTAACAATCTCCCCCTTTGACATGAGTGACAAAAACACTTAACTAACCTTATAAGTACATTTACTAATTTGATTGGTATGTACATACTTTTAAAGAAAACTTGATCAAAATTTGTAACTTACAATCTTACAATATATACCTCAAAATTTTGTAACTCCCCCTACGTTGATTGTGCCTTATCTATATATCAAGCTCCTCCTTTGTATCTTTTCTCCCTTATTAATTCATCTTATAATATCTATACGTCCCCTTATTATGTTTGTTCTCTCCCCCTTTTTTGACACTTATGTCAAAGAATGTTTAAGGGTTAAGACCATATTTAGCCAAAAATGTGTTGTTTACCTCCATAATCATCTTGAGAGTTGCATCCCAATTGTTCAAAGAAATTTCTAGTGACTTATGCTGGATGGCAGTCTCGGCAGCAAGATGAATAAGTTCATCTAATATAGAAAGATTTGGGTCTTTCTTGAGAACAGTTTCAGCATATACTTGCTCTTTATGGAGTATCTCTAAATGTGGGGTAATGGAGGACTGGAGCTGTATTAATTTGACCTTGATATTAGCCTCATATTTTGTTAATACAACTATTTCTTTGTGAGTGTGAAGCAATTGAGAAAAATGATTCTCACTTTGAGCTGGATCATTTGGTAATTGCATACTTGAAGTGTTTAAATTTCTTTCCAAGATCAGTATCTTTTGGCTTGTTTCTTGTGTGAAGTAAGAAAAATCACACAACTTTTTGTATAGTGAGAATATATTCTCAAGTACCTTTTGCACTTTGTCAATAAGTTTTGCCAATTCAACTTGTGAAAGCGCAATTTGTCTTGATATTTTCTCATTCACTTTCCCTTGAAATTTTCTTTCTGACCATTCCATAAGTTTTGCATTAGTTTCTAGGTCTTCATTTCTCACCTGGTCAACAATATCTATTAATTTCTCTATGATATGCTTTGACTCATCTGGTAATTACAAACTGAAGGCATCCATAAAGATGTCCTTAATCTCATATAGTGTCTGCTTATGTTTATACTCCTTCCTGAGTATTTCTTGTCTTTTCCTCCTAGTCATTGCATCCTGTACCTCATTGATTTGATCAATGGTTATTGATTTTGAGTCATAGCTCAATATGACTATCTCCTCATCTAATTCAGGGTCTCCATAGTGAAGTACCCTTGGAACTTTGGTAGTACTAGATGATGGTACATATATTTGCAATGGCTAGTGTGAAGGAGTTCTCGAGGTAGGAAAATTTATTAATGTTTGTATTGCCTCCTATTCTTTAGGGGTTTTTACTATTTACTCCTCCTTTCTACCATGATCAATTATTGTAATTTGTGGAAGTGCACCTTGTGTTTTTGCTGTAGGATCATATGTAATAGTCTGTCTTGTTTGTTCTGTTCCTTTTTCTACAGCTGCACTTTGCTTTTGTCTTGCAGCATCAATTATGGTTGTTTGTACTTGGATTTGACTACTAGTAGTTGTAATAGAAGGTGGTTCTTGTGGATTCACCTTATCTTTGACTATACTTTCTACTCATTTTTGCAATTCATCTATACTGACCAATACTCAATCTGTACACAATATTGCTTGTTGTGTATATTGGTCAAGAATTATTTTAAGATCTTCTACAGTTAATGGATTGATATTCTAACTAGAAGTATCAGGAACATTAGTAATAGTTACAGTGTCTGCAGGTGAGATGGATGCTTGAGTAGGGCTAGGGGGTGGTAATTCTGTGTCTTGCACACTCTGATCTGGTTGCTGCTCTTGCTCAACTGTCGCCATTGTATCCTATTTTTGTGTTTGTTCCTCCTTTCCATCTATCTTTTCTTCTTCCCTCTTCTCTTCTTCTCTCTTATTTTGTTCTTCTTATTTCCTTTCTTCTTCTCTTTTATTTTGTTCATCTTCTTTCCTTTTTCTCCTCTCCTCTATTGGTACAACAACTTCTTCCTTTATTTCTTCTTCAAGAAACTCTTCAATCCTTTCGTACAAGTTCTTCCATGATTTCATTGTTCGTTGAACAATCTCTTCCATCCTGTTTTGAAGTATGAAGCATGCCCTATATTTAGGTGTAAACCTATTATTATGCCTTTTGACTGCCTTCCTTACTTGTTCCCTAGTCAAATTTGGCAATACACTTGCTATGGTTGATTCTCTCATCTCCTTCTCCATTTTTAAGAAAAAATGCCATCTGTCTTCTACAATTTTTGAAAGTTCTTTTGGCAATTGTCCATCTAGTTCAAGTGGAGTGTACTTGAACTGTGCCATCATTCCATACACTATTTCTTCTATCTTATTTTTTTCTTCTTTTGTGAATTTACTAAAATCAACTTTATTTAAATTACTCAAGTCACCATTTCCAATCTTTTTGCATAAGGTATCAACTGATGAATTGCTTACCTTTTCAGATTGGTCTTCTTCATCAGTGTCAGGTTGAGCCACATACCTTCTTCTTTTCCTCAGCTCTTCTTGTGTTTCCTTGACTTTTTTCTTCTTGGTAACTTCCTCTTTGGGCTTTTGAGTGGAGGCCCTTGTTGATGCTCGTGTTGTTGGCTTTTAAGGTGATGGCATGGCAGCTTTCTTTGATCTGGGCTTGGCTGAAGGCTATTCTGTTGCCTTTCTCTTCTTTGTCTTAGCTTCAATTGGTGCTTCCTTGGCTTCTTCTTCCTCTGCACCTTCCTCCTTGTCTTCTCCAAGACCTTGAGTTAGTTCCATTGGCCCTTGTTCTTGCTCATCTTCATCATCACTGTCATCTTCTTCTTCTTCGGCTTCAACCTCAATTTCTTTACCAAATTTATTTTTAATCTTCTTTATTAATTTTTCTTTCTTCTTCAATGTGGAAGTAGTTTTTAATTCCATGCTTATCTTTGATCTTACCACACCATAAGTGCCAAAATGTGGAGCACTTTTATCTGCTTCTTCTGCCAATAATGCAGTTATTGTTGTTGATGCCTCATCAATATTAATTTCATATCCAAATGGTCTTAGCCATCTTACCCTTGGTATAACTACTTGAATATAGGTAAAATAAATGTCAACTAAGAAACATATATCATTTGTATGTTTTTCTACTAAGGAATCTGGTATCCTTGATCTTTGCTTCATGGATTTCTTGAAATCCTCAAAATAGCTTGTCATCAAGGTATCAAAATTTTCTCCCATTTGTTCTATATATTCATTAATTTGTGCAATGATGATTCTATCTTTCCTCCATGCTACTTTTCCAAAAGAAGGAAACTCATTCTGAACATAAAAGAATATGCAAACTAGGATTGCTCCAAATTTGCATTGAGTGCCCTTTGTTCTTCTTATGGCAGCTAGGTTTTCATTTATCTATTGTAATTGCAGTTTTGCAAGATCATAAGTATGATCCTTTTTCACCAATTTGTAACCTACATCTACTGCAATGCATGGTACATTGTTGAGTCTATTGGATTGATAGAATTTATGGGTGATGACTCTAACAACAAACTCAACTAGAGGATCTTGTATGGTATGAATTATCATTCCTCTTTTGTTCCATTGTTCACCAGTATTCTTTTCAATAACCTCCTTTGATTTACTTCACAAGGTTTTGTACCGATCTAGGGTTGGGTACCCTGCTATTCTATGTATAATTTCCTTTGTCAATTTAATGGGAATATCTTCTAACCACAAGTTTCCACCATGAATTTTGCTCAATACAAGTCTAACCCATTCTGTTTTGAATATGGTGGGAAAACTTAAAACTCAGGTCAAACCCTTTCTTTCAACGATTTTAAATTCTTCTTTCAAGACTCCATCTACACACAATTTATCATATGCTTGTCTAATTTCCATGTCTCCTAGAGCTCCTATCTTGTATTTGTAACATTTTCGCACATCTTGAACCATTACAACTTTTGGGGGAATATGGGAGAGAGCTCCAACTGGATCATTTTTGTACGCAATTTCAGGAACAGGATGAAAATCATGTTGCTTGACCTCATTTGAAACTAACTGGAATTCAAAAGAGTCTTTTACCTCGATTTTCTTCGAACTTGACACCATTTATGAAAACTAGGGTTTTTACAACAAAAGGATATGAAACTATGTAGCTCGGCACACATGAAAATACCTTAAGATCAATGAAAAACATTTGAATGAGGTTGCAATCTACTTGAAACGTTGGATTCTTGCTATGAAGTTGCTCAGCTCTCTTTCTTCTCCTTTGCTTCTTGATCGCGATGAGTAAAACTGATTGAAATCACGATAATATACCCTAATTCCATCGCATTAAATGCTCAACTGCCAACTCGGCTTCCATTATTTCCATTTTACTCGACTTCCATTAGAGTTAACCAACTTGGCATTAGTTATCAGCTCGGTCGCTGTTGAGAGCTCGGCATCTGTTGGAGTTTAACTTGGTATCCAAAGTCAGCTTGGAAACAACATTTATTTTATTTTTTTTGTCTTGACATCTTGTTTCATGTAGGTCTATACTTTTCTTATCTTCTTTGTCTTGGGACTAATGTATGATATAGCTTTGTATATCAGTCCTATGTACTTCTCATTCTTAGTTTGATGAACTGTGATCACTTGACCCATTGGGTGAAGTGATCCCTCCAATTCATGTGTTGCAATCATCTTTCTTTTTCCAAGTCTTATTCATTTGCCCCCTTTTTCTTTTCGACATCAATCTTTTGTTTTCCTTTTTTTTCTTTAGTCTTGGGTGCCTTTGATCTTGTAGGACAGTTTCTTCTGATATGACCAATTTTTAAACAATTGAAACATGTATCTTGATTCAACCATCTTTTGTAGTTCCCTTTGAAATGTGTTCTTATGCAGTTCTGTGGTATATGTCCATATTCTTGGCTATAATGACAACTATACCTAGTGTTGTAATCCCAATGAAAATGACTTTCATTCCCTTCTATTTTTGCTGGTTGATTTGATGTCCACATAGGTTTTTATTTGCATTCAAATGCCCTATGTCCATACTTTTTGCAGTTATAAAAATGTCCATCATATCTTTGAGTCCTTGTGACATTGGATCTGCAATTTTGTGTCATATGTCATTGCATGTTGCACTTGTGACATAAAATTTTGGGTATATTTGATTGATTGAATCTTCTACTCTTGCACACATTAGTTGTATGTCCCTTCTTATTATAGTAATGACAAGTGGGTTTTGCATTCTTATCTTTATCACTTCTTTGTTCAACACTTTTTGATGATTCCCCAACTTCAGTGCTATTGTATCCTAGTCCTGATGTATCATGGGCAGATTTTGGGGATTCCAGTAACTGTTCAAAATACTTGATGGCTTCACTTGATTTGTTGAGATTCTCTGTTCAATTCATTCTACATTTTCAAAGTAGAGATCTCAATATCTTTCACATTGAGTTCATGATGAAGGTTCATCATTTGGGCAAGTGTATCCATCTGCATGTTTGAGATCCTTATCAATTCAGTACATTTTTCTTCAAGTCTGTTTGCAAGATTTATTTTATCATTTTCCATCATGACCTTATCATCAATTGCTCTTTTCTTTTGCTTAGTAATTTCACATATAATTATGGCCTATGATTCATGTTCCATCTTGAGAGATCTTATCTCCTTTGCTTGAATTTTGTTTTTCTCCATCAGTTCTACTATTGTTGCATCAAACTCTTTTGTATGTCCATTGGAAAATATGTTGGTGGTATCAATCTCCTTGTAGTGTATATCATTTTCAGCTATGGCTAGATCCTTCCTATTTTTTAATGAGTTTTTCAACTTGTTTCTGAATTCCTCCAGGCTATGCAAAGCAAGTTGCACATCTATCACCTGATTTTCAATGATCTTTCCAAGTTTGAAAGCTTCCATCTTTAGATCTTTTCATCCAAGTTGTTAGGCTTTTCCTTGTGAGAACCTGGATTTTCCCTGATACCAATTGTTGGAATATTCAAATATGGAAAGAGTACTTATGAGAGGGAGCGGGGGGGGGGGGGGGGGGTGGTGAATCATAAGAATCATAAAAATTTTAACTAAAAGTAAATTGCATGCATGTAAATACATCAAGTAAACATGAAATTTAACACATGCATCAACAACTCATAACACTAGAATTTGGTAACCCAGAAACCCTCCAAGAATAAGAAGGTAAAACTGGGTGGGGATGATACCCACAAAAATTATTACAGCAATATTGTTCAACCACTTCTGATGGTCTTCCCTGTTAAAGGCCTGCCCTGTTAAAGGCTTTACATTGTGTCAAAAGTGACCTGGTTAGAGGATTTCAAACACTTAACATGAAGTGTCACCCTATTAAGGGATTTAATCACCTAATCAAAGGATCTACAGAATAGCTATTAAGCTAACCTATCACTGTAGGATTTTGATTCTAATACAATTGCTATAAAGTGTTAGGTATAATAAACCTGATAGATTACAATCCTTGATTGCTAAATGCAGGCTCCTTTTCTACCTTCTCTGATCTTGATCCTTTGTGACCTGATAACCCTTGCTTCTAAAAATAGATTTCCTTGTGCACCCTTGTATATCGACTGATATATTTACAATGAAAATTTGTCTTCCTTATAAAGACATTTGAGGATTTTGGGTTAGGTATGGATCTACGATCCATATTCAATCTCCATTTTCCATTCATTATTTGCATTTATTCTATTGGTTGCATGCCTTCATCATTTTTCTTATTGGCTACATGTAGATTGCTTAGGTAAAATAAAAGATTCGATCTTATCATTAAATCCTTCGAGATTTACCTTATGTCAGCTGCAAAAACTGTTTGCATCATAGTTTGTGCTATCACAAATTCTTATACTAAGTTACTCGGCTCCTAAAGTATTGCTAATACTCGGCACATGTTGTTTCCTAGATAGCTTAGCACTTAAATAAAACTATATCACTCAGCACCTTATGTTACACTTGTTTAACACTCGGTAACTTGTGTTGCTCGAAACCTGATCTTCACTCGGTATCTGATCTTCACTCGGTATCTGATTTTCACTCAATATCTAATTTTCACTCGATATCTGATCTTCACTCGGTATCTAATTTTCACTCGATATCTGAAAACTTCTCGGCACATGAAGATTACTCGGTATGCATGGTGTACTCAATTCCAATGTGGAATGTGAATAAGTGTGTTGGCACTCAAGTGTCAAAAACCATTATGAGGTTAACACTTTTGACAATGTGTAATGTTTTGACAAGTTTAAATGATATCCAAGGTGTAAATTTAAAAGTTTGGCATTTAACTTGATTATGTTTTAGACACATGCAAGACACATTAAGACAAGAATAGTTGTTGTAAAAAGTTAACAAACACACCACAATCTAGGCTTTTAGGACTGTACCCACTGAATTCCTACTAGAACCAAAGTTCAGCCATGCTTATCCAGGGTAGAAAACCTAGGATCTTGGCCCCATAGGCTACCCCTTATAGCGCACTCACTTCTCAAGGCTACCAAGATCTGCTTCCCAAGGGGCATGACTTCCCAAGGGACTATTGTCTCTACTAAGGAGTGAGAATGTAGGATGTCTTCACGAGCATGGGTGACCCCTTGAGACAATGGATAGAAAGGATTTTGGCAACTAAAACATGGTTTTTAGTAAGGGCATTCCATTTGGCAAGAGAATGATAAACTTCCATAGAAGGTCTCCCAGCCTCAAGAATTGGGGTTTGACCAACCACAAGGGTACTAGAGGAGAGCTATCACGCAGCAATACCACTGACACAACTTTCATCGTAATCAAATTTTATATAGCAATTGGAACATTGACCTAGCTTTCAGCCCATTACCGCTTTGAGGTCATCCCCTGGCATACCCAATATCAAGTATCTTGGTCCAAGGCAGGCCTCCTATAAAAGCTACTCAGATTTCTCTTATACCCAAGATCTACGAATGGCGAGGGGAGAGGATACGTCTAATGAAACTCCTAGGGATTTAACACTATAGAAATGCTAGGAAGAAAAGAAAAAGGTTCATTTTAAGCACCAAACAAAGTGTTATCTAATCTAGGAAATCCACACACATAGTTTTGAAAGACACACAAAATCTTCGACAACGTCCTGCAAAGCACACATTAGTAGTTTTTTATGATCACGTCTTCATCCAATGATTGCCACATGTTGCAAATAGGCCATTAGTAACACAAAATCACCTAATCTATGTCATAGAGAGTGATAGGAACGTTATATGCAAATTCTAATTGATGCATGTGCTTACTGTGAACCCAGGTGTCCTCTGACAGAGCAGATTGCACCTCAGAAGGCAAAAATGGCTTAGAACACCCCCAAGTGCACCTAAAAAGTGTAGACTATGTGAAAGATGTAGTTGGAGCCCAGTTGGGTGCAGTTGGTAGTTTTAGGGCATAGTTGGGAAGTCAGGTGCAAAGTGTGGGGAAATGGTTCCTAGACAAGACCTAGAAACTGAAATTCTCAAAGCTACACTCCCAAGTGCACACAAACAATGTAGAGTGCATCAATGACATAGTTGGCACCTAGTTGGGCATAGTGGGTAAGTCAAAAACAATAGAAAGAGGGTTTGGTGGCTTCTTGACTCCTAAAACTGCTCCTAGGAGTCCCAAGTGCGCCCTGATAGAGTAGAATGCACCCTAGGACAACAAGCTAACAAAATGCATGAAACAAGAGCATACAAGAATTTTAATGGACCCCCTAATTAATATAGGTGTGAAAATGAATAGTAGATAGTCATTATACCCTTCCAAGTGAGCTCCTTCATTGCACCTACAAGCACAAAACAAGAAAACCCAAGTTAGATATGCATGTTCAGGTCGGGTTCCCCAAATGTAGGACCAAAAAATGGGTTAAAATACATAACACAGTATGAGCAAATCACAAAAATCAATAATCATACGTTAACACCCACTAGTATACCATGAAAGCCAAACTAATAAAGAAAGCAATAGAAACCCCCTCTTTCATTTATAGCTCCCATGTCCTTCTTTCTTCTCCAAATGATTGTAGCTCCAATTTGCCTTTAGTGCACACAAGATTGAAGAAAAAGCCTATGATATGGATAATGGCATGAGAATACTAGAAGTTTGATTTTAAGCTTGAGAGCAAGAAGTGTAAATGCAAAGAAGTGGGAACTCAAAGACTCATGAATTTGGATTTTCAAGACTTAAGCAATCAGATCCGAAATGAGAGAAAGAGTTTCCATTTTATAATTGACATGGAGGATGAGAGCATTGGATTTTTCACCCATAGATATGTGATGTGGAAAGAGATTCTGTTGAGAATCCATGATGCATATGACAAAATATGCCAATTGTAAGATTCTATGACACATGAAAGTCAAACTTGGCTAAATGTGGAAGAGAATTTATGACGCATCATAAGACACCTCAACCCACATAAAGCCAAGAATCTATGATGAATAAGATAAATAGGGACATGCGTAAGAGAAAAGAATGTTTGATATGATTTCGAGTTGATATCACAGAGAGGTAAACAATAGGGGATAGTGTTAAGACCAATATGGATGCTCAAAATGATGGTTAGGACACCCAGAATGATGGATAAAGTGGTCAAGATGACGAATAGGTATGCAAAGATGCACGGTGGTGAATGCAAAGTGTTGATTTCGACATGGGAATGCAAAAACTAAGGGAGGTAAATTGAACCTAAAAGGATGCAATATTAAAGGTAATAGATACTAAATGAGGACTAAAAGGTGCAATATGAAGTCTATATGATGTATGAATGAGGCCTATACTAGGGTGAAGGCAAGTGACATCTATGCAAGTGTAAGATCTACATTTTGCCAAGCATGTTTAGGAGTACAAGTCACCATGTTTTCTAAGGTTTTAGTGTGTTGAACCAAAGTTTGGAAATTTTTTTTGACAATGTGTAATGTTTTGACAAGTTCAAATGATATCCAAGGTGCAAATTTAAGAGTTTGGCTTTTAACTTGATTATGTTTTACACACATGCAAGACACATTTAAACAAGAATAGTTTTTGTTAGAAGTTAACTAAAACACCACAACCTAGGCTTTTAGGACTGTATCCACTAAATTCCTACTTGAACCAAAGTTTAGCCATGCTTATCCAGAGCAGAAAACCTGGGATCTTGGCACCACAGGCTACCCCTTATAGCACTCTTGCTTTTCGGGGCTACCAAGATCTACTTCCCAAGGGGCATGACTTCCCAAGGGACTATTGTCTATAGTATAGACAGTGAGAATGTAGGATATCTTCATGGCCGTGGGTGACCCCTTAAGCTAATGGATAGAAAGGATTTTGGCCACTAAAACAGGGTTTTTAGTAAGCGCATTTCATTTGGCAAGTGAATGATAAACTTCCATAGAAGGTCTCCTAGCCCTGAGAATTGGAATTCGACGCACCACAAGGGTACTGGAGGAGAGCTATCATGCAGAAATATTGCTAACATAGCTTTCATCATAATCAAATTTTATCTAGTGACTAGAACATTGAACTGGCTTTTGGCCCATTACCGCTCTAAGGTTGTCCCCTGGTATACCCAATATCAAGTATCTTGGTCCAATGCAGGCCTCCTATAGAAGTTACTCAGATTTCACTTACACCCAAGATCCACAAATAGCGAGGGGAGAGGATACATCGAATGCAACTCCTAGGGATTTTACACTATAGGCACACCAGGAAGAAAAGAGAAAGGATTATTTTAAGCACCAAATGAAGTGGTATCTAATCTAGGAAATCCACACACATAGTTTTGAAAGACACACAAAGTCTTCGACAACATCCTGCGAAGCACACATTATTAGTTTCTTATGATCATGTCTTCATCCAATGATTGACACATGCTGCAAATAGACCATTAGTAACAAAAAATAAACTAATCTATGTCCTAGAGAGTGATAGGAACCTTAGATGCAGATTCTGATTGATGGATGTGCTTACTGTGAACCCAGGTGTGCTTTGACAGAGCAGATTGAACCACAAAAGGAAAAAATGGCTCAGAACACCACCAAGTGCACCTAGATAGTGTAGAATACATGAAAGATATAGTTGGGGCCTAGTTGGGTGAGTTGGTAGTTTTAGGGAGCAGTTGGAAAGTCAAGTGTAAAGTGTGGGGAAATGGTGCCTAGACAAGACCCAAAAACTAAAATTTTCAAAGCTACACTCCCAAGTGCACCCAAATAGTGTAGAGTGCATCAATGACATAGTTTGGGCCCAGTTGGGTGTAGCTGGTAAGTCAAAAACAACAGAAAGAGGTTTTGGTGGCTTCTAGTATCCTAAAACTGTTCCAAGGGGTCCCAATTGCACCCTGATAGAGTAGAGTGCACCCTAGGACAACAAGCTAACAAAATGCATGAAACAAGAGCATACAAGCATTTTAATGGAACCCTTAATTAATCTAGGTGTGAAAAGGAATAGTAGATAGTTGTTATACCCTTCCAAGTGAGCTCCTTCTTTGCACCTGCAAGAACAAAACAAGAAAACCCAAGTTAGATATGCATGTTCACGTTGGGTTCACCAAATGTAGGACCAAAAAATGGGTTAAAATGCATAACACACTATGAAAAAATCACAAAACTCAGTAATCATACGTTAGCACCCACTAGTCTACCATGAAATCCAAACTAATAAACAAAGCAATAGAAACCCCCTCTTTCGTTTGTAGCTCCCATGTCCTTCTTTCTTCTCCAAATGATTGTAGCTCTAATTTGCCTATAGTGCACACAAGATTGAAGCAAAAGCCTCTGATATGGATAATGCCATGAGAATACTAGAAGTATGATTTCAAGCTTGAGAGAAAGAAGTGTAAATGCAAAGAAATGGGGACTCAAAGACTCAAGAATTTGGATTTTCAAGACTTAAGAATTTAGATCCGAAATGAGAGAAAGAGTGTCCATTTTATAATTGACATGGAGGATGAGAGCATTGGATTTGTCACCCATAGATATGCGATGTGGCAAGAGATTCCTTTGAGAATCCATGAGGAATATGACAAAATATGCCAATTGTAAGATTCTATAACACATGAAAGTCAAACTTGGCTAAATGTGGAATTGAATCTATGACACGTCATAAGACACCTCAACCCACTTAAAGCCAAGAATCTATGACGAATAAGACAAATAGGGACATGCATAAGAGAAAAGAATATTTGATATGATTTTGAGTTGATATGAAATTGATGTGGAAGAGGATACAAATGATAAAGTATTATCAATTTGGCCAATAGATCGAAGTTAGTAGAATGATAAAATGGGACAAATTAGTATGAAGAAGTGATGAAACCATAAATGCAAACCATTTTTGAGCGTCTACAATATTATTATTAAAATAAATATTGTCATGTTCCAAATTTAAACATATAACTTTTATCTTAAAATTAATTCTTTTTATTTATGAGTGTCATTTGATTTCCACAATCCATTAGTGAAAACTCATTAGTACTTCTAGAATTTGATTGTGTTTATGTTTTTTGCATCAACGTTTTGGATCTCACACAGTGATCCATCATTAGGATGAAGGGCAAGAGAACGTTTCGGATCACACACAGTGATCCATCATCAGGATGAAGAGCAAGAGAAAAATAATAAGCAGCAGACTGGAGGAAATAAAATAAATATTAAAATATCATAATAATTTTCCATTTAATTAAATATTTTAATTAGACTTAATTAGTAGAAAATACCCCAAAGACTCATAAATTAAAATAAAAAAATCCATCATGGCAAAACACATACAAAATTAAACCAAAAGGGTTAATATAACGAATTACGTCATCTGATGTACTCGGAGGGTGCTCAACTTAGATACTTGTCCCAATTTTCAATTAGGAAAAATGGCTTAAAGTGTTGGGATTTGGACTTGAGTATTTATTTCCCCCTCTTACCATTGAGATAATGCGATAGGGTACGCTCATCCTAGCAATTCAGGGAAGTCGATACTCAGTACCTACAACCTGCATAAAAACCATGCATGTAAAAGCACAATATATACTAAACTAAACAAGCAATGGTAGGAAGTGGTGCATCATGTATATCCTGACTAGCAGGTGACTATGACTCCCTTCCTTGACCACATCAGAAATGCCATATAGAAAGAAAACAAACACGCACACTATACACATGCAAGTATGGGGTAAGTATCCATAAGAAAACACATATGACAATAAATCATCTAACTAATCATCATCAATAGCTGAAATGACTGAATAATCATTATATATACATGAACTATAAAGTACCAAGTAATCTCATCATTTACCAATTGAATTTGAAACAATATCTGATAATCTCAAAATAATGTTACTAATAATCATCAACATAAAACTAGCCCTAAAAGAGTTCGAGAATGATAGCAAAAATGTGAACTAGGGGTAGGCACTACACTAACTCCAAGATTATTATTTCAATGATTATGTGTACTTGGACAAACTTGTGCAATATTTCTCCAATACATCTCCAATTGCATGAACATAAGTCCACACATACAATCTTGGTGCTCCTACATACTTGTTTTTTGACTACCCTAGGATGCTCCTACTTCAATTTCCCACTTGAATTTGAATGTCTAAGTGACCATGGTTTATTCTTTTAGATGTGTTTAGTTCACTTGTGTGTTTTCAATAATAAAAGTGAAGAATGTCCTACTTTTGTACTCTAGAGTTTTCCTACTTCGAGAAAACCATTGTAAAATTGAGCCAAGATAATTTTAGGAAACCACATATAGAAATCGATGGGACTACATTTAGAAATGATAATTTTGACAACCTAGACAATCTTTATACAATCTTTTTTCGAAGTCTTGTACATAAAATTATTGCAATCAGTGTCTCCTTCTTTATACAAATTAGATATTATCAGTTAAGTGGAATAAACCCTTGTAAATTCATGAAATCTTGGCAATATATTAGAAGTAGAGAACTAATTTCAAAGCTAGGAAGCAAAAAAATTTGGGATAAAGTGGGTGACCATATAGTTGGTCTAAATTTTAGGTGGAAATGTCAGCAACAAAAGTAGTTTTGGATTTGGTAGAAAATATCAAGTATCCACTCAGAATCTTATTACCCTACAAAATGGACAAAGAAAGAAAAAACTTATGAGAACTTGAGAGAAAGTCATAATTATTTTAATTATTAGATCACACAAAATTTTATTTCTCATCGATTGAAACAAAAATAATAGATTATCCCATCCAAGCCAATTATGATTTTGTACAATCACATGACCTGTCAAGTGCATTGAACCAACATTATAATGAAATATGGCGCTACAAGTAAGTTCTAGTTTACAAAAATATACAATTAAAGCACAAGAAAATTGCTATTAAACTAATGTTTAAAAAATACATGTATGTAAACATGAACTATGAAAGATGTGTATGAGTTGAGAAAGACGAATTCAATGCTTGACATGACCATCAATCATACTCCTATTAAAAATTGTGGCATATCAATAAAATGTGAGAAAATTGAAACGAGGGGTATCCATACTTTACTTTGGCAATTTTGGGTATGTGTTAAGGGAACAATATTGCAAGAATATGTATATATGATAAATTAAAGAGTAGGAAGAGAGAGATCGTAGAGTGTAATAGATAAGAAAACATTATGGTAAATTTTTTAAATTTATTTTTATAGTTATATTTTTAAGACTTAATTAGATAGTATGTATTGTCAAAATTACATAAGTATAATTAGGTTGACTTCATGAGAAAATACTAGAAAAGAAAATAATAGACATTTTTTTCCTTCCTCAACATAGTAGTTCAATGTTCACTAATATCTCATGTCTTAAATATCTCAAGAAATCTAAGAATGTAACTAATGTTTTAGTTTAAATGTTACTAAATGATGGCAGATCTAAATTATATCATATGAAAAAATAAATAATAATATTTATAATCCTTATATTGATATGAATCCCTTTGTTTGACATTAGTTTGTATTGGACTATATTAATTATAGTTTCATACATTGATTTTTTGTATTAGTTTTCCAATTATGTTCATCTTTATTGATGAAATTGTATTACTTTTAAATCTTTTACAACTCATTTTAAAACATTCTCTTAATTTCTAGAGGAAAATAATTTATATGAATCATATGATATATCAAAATATTGCATTTTGAGTGAAATATATTTATAATGTTTCAATCATGTTAAAGTTTGATATAAATAGTGTTCAAATTTTTTATTTTATTTTAATATTTGATATACATTTAACATAGATCTACATCCTATTCACCTTATAGGATAGTGATTTAATAAAACAAAAATATGTCTTACAAGGCCACCTGCAATGTCATCATTTAATAAACTTATCTTTAGAGAGAGTACTTAATTAGATATATTTTAATTAGTGAATAAACCATAGATGCATAATTACATACTATAGGCTAAAAATTTTGTATATGGGCTCAAAGAAAGCTAGAACAATACCTAAAACTTAGATAATTTTAATTTGACCTATTTTTAGCATTTTTGTGGTTCACTTTATTTGGTCCATTTTTATTACACCTTATAACAAACTCTAGAAAGCTTCGAAGGAAAGGTTATGTTTCCTCTATATTTTGTAAATTTTCCCATGTTTGACCACAAGGATTCTCAAATACATTTATGATGGCAAGTCATCATAAAAAAGTTTTTCAAAGTTCCTCAAAATTTAGATGGTTAAAGTTACATGAAAATAAATATTGTGAAATTCTAATCTTTTGAAGGGCTTAGTATTAAATCTTCCCCCGCCCTCACCTACAAAAAAAAAAAAAAAAAAAAAAAAAAACAATATCTCCTTTTCTAGAATTCCCAAGATATAAAGAAATTACAATAGATAGAAATAATCATAAATTATTGTGTTCTTTATTCAAGCTTTTAATATAAGAAAAAATAGTCTTACCCTAAGAAATATTGCCTTCTCAACATTTTAAATAAATGGAAAAGAAGGAAAAGAAAAACACCATTCCAAGGCCTTATACTAAAATGTTTTGGTAACTATGCGTTCCATGAACCTATTATAATGAAAAGGTTTCTAAAAATTTATTTGGGAAGTTTTCACTTGACTCAAAGGGAACACCTCTACAATTATAAGTCTCAAAGTTAGGGATGTCCATGCATTGAGGAATTACAACACTAATGATATTGTTGAGCAGTCATTTAGCATGATGCTAATGAGAAAAATTATCACAAATCTCTATCTTGAAAAGTTCATCAATGAACAACTCCAAGGTTCTAGATGGTAATTTTTCAACCTACTGGGAAGCTCAATTGAAGATAAATGTAAATTTTCACAAAGATTCCTTTTCTAGTATCTATCAATTCTACACAACTTTACCAAAATGTATTGACAAACCAACACATTTTTGTATTTTTCCATTTTATGATGAATGGAATTTCTAATCAATGAAACCATATGAACTCCTTTTCTAATCACCAATTTGAAAAGAAAATAATGAAGATAGGGTAAGGAGAGATTAAAGTAAATTACTAAAAAGGGGAAGTCATAATGGACACAAGCTAAAGCAATAACACATCTGTTAATTAAATTATCAGAAGGACCTAGTTGAAAAAAAATAAAATTAGGAGTAGTGCTTCTTCAGCTCCACTGATGTAGTCATCGATGAGAAATTTGATGGAAAACAAAATATACTTCATGATTCATCAAATTTTGTAGCCATGAAAAGTTCACACACATGAGGAAAAATAATATACATGAATAATAGTCATTCTTTTTCTAATTCACCACAACAATACAATTTTTAACATATGCGAAACACCATAACTAAAACATCAAAAGATTACCATAACACAATAAAACCATAGGCTCCATTACTATTCATGAACATAAATTCATAAAAAGAAACACACATTTAGCAAGAAATACTGCATAGAGAATAAGGGAACCAATAGCATCCTTTATTACATCAAAATACTAGCCTTCAATACATATGACATTCATGTATTTAAAGTGTTTCCTTTCCATAATACGATACTAGGAGTGAGAGTTCTTCGAAAACAAATAGTATCCTACAAACTAATAAAATAAAGCTAATTGTATGCAAACTAACTCTCTAAATGGTGCTAATTAGGTCTCGACCCTTGTTTATATCAAATAATGTGTGCATGATCATTTACATGACTAAAAATTGTAAAAGAAGAAGAAGACAAGAAAATAGAATCCATGAGATGATCTAGGAGTCATTGGAGCTTCAAAAATTGCAAGAACATCCTAATCTATGATATTTTAGGTGATAAACTATCTTTGAAACACACTTTCAGTGCATGGAATGCTGAAAAACCAGAACAAGTAGTTAATTGTCAATGCACTACAACTGATCCAAAACTATCAGCTCACCTTTGTGTTTGGTGCACATTATGAAAAATGTACCTCTATGTCTGGAACACTTTGTGAAAAATACACCTTTATGTTTGGTGCACCTTATGATAACTACACCTTTGTGAAAAGTACACCTTCATAAAAGGACCAAAAATGATAAGATTTTTCTAAATCCACAATTTTCTAAAAGTGATCATATTTTTGTCAATCCACAATTCTCCAAAACTAATAGAATTTTGTAAATCCATAATTGTCCAAAAGTGATACAATTTTTCTAAGTCGACAATTTTCCAAAAGTGATAGAATTTTTTCGAAGTCCACAATTTTCCTAAACTGACAATTTTTTTTCTAGTTTCAGCGGTAGAATTTTTTCTATGTACACAATTCTCTAACAGTGACTGAATTTTTTCTACATCCACAAATTTAAAAAATTGAGTTAATTTTTCTAAGTCCATAATTTCCCAAAAGTGACAAAGTTTTTTGAACTCCACAATTTCTAAAAGTGACAACAAGAATTCTAAGTCCACAACTTTCTAAAAGTGACAAAATTTTTTCTAGATCCACAATTTTCCAAAAGTGATGCAATTTTTTCTAAGCCCACAACTTTTAATTTGCAACATCTAGGTCTTGTTGACGTTCAACCAAAATGATGTTTGGATGTTCTCCTTTGAACTTTTGGATGGTGGAGATGATTTCTTGAGGATTTGACAAGTCTAAAGATTCATACTTTTCCATCACTTCCCTATGGAAATCATGAACTTCTTGCCTTACAACTATAAAATCATCTAGCTTAGAGTCTTGACTTGGTTTCAAAAATATATCCAACATCATCTTTAGAGGATACTTCTTGAAACAATGCTTGAATTTTTGTACAACTATTGTCACATAGCATAGTTGGGTTTTGGAGTCATCATCAAATATCTCTAAGCTGGTTGAACTATAGTATTTATTCACTACTTATAGTTGGGCATGTTTTATTTGTATATCTTGGATATCTACATCCATACATAACATGACCTTATAATTGACCTATATATTCTCCATCTAATAATCAATCTTACTATGTTATTATCTTGTATAACATATAAAAACATTTGGTATCTCTCACTTCCAATTGAAAATCCATGAACTATGAATTCTTGGGTGCTCCTTGGAACTTGAAAGTCATGGCTTTGAGTTTGATCTTAGCTATTGCAGAAGATGAGGAAGCCATGGTAATCTTCGAGACCTCTATATGTTTTGGATATGTACACTAGCGTATCTTAAGAATTAGCACACCTTCATATTAGGACACATTTAGACTTATCACACCTTTAAAGTTAGTGCACCATTGCACTTGCACACCATCTCACTTAACACATCTTCAAGGAGTAGCATAAGGTACTCAATTTTACAAAATATAAATGTTTCGAGATTTAAAAATAATTTTTGGGTTTTTCTCAAATGAGGTCTAGTGTACTTATTCCTAACATTTTTGATGATTTAAGCCCAATTTAATACTCCAACATTTTCATGGACTTGAAATCCTTCTACTTCTTCTATCTAAAATACTTGGGCACATGTGTTGAATATGAACATACAATATACCATAGTAATATTTATTGTTATGGATAATGAAGATGCCATGATGACCTACACAGAAGATAAACATCAATATACTAGTGCTAGGGGGTAAACATAATTCTTAACAAGTAGGCCTGACTAACAAAAAGAAATAACAAAAATTGGTCAACAACTAACAAAAGCAATAATTGTGCACTAGAACAATTAGAGCACTTATGCAAGTGTGCTGACTAGGTTAAGCACCATGGTTTGTACATCTAGACACGGGAAAGTCTAGTACACCTTGTGAAGGTGCACAAGTGGACATCTACAAAACAAGTTAAGGTAGTGTACATAGCACACCTTGTTAGGGTATGCATGTGCATTAGGTGTACTTGTGTGCACCTTTAGCTTTTATGCAATACTTGATATTCTTGGTTGGTATATTTTGAATGATACTAACTAAAAAAACTCCTAAATCTAAACTACAAGAGTTCCACTCCCTAAGGCACCTTGGAAGATAACCTATTCTAAGGAACAACCTTTACAAAGCCAAATTAAAAAAGGACGGTCCCCATTTCCAATGTCAAAATTGGGGTGTGTGTTGTGGAGCCATAATAGATATCTAAGGAATAAGGATTGGAATTGTCATAAGTATGAATTTTTTCCTTTGATTGAGTCATGGACACAATTTATTATTGCAAGGATGAAGTGATTTGAGAAAGGTTTTCTATAGTGGATTTTGTATAAATATTCATATTCATATGAGTAAAATATTTGAAGCATTATGAGAAACATAAGGGATGGTGGAATATAAAAATTGGACATTATTGTAAGTATGCATAAATAATGTTTGTGAAATACCCAAAAAACTTTAAGAAGGATAAATAATATGATTAAAAAAGAATTTAAAGATAGAAGGAAAGGGATAATTGTGTTGAATGCATGTATTTATGAGAGGTGGAGCATAAGTAGATACACTAGTTATTGAGGTAGAAATATGAATATAGGTTTAATGAGGGGTACTCTTGTTATTGACATAAACATTTGCACATGGGTAAAAGCATAGATCTGTGTCACCGTTTGTGATACAAAAACCTGTTTTGGTCAAATCTCATTTCTCTATCAAAACTCAAATTTTTTCAAAAACTAAAAATACCCTTTTATAGATCTTAGATTCAATATCATCATTATATAAATTTTTGAGTGTTTTGATTAGTTATAATATGCTATAATCTCAAAATATTATAAGTATATATTTCAACATTTCAGAAGACGCTCTTTCAAAAAAGAAAAAAAATAGTAAATCATATCAAAAAAATAAAAAAATTATATTTATCATTATAGGAGAGAATCCTCTTCATGAATATATAATTTTTTTTCAATAAGGTATAGATTTGGTAAGGAAGTTATGACGGGAGGAAAAAACTGTTGGATTCTGAAAAGGTTGAACTTGAGTACTTATAATAAAGAAAATATACATAAAAAATAATTATTTCTTTGTTTTTTTTAACTAGCTATACATGTCATCTATAAAGTATTTCCAAACCAGAACAAAAAAAGATGCTTTGCACATACTTGTTTGACGAGAACCACATCCTATATTTTTAACAGTTAAAAGAGGGACTTCAAAATAAAATAAAATAAATAAATTCTTATTCAAAAAAATTATAAAAATTATAGGCATAAAATTCATAAAATTCTACACATTTCATTAGTTTACATCATCTTCATATTTTAAACACAAATACCATTTTTTTTGTCATTAATGTTGAATTGTCACATTTTGATATCACTTTTCTTTATAAAAGGTGACACAGGTTTGTGCTTTTACCCACACCATCATAGAGGAATAAAAATAAAATTACAAGAAATAAAAAATTACAAAATTGTGAAGCTTACTTTCTATTATCATCAATGAAAAGATATTAAAATATTAAGAAATATGACATGCTAAAGCCACATGGGCAATTTGATCTCCATACTTTGCATGCTAGAGCTACCATATACATCATTAGAACTACCCTAGATAAACTTAGGGACCTTCATTATATAGGAGGGTTTTAACCACCCTAGATGTTTCTAGAAATTATAACCCTCTATTTTGAGTCTAACCATCCCTGAAGTTAGATGATTTATCTTTTCTTCCATTGGAACAATCCCGTAAAATCTTTCAGAACTCACATGAGTTTTTGGGAGATTTTTATTGATGGGGACACAACCCAAGAAAAGAATGGAAACAATAGAAAAGAGAAATTATATTAACTAAGAAAATAAGCTAGTACAAATAGTACAAGAAAATAAACTTCAAAACATGCCCTAAGGGCTTACAATAGCATAAATTTAGAGATAAATTCTCCTTATGGTACCTCCTCTCAAACTCCACTTCGAACTACCTTTTACAATGCCAAAAATCTCCTTAAATAGACCCCGGAGGGTTAAGGACTAGGAGTAAATTATAGAAAGTGCTAGTAGGCATCCACTGACCAAATAGAAGGATCCAAAAGCGGAGTTAGAAGTCGGTGCAAATCTAGACGAATCAAGAAATGGTAACCGAACTTCCGGGAGGCATAACTTTTGAACCGTAGCTCCGATTGACGAGCTATTTACAATTTCAGAAATCTCTCGAAGTGCCCTATAGCCCTATGGACCAGCTTTGCTCGTCCCCCATCGTTTAGCCCTTTTTGAGGTCATTTAATGCCCCTAACCTGACTTTGAAGCATTCTTTGGAGGTCTCCAAAACTCAAAAAACTGCAATAACTTTCAAACCGTGGGGCCTTTTGACTTGATTCTTTTTTTGGAATTCTCTAAATCAGAATTACATTCATCTAACCAATTCACACCTTCTAGGTCACCAAAATGATGGCCAAATTGCATGCTCCTATTTTTTCAAGATTTTTAAACACACTGATAGTGGAACTGTGAGAGTTGGAACCTTTATTTGACCCAAATGGGTATCCAAAAATGTAAAGACATGAAATAGAAACTAAGTCTAAGTACATTTTTTTGGGTGACATAGGATTGCCCTTATACCTCTGGATGCTCCTGCATCAGATACCCAGGGTAGATTGAAAAGTGACCCTATCACTTTATGGATGGTAGAGGAAATCCCAAATGGGAAACCTCAGCTGCTAAAGTCCAAGTTGAGTCCTCGATCGGTCGTCCTTTCCATTTGACCAAATACTCTTCATACTACCTATTTTTGGTACTCCTACCCACACGATGATCTAGAATGTCTTCTATCTCCTCCTTCTTAGAAGCAAGAATTGGACATGGCTCTAACACCAGCTCATCATCTGCACCATCATCATGATACTCTGTTAAATATGCAATGTTGAAAATGGGAGAAATGTGAATACCATCTGGCAGCTCCACTTCATATGCATTTCCTGAGTCATGTTTCTTCAAAATTTTGCAAGGGCCAAATTTCTTCATTTTCAGCTTGTTGTAAGTACCGGCTAGAAATCTCTCTTTTCGTAAGTGCACCATGACTAAATCGCCTTCTTGGAATTCCTGATGTCTTCTCCTTTGATCAGCCCTAGCTTTATACTCTTGATTCATCTTGGTTACGTGTGCCAACCTCCTCATGCAAACGCTTGATATGTTCAAAAAATTTCTCAGCTTCAGCACTTGTCCTCTCCCCTTGTTCTATCTTCCTCAGCTCTGGTGCAGTCCTTGATCTATTCCCATATACAATTTGGAATGGTGATTTTCCAATACTCCTATTTATAGAGTTATTATAAGAAAACTTTGCCTGTGGTAGAATTAAATCCCATCCCTTGGGCTTATCCCCAACTAAACATCTCAGCAAATTGCCCAGACTTCTGTTTACCACTTTTGTTTGGCCGTCAGTTTGTGGGTGATGCGTGGAACTGAATTTCAAGTCTGTTCTCAACTTTTTCCACAATGTCCTCCAGAAATACCCCACAAATTTAGTGTCTCTGTCAGAAACTATAGTCCTTGGAAGACCATGTAGTCTTACCACCTCTTTGAAAAACAAGTCTGCAATATGGACAACATCATGAGTTTTGTCGCATGGAATGAAATGTGCCATTTTGGAGAACCTATCAACCACCACGAATACTGAGTCATTACCCCTTGGTGTCCTTGGTAATCCAAGAACAAAATCCATACTTATGTCCTCCCATGGCCTTGATGGAATAGGCAACCGCTGATATAGACAAGTATTGTGACTAAACCCCTTAGCAACTTGACAAACCTAGCAACTATGTATAAACTTCTTCACATCCTGTGAAATTTGACGCCAAAAATAATGTTCTCTAAGAATGGAAATGGTCTTATCTCGACCAAAATGTCCTGCCATCCCTCCACTATATTTCTCCTTAATCATATTTTCCCTCATGGAACTCCTTGGAATGCATAATTGACTACCTTTGAACAACATGCCATCCTAAATCAAATAGTCTTACCACTTGGTTCTATCTACAACAACAAGTTCTTTACAAGCTTTCCATGCTTCAGCAAAATCAGGATCCTCAGGGTACAAATTCTTGAGTTCATCAAACCCAACTACTTCAACCTACATTACTATAAGCAGTGATTGTCTCCTACTTAGTGCATCTGCAACCCTGTTAGATTTTCCACTTCTATACTTCAACACAAATGTATAACTCTACAAGAATTCTACCCACTTCATATGCCTCTGATTCAATTTACCTTGGCTATTTAGGTACTGTAATGCCTGATGATTAGTATACAAAACAAATTCCTTTGGCAATAAATAATGCCTCCATTTCTTTAAGGCCTGAACTATTGTATAGAATTTATGATCATAAACATAATACTTCTTCTTTGTATCATTCAATTTTTCACTAAAATATGCAATAGCTTACCTTCTTGGCTTAATATAGCCGCAATAGCACTGCCACTAGCATCACAATCCACCTGGAAAACCTTTCTAAAATCTGGAAGTGCTAACACAGGCTGTTTTGTTACCTTCTTCTTCAAAAATTCAAAACTTCTCACAGCTGCTGCCGTCCATTTGAACTCTTTTCGATTCCCTCTTATTGTATCAGTTAGGGGTGCACATATGCCACTGAAATTCTTAATAAACCATTTTGAGACCTTCAGGTGATATAACAAACCCCAAATAGACTAACTCCCTTTTTGCAACTACACTTCTTCAGATTAATTAATAGTTTCTCTTCCCTTAGCCTTTCAAGGACACTACGAACATGTAGTAAATGTTCTTCCAAAATCTTGCTGAAAATTAAGATATCATCCAAATAGACAATAACAAATTTTCCCAAGAACTTCTTAAGTACCAAATTCATGAGCCACATAAAGGTGCTTGGGGCATTCGTCAATCCAAAGGGCATGACTAACCACTCATAAAGACCCTCCTTGGTCTTGAAGGTTGTTTTCCACTCATCTCCTTCTCGAATCCATATCTAATGATAACCACTCTTCATATCTATCTTTGTGAAGTACTGAGCTCTACTCAAGCAGTCCATAATATCATCCATCCTTGGCAAAGGAAAACAATACTTGATGGTGATCCTATTTATAGCTCGAGAATCTATACACATCCTCCATTTTCCATCCTTCTTTGGTGTGAGTACTATAGGTACTGCACATGGACTCAGGCTCTCTCAAATCAAGCCCTTCCTTAATAGCTCCTGAACCTGTCTATTTAGCTCCTCTATTTTAGTAGGAGTCATCCTATGAGTAGCCTTGTTCGGAAAACTAGCTCCTGGAATCAGATCTATCTGATGACTAATTTTCCTTATTGGTGGCAATCCATCTGGAACATTATCAGAGATAATATCTCCAAACTACCCTAGTAAATCTAAAACTTCAAGTGGTATTTCACTACTACCTTCTTTATCTTTCCTAGGAATCAAAGCATAGAACATATGCTGATGTTTCATGCCATCTAAAAACTTCCTTCCATCAACAAAACAAATCCTAGTAGTGCTACATACCTTTTCACCTTCCTTTTTCATGGGCTTCAATTTGTGGCGAACTCCATCCTTTGTGAAAGAGTATGTGTTTGGATGTCCATCATGCACTGCATGTCTATCAAACTACCATTGTCTACCCAACAATAGATGGCAAACATCCATCAAAATAACATCACAGAGAACTTCATCATGGTAACTCCCAATTTTGAATTTCACTAAACATTGTTCACTTACCAAGAACTTATGATCATCTTTTACCCAAGAAATCCGATGGGGCTGGGGATGTTTCTCCCTCTTGAGCTTCAGCTTAGAGACCATCTCTTTTGATACCAAGTTATCAGTGCTACCACCATCAATGATCACATCACAACATTTATCCTCACACTTGCATCTGATACGGAACAAACTCCTTCATTGTCCTGGTTCATTCTCACCACTTAGTAGGACTCTTTCATTTACCAAGGTCTCTCCTCTTTTTTCATCCTCTGAATGTGATGATTGTGCATCCTCATCCACATGAGCAACCCTAGCTAGGCCATATCTATCCTTCCTTGTTTCTGAGGGCATTCAAAGTCACAATGACCTTCTTCATTGCAATGGAAGCAGGTACCACGAAAGCCTCCTCTTCCTTGTCCACATCCTCTATCTCTTCCTCTCTGATTTCCAAAGTCTTGGTCATGGGAGCAATTGAAACCCTCATTCATCTAGTTCCTGCTAGTACCCTCATCTTCATTTTTCTTTTGGGTTTCATTGCAGCCTCTAGATGATCTACCGCTTCCTCTTCCTCCTTGACCATGCCCTCTTTTTCTTCCTTCAAACCTTTTATTCAGCTTCTCTTCAACTCGTAGGGAAAACTGGTATGCCTCTTCAACACTGGTCATTCTTACTAGACTTAATTCCTCCTAGATGCTAGGTCTCAACCCACTGATATAATGAGAAACCTTCTCCTTATTTTCTTCTGCATGCCCTACTCTAATCAAGAGTCGGTAAAATTCCTCTATATATTCTTGGACTGATCTTCCTACTTGCTTTAACCCATGCATCTTCTTAAACAATTCAAGCTCATAGTCCACAGGAATGAACTGCTTCTTCAATTTGTCCACCATGTGATCCCATCTTGTGATCTTCTCCTTTCCTCTTCTATTTCTTTCTAGTTGAACCTCTTGTCACCAGATTTTGGCATGGCCTTTCATTTTGGCCTTTGCAAACTTAACCCTATCTGCGTCCCTTATATCCTCATACTCAAATTATTCTTCCAGTTCATTGATCCAATCGATCAACTCATTTGGTTTCAAATTTCCTGAAAATACACCCACTTCAATTGTAGGTCTTTTCCCAAACTTAGTAATGGCCCTAAAAATCCTTTCCTCTATAGGATTCAAAACTTCCCCATCAACTTCTTCTTCTGGTCCCATTACTTCTTCTTCATTGTCATCCTCACTGTTTTCACCTGCGGCAACATTTGCTCCTCTACGAAGCTCCTCTTGCAATGCTTATACCTGCCTCTTGAGGGCTCTAACCTCCTCAGGATTAATAGCTCTAGCCCTTCTGCAATGCTCTCTTTGTGGAGGCATCTTCTAACTCGAACCCACAACCACACAGTCCTAGTGCAAACTTAACACAGTCGACGCTCTGTCTACACACTCAGGAAAACCCGCTCTGATACCACTTGATGGGGACACAACCCAAGAACAGAATGGAAACAACAGAAAAGGGAAATTATATTAACTAAGAAAATAAGCTAGTACAAATATTACAGGAAAATAAACTTCAAAACATGCCCTAAGGGCTTACAATAGCATAAATCTAGAGATAAATTCTCCTTATGGTACCTCCTCTAAAACTCCACTCTGAACTGCCTTTTACAATGCCAAAAATCTCCTTAAATAGACCTCGGAGGGTTAAGGACTAGGAGTACATTCTAGAAAGTGCTAGTAGGCATCCACCGACCAAATAGAAGGTTCTAGAAGTGGTGTTAGAAGTCGGTGCAAATCTAGAAGAATCCAGAAACAGTAACCAAACTTTTGGGAGCCATAACTTTTGAACCGTAGCTCCGATTGATGAACTGTTTACATTTTTGGAAAGCTCTCAAAGAGCTCTATAGCCCAATGGACGAGCTTAGCTTATCCCCCATTTTCAGCCCTTTTCAAGGTCATTTAATGCCCCTAACCTAACTTTGAAGCATTCTTAGGAGGTCTCCAAAACTTGAAAAATTGCAATAACTTTCAAACTGTGGGGCCTTTTGACATGATTCTTTTTATGGAATGCTCTAAATCACAATTACATTCATCTGGCCAATTCACACCTTCTAGGTCACCAAAATGATGGCCAAATTGCATGCTCTTATTTTTTCAGGATTTTCAAACACACTGATAGTGGAACTGTGAGAGTTGGAACCTTTATTTGACCCAAATGGGTATCCAAAAATGTAAAGACATGAAACAGAAACTAAGTCTAAGTAAATTTTTTTGGGTGACATAGGGTTGCCCTTATACCTCTGGATGCTCCTGCATCATTTATTTATTTATTTTTATTTTATTTTAAGAAAAGTAACTTTAGGAGACTATAACTCTTCACTTGTTGACCTGATTTATTAATATAACACATTTTAGATATGGCATAAAGTTATCTACTAGCTCAAGATGTCATGTGTGAACCATGCAAAGGTTTAAACTATTTTGAAAGCCTCTAAATCCTTCATAGTTGAGTTCAAATTTTTGTACCCCTCTTCCAATAAATAAATAAATAAAATAATATCTTTGAAAGTAGACTTGATCTTACCATGAAACATTACCATAAATCTGATATATCTAAAGTAAATCTCTAGAGGAATAGATTAGAACATTATGAGGCTTAATAAATAATTTACTAGTGGAAAAAAAAATTAAGAAAGTTTTTAAAGTTAATATATAGTGTATATTAAGAAAAAATGATGTATATTAGGGAAAGAGAAAGAGAGACCTTCAAACATAACCTTCTAAAGGGCCCAAATTTGATTAGCACTACCAAACTAGTGGATGCAAAGGGTGTCAATGTTGAATTCTAGTATTTATATTCCCAAATATATACTCAATAGATCTCTTTCTATAAGATATTATTTCTCTTTAATTTTATGTCTTTAATTGATTTTATTAGTGAGAGTAAACTAACTAATTAAATTGTAAGTAAATGTAGAAGCATATATGAATGCTAAAAACATAAAAAGATTAGATCCATAAAATAAAGAAACATCTCATTAGATTTGGCATACTGTCAACTTAGTATCATGTTATTGTTTTTCCTCTTCTATTTCTTCACAAGTGTTCACCCCATTCTCTGATTGTTTAGACATGTACCTTCTACACATGGTAATATTTCATGAGTATTTTCTAGTCTATTGTCTCTTTGGTTTGTGGAATTTTAAAAACCTAGATTTGTACAAGCTTTGGTTTAGCCAAATCAAAGTTTTGCATATCTTCATTCCAATTTTTGAGATTTTACTGAAATTGTTTGTTTCATTCCAAATGAGAAAATAATGTATAACATCCTAAAGATAAAAAAAATATGAAATTCAATCAAACATGAGTAGTGATGTGCCTTCATTTAAATTCACAATTTTTTAACCAGCGAATAACTCATCCGGATCAGTATATTTATGACTCATTAGTAGAGGAATCAAATTCTCTTTCCTAAACAAACAAAGGTTACAAGAATAAAATCAAGAAATTTAATATTCTCTATTAAAAGGAATATAAATTGTAGCTTTTCCTTCCTTATATACCTTGTCCATGATTGAATGACTTTTCTTGGACCAAAATCATCAAAAACATCATAGTTCTCCTCCTCTTCATAACCTTCATTAGATGTCGATTCATATGAAGTAGTTTCATTGCTTAGTATTGACTGCTTAACATCTATAGTACATAACAACTTGAAAAATTATTATATCATTAATATTATTTTGATTAATTTAAATGGGAAGGGTTCTTACTCATAACAAAAAAGTAACATCAAGTTCAATAAACCAGACATTCCAAAAAGATCACGAGCAGTGACCCAGTGGAAAAAGATCATAACCATTGCCAATAGCTATAGTAAAAAAAACCAACTAACCATAAAAATTTATACTATAAATATGTTTGTATAAATAATCTCAGAGCATATTTAAAAAGAAAAAAGAAATAGTTATCATTAATGTTATTTGTTTCTTAGATTTTATTGCGTGAACATTCTTTTAACATAATGTTTTTCGTGATTCATTGTCAGGATGCATGCAAAAGAAAAGAAAGAGAAAGGAGCATCCTAATGATGGATCACAGAGTGTGAACATTTTTTTAACATAACATTTTTCGTGATCCATCATCAGAATGCATGCAAAAGAAAAGAAAGAGAAAAGAACATTCTTGTGATGATGGATCATGGAGTGTGATTGGAAACGTTATGTTAAAAAAATGTTCACACAATCAAATCTAGAAAGAAAATAACACTGATGGATTGCAGATATTGGCTAGCTCTAATTTATTAGTATCACAAAAAAAATTACGTCACATTCATTAAAAAATAGTTAGCATTTTACCTTTCCATGAGAACGTTACAACTTCCTCACTGTGATTTGAATCCTTTGATACAAATTTGGTAGACTTGGACACATCCTCTGCTATGTGGTGTCTATGATCAGTAGCTTCCTTTTCTTTCTCCATTCATCACTTCTTCTTTGTCTCTTCTTCCATTTCTCTCTTCTTTTGCTCATATTCAACTTGTTTAATTATTTCTACTCTTAGTATACAACACAATGATAAAATTGTAATAAAATTGTAATTGTGAACTCCTGTCGAAGAAATCTCGATTCTAATCTACAAGAACATAAATAATAATAATAATACCAAAGCTTTGTGTCTGTGTTCTTTTTCTTTAATCTCTAGACATCTTTTCTCCTCAGCTTCCTTTTGTTGCTTCCAAACTTCTTCTAGTCCCTTTATACAATTTTCTTCATGTTCTCTCCTTTTCCTTTCTTCTCTTTTCCTCTTGACTGTCGCAGCCTCCTCTGCAATTTTATGTCGATGTTCTGCCTTCTATATTTTCTCCTGCAATTTCCTGAGCCTGTCTTCTTCCACTTTCATTTTCCTCTCCAAAGCAGTTTTCAACTTCAAATCGACAATTGAATTATGAGTGCACTCTTTACCTTTTTTTTTTCTCTGTGTTCACATGCAAATAACAATGAATTTCTCACTTCTGTTTCTATATTTTTTTATAATTGTGTAGAGGAGTGATTAATTTACGGCGCAGGTGCAGTAGAAAAAATTATTCTAGCACATTGATTGCAGAGCATCCACAAGCGGTAAAATACATTCATTATGTTCTCCACTAGCATAGAAATTTTTTTTTTTGTACATCCTCCCTTCATACTCTAAACATGAATATAGATCAAAATGAGAAATTAAGGTGATTGAAATGGTAAGAAATAATTTTTGAGTGATCTTATATCTTTGTTAATACTAAACAATTATTGGGGCAGAATGTGAAGCAATAAATATTTTATTTGACATTCTATCCGTTTGATGTTAGGTGGGAATAGATGGAATTCAAAATTAATGGCAACCCGCTAACACAACTGCCACCTCAGCAGTCAATCCAGCTTCGAGTGTGCCGGTTAAGCCCAGCCCTAACTTTCTTTAATGTTAATTTGATTCAATTTTTATGTTATTAAATTCTTCATATCTTTGCTTCTTTATTAAATTCTTGCATTATACTTAGAATTTACAATTTTTATTTTTATTCTCAGTTATTTTCTTTTATTATTATTCCAATTTTTTATGATTAATTGTCCTCAAGTAATCATTTCAATTTTTTTTCGCAGATTTCAAATATTTCTTTTAATGTTTTTAATTGTATAACTAATTATAAAAGCCTGACATTTGTTTATACAGATTTTTATTAGATTCTATAGTTTATTTAGCCTCCATATTTTTTTTCTTAGTTCACAAATCAGTTTTAAACTTTTGGTCCAATGAGTAAGGTACCATATATTTACTTTTTAATATTAATAATCTACATTTACTTATAAATAGTTCTAGATTTTTACTAGAGGAAACTCATATTTGATTTTTACACTAGTGATATTATTATTTCTTTTATGGGATCTGTAATTTGTTGTTTTCCTAATATTTGGGCATGTTTAGCTATTACGTTCAATTTGGTTTGGTGTTAGGGTTCTATTCATCTGAGGTTTATAACTATGACTAAAGTATTATCTCCTTAATCAATTAGTTATTAGTGGTATAGTTTGAGTTTGATTTAGATTATTATTTTGGTTGAGATTCAAATAGAATTATAGTTGATGTTGTGTAGAGAATTATAAGAATAATTTAATAAGGTTTAAGGTTAAATTTTATTTAGTTTTTAATTAGGTTTCATACTAGAGTTCTATTCCTTTATTCTTAGCCTTATAAGTTTATTTACATTTGAGTTCATGACCACAAGATTAAGGATAAATATGTTTTATTATTAAGGTTAAGGCTCAATTATGTTGATGAGTAGAGTAACTTTTCATGCATTGTAAGGATTAATATTCCACTGGGTTAAGAGTAGGGATTAGTGATTAATGTGATTGGTCTTTAATTAGGATTAGTATTAGGATTCAATTGATGTTATGGTTAAAGTTCAAGGTTACCATTAGCTTAAGCCCTTGTATTCAATTTTGATCATGGTCATGGTTCATTTTTTAATACTTTTAGTGCTAGGATACAATTTGGTTTAGGATTATGGGTTGATTTGATTTATTGTTCTATTTGGTTTAGCTATATGGTTCTATTTAGTTTATAATTTTTTGATAATAGAGGAGTGGTTATATATGTTTTAGTTTCAAGTTTAGGTTTATTTAAGTTGATAAATATGTTTCAATAGTTTAGTGTTTAATTAGTTTTCAAATTTGGGTTTTGTTGATTAACAGATGTGCTTTTGTTTACAAATATTAAATTGAGTCTATCACCCTACTTTTTGTTACAAATAATTATTCAACGATTGGGTAAATGTGTGATAATCACTCCCCTTTGAATTTTAAAAAAAGGTCCAACTCCCTTCACAAGAACTTCAATAAATTATTATCAAATTAATAGAGAAATTTAATTTAACTGATAATCACTTACGGTCTCTTAGATCATTTCTAGATGAAGAGTGGAATATTAGAAATCAAGGAGATTGATCACAAATCTAGAAAATAAAAGTTCTTCATTATCTATGATTCCAAAGAATAAAATTCTTTTAAAGTATTGGACTACCCACCTTATAATGGCATGCCTCCTCACTCTAAATCGAAACAACACGTGACATAAAATGAAATGTTCTCATAGAAACATACATTTGATGAATCCAAATATATAGATTTGAACCACTTATATATATTAATTTTATCAATCAATGTTTGTAGACAAGACATTCTAATTCAGAGATATTTAGAGAAATATGGGAATCATTCCATTCAGAAACATAAAATCAAAACCATTTTTTTTCTAGCACCTACTTTTTACAAACCCTTATTAGTTTTTAGTTAAGCTAATATATAAGCAATCTAAATAACTAGCCTTTCTTGAAAAACTAACCTCCTAGTTCACAAATAAGTTTTCAAACTTTTGAGACAATGGACAAGGTACCTTTATAATAGGTAAAGTAAAATAAAGAGTCTACAAATCAATATCAAGATCAATAAAATTGATGACAAAAATGATGATTCATTGTATCTATCCATCTTCTTCATCATCCTCTAGAAAATTCTACGGAATATGTATATTAGGTATTTACCTAATCATCTCCTTGAATTTAATTGTCCAACTCATCAATCTTATCTTCAAAACACTTTCCATCTCTACAGAAATCAACTGAGTTGGTTGGGAAACATGATTTCCTTGAATTTATTCTCATACCATCACCTAACAATATCTAAATTTTGACACTAGGTCATCACTAAATTACTCAGTTGTTGTAAAGATTTTTGCTTGACATCAATTATCTTTTGTGATCAATACTAATGCTCAATAAACACTAGATTTACTTGGAACTAACTATACCTTAGTTGACACTAGCATCACTTGACATTCCTTACCCTTTTACTCTATTGGTCGAGATGGGTTAGCTTTCTTGGCATTAAAAATCACTTTTCTTTATAAAAGTCTATCTAACTAAATGTCCATTGTAACTCCTTTTTCATAACTCAACCTTTCCTCTAGGTGCTATTGTTATTAGTGATTTCTCAAATCCTCTCCATCAATCAAATAGATACGACATTTAGATTAGGTAGCAATATGTCTTATCAAGAGATTTGACATCTATGACAAAACAATAATTGTTTGAATTGTAAGTTTACAATATATGCATGCTCTCCACTACTCAAAAAAATCAAGGTTACTTTCATACAAAGCCTTCATCTCATTAAAATCATTAAATTCAACCTTCATCTTGGTCAACGAAGATATTTTTCTACTCAATGCATCTACAGATCGATTTGTGACTTCTCTCTTATGCTTGATCACAAATGTGAAATTCTCCAAATAATCAACCCACTTGATATGCCTCTAATTTAATTTATGATGACTTCCCAAATATTGTAAAGTCTTATGACTGGTATACAAAAAAAAATCCTTGGTTACTAAATAATGTCCCCATTGCTTTAAATATTTAACAAGGTATGTGTAGGATCATGGTGTGCCAAAAAGTGGCGATCTGAAAAAATCTTTAGTTCTAAAATATCTCAAACCATCTCAAAATCTATTCCAACTTTTTTCACACGCAACCTAATACTAAATGAAAAAAAAATCATATAAATGTGCTTTTGGCCTATTTTTATGTAATTTTTACTTCAAACATATAGCTAACGACTTTTTTTTCACCAATATTTGATGAAATAAAAATGGTTTCTTAAGAATTTTCTTATCTTTCGATAAATTTAAGGTTTTTCAATTTATGAGTTTAGTAAATAATTATTACTTATTTTCTAATGGAGTTATGTATAAAGTCTATGATCTTCCAGACTCCAAGATATAACTCTACCTACCCCTTACATATTCTCTCTACATATTAAACCTAAGAATTGACCCCTTTATTTATACTTTCCAGAATGGCTTTCAAAAGATTCAAAAATTGCATTGGATAAAGAAATGACCAAAAATAAGTCCACCTACTTCCCAGTGATCGACCTCATACATTTATTTTGGACCATGAATTACATACAAAAGTCATCTCTCAAGAATCAAACAAACACCATGGTGAAAAAAAGAACAAGATGTTGGAATATTAGGAAAGGTAGGATGTCAAGAGGTAGATGAAATAGTATTCTCAAAAACTTTTACCATTAAACAAATTCAATATTCACCTTAATTCTTCTATCACTCGGTAATCCTATATAACATCTACCACATTAATTTTAATTGAAACTAACTTAAATAATTACACATGCATCAATCATAAACTCATAAACATAAAACATAAAACTTTACACAATCATTTGATCACACAAAAACACTTGGCCATAGGGAAAATTTTAGTGGGGATGGTATCAAAAAAATCTATCACTACTATAGTAAGAGGGTTCCTTATCAAGGTTACAATATATTGTCACTTCTAGTGACTTGCTCTATTAGGATTATATAATCATATCTACTAGGATCTACCTTGCTCAAGGATTTTACAATAGTCCTCTAATTGTGTACTCAGTTAAGAGATTTACATAAAATATAAAGTTAGGTCGACCTTTTTCAAGGATTTATAACTATTACGCAAATTAGAATGTAGGAGAAAGTTAACTTTGTAATAGAAACTTACGTTTCTTCATTAGATCCCTCTTCTTCTCACTCATATATCCCCCCTATTTTTATGCTAATGTAAAAATAGATCTAAACATAGAAATAATTACATTGGATGCAATCCAAAGTGATTGAGAAAATCCTTGTGATTCTTCAGTATAACTTCCAATGTACTATCCCAATTAGACATGATCAGGTCAATAATCTTCTTTTCTATCCTTAGTTTGGTAGTGAGATCTATCACGTGGTCAATAATAAATAAGTTCAAGGAAGGTATGAGACTCTTTGCAAATTTAATATGATCTTCCATCACCTCAACATGAGATAGTATTAATTATTTAATTTTATTGATCTTTTCTCTCAAATTACTCTCTTCTTTTAACAATTCATGTTGAAGACCTGTCAGAAATAGCACTCGGTTATAGTGAAAGTATGGTATACTTGGGTTTATTTTCAATTCACTAGCACTTTACTTCATATAATCACTAACCTTTTGAAATTTTCTTTTTACTTCACTTGTTAACTAGAGAATGCCACACAATTTTTGAAATAATAGTAAAACATTCTTCTCATTTTTTCTAATCTAGTACCATAGGTGGACAAAGAGACTTGGTGTATAGCAATTTCACTAGCAATTTTCTTCAACACTTGTTTCTCACATTTCTTCTCTTCTCACTCCATAAGCTATGATTATGTATCAATTTTTGGTGCATTAAGCTTGTTCAATTTTTATGAGTTGATAAAAAATGATTATCTTCTCATTCAATAGAATATCTGGAATATCTAGCAATATGTCCTTGACATCATCTACCATCATGGATCCTAGCCATCCCTCTGTGCGTAACATTCCAAATCATCGAAGAGGTCATTGATATTAACATAGTAGGAATGTCACTCCTAAATCATACTACATCATATGCAGAAAGTAATCTAACATGCTACAACATATTCATAAGAAATCTAATCATATAACATAAAGCATAAGGCAAGTAAACAACATCATCTATCATTTGCTAATTATCAATATAAGGATACATGTCGACCATCATAATCCATGAATAGAAGATAGACGCCAACAAGAGAATGTACTAACCACGGTGTCTTGTACGGATCTCCAATGATAAAAGTGGAAAGGCACTACCACCTGACCATGTGGTACCTAAATGGTCCACTCCCACCACGCTAAGGAGATAATCTCAAGTCCCAAACATGCCATCAAAATCAAATAGCATAATACTCTCTAAGTCCAGGAATCCTAAAAGTATACTAACTCAAAGATTCCAACACAAACTGACATCTAATCCTTGAGGCACAACAAAGACGTGTAGGAAACATACTATGGAAGTGAGAAAGTGTCATCTCATAGATCATTGTAGAGTTACCCTGGAAGTCTCTCAATAGACCTCAACCCCCTAGCGATCCATGTGTGGCCATTAGTATCCATGTTGAGTCAAAAGATGTCACAACATGACAACATCAAGAATAAATCAACACTTCAGTCCCATCATGGCGAATGGAAATTAATCCAAGGATAACTAATCGATGACTCAAAAATGGTTAAGTCAACTATCTTAGATACATATTACTCAGCTTCATTTAAGAAGACTGATGACCAATAAAAATCAGTTAATAAAAACATCTCATAGAGCATACCATCACATTACCATGGTTGGGTTTAGAAAGATTGAGACCAAATAAGATCAACATGTCATCACATCTCATAAACTCCTGAGCCTCTAGTAACAACCTAAAACTGGTCAACAATCTAGTCGACAAAAACCCAAAACAAGAAGCATAGAGAAAACACAATGCAAGCACATGATTTGGTTTACTAAAATTACAAAGTTGAACTAAGTGTGAAGGTTTTAGTTTCTATTTGCAAGTATACTTCAAGTGTATAAAATTCTTCGTTTAAACTTCCAAGTCAACCCTTTTATCTCTTATCAAATCTCAATATAATAATTTACAATTAATTAGGCTACATAACTCAATGATTATCAGATTCACTAATGCTCTCATTTTTAGGATTATTATCAAGTAAAAGACTTTCTTCTATCTTATGATTATTTCGTATATATAGTTGATTCGATTAAGGTTTAACCCCATGTTATCTTAAAATCAACCCTTTCGAATGCCAATTCAATTAAATTTAATCGAATTAATTAACACTTATTCCCAAAGGACATCACCCATTATTCAAAATAAGACTTATCAACTTTCAATTAAATCAAATCAATTAAAACTTCGTTGTATAACCTAATTATCAATTAGATTTAATTAATTCTACGATTAAATTAACTAGTAGCTATGTCAATAACTAGATGATTATCATCTGATGACAATTTCATACATTAAGAGTCAACTATGTTTCATTCCATCAATATTCAAATTAATACTTTTAATAATAACAAGTTATATTAAATCCCCAATATTAATATCTCAAATAAATTCCTCCTACGTACATTGATGAATTAAATCAGTTAATTAATACTCTTGCAACAATTCACCAATTCAAATTGATTAATATCTTTTACAAAACTTCAATCATTACTCTCAACTAAATTAACTTTAATCGGATTAACTACTTAATCCATTTATACTATTATTTACTTAATAATTCGCTAGACCCAACAAACATTAATAAATAATAAACTCAATTTCTTCTCTTGAAAATCCCCAAAATAACAACTTAAATATTTTATTTATAACATTCTTATTAACTATTATTAAAGTAAATTCTAAATAAAAATGATTAAATTAAAACTAAGTTATTTATTTAAAATATAATTAACTTGAGAATACAAATTTCATTGATATAGATATATATATATATACATACATACATACATACATACATACATACATACATACATACATACATACATACATACATACATACATACATATATATATATATATATATATATATATAGAGTCTAATATTATTAATCACATATGAAATCAAATTACAAACTCAAATCATAACATAGCCATTAACCAGGGCCGACAAATGGTATATTATACCTACAGCCTACTTTTTTAAAAGTTGTTGTTGTCGCGATAGTGCTATGCAATGACGACCACTGCCACAGTCGACCCTGCGATCGCAGTCATAGGTACGACTGTGTCAACAAGCTATTAGGCTGATGTAGATATATATACATATGAAGGGTGGGGTGAGGTGAAACTTCCCCTCCCCCCCCCCCCCGTTTAAATTACTTTGTTATTATTTTTTTTTATAGCATTTTCTAAAATGCTTTTCCCATATGAGCATTTCAAATTTTAACAATATTATTTTTGACTACAATTAAATATTTGATATATGTATATATATACATATATACATATATATACATATATATATATATATACATATATATATATATATACATATATATATATATATATATGTATATATATATATGTATATATATATATATGTTTATATACATATGTATATATATACATATATACATATGTAATATATATATACATATATATGTGTATGTATATATAGATATATATATATCTATATATATATATATATATGTATGTATGTATGCATATGTATATATATATATATATATATATATAGATATACACATATACATATATATGTATATCTATATATATATACATATATATGTATATATACATATACATACATACATATACATATATCTATATATCGATATAGATATATAGATATATGTATATATATGTATTTATATGTATATATACATATAAATATAGATATAAAGATTTATATACATACACACATACATACATACATACATACGTACGTACATTCATATATATATATATGTATGCAAATTTAAAAAAATATATGTATATTTTAAACAAGGAAAACATTTACAATAACACTTGCAAATATAACATAATTTTTTTAAAGAAAATAAGGCTTTTCAATTTTATAAATTAAGAATGTTCTCTTTAATGATTGTTCTCTAGATTTGGCTAATTGGTCCTTCTAACAGGTTGTCCATAGGCATATAAAAACCCTAGCCCTATAAGTTCCTCAGATCTATGCATATGAAAATTTCTTATATAGAATTAACTACCCATAGCGAAATGCAAACAACCAAGATACGAAAATCCTCAACAAGCATTTAGAAGACACAAAGAAGACAGGAAGTGCAAGAAGTGAAATAACATAAGCCAAAATCACAAGTGTCTACCTAGACACTGATGCTAAATCACTTCTCCTCAAAAATTGCAGAGCAAGCTCCTTCCTTCTGCAACATTCCTAAGTCCTCCAAACGTGCTCCCTAAGCTTCTAGGAGTGCTTGAATATAAAGAACTCTAAGGAAGCACCTAGAATGTCACTAGAAATAACCAGAAGGTGTTGACAACTAAGCATGAGTCTTTTCCAACCTTCTAGATGAGTCATAAGGTTGTAGACATCATGTGCAAATCACAAAACTCAATAATCATACGTTAGCACCCACCAGTCTACCATGAAAGCCAAACTAATAAAGAAAGCAATAGAAACCCCCTCTTTCGTTTGAAGCTCCCATGTCCTTCTTTCTTCTCCAAATGATTGTAGCTCCAATTTTCCTATAGTGCACACAAGATTGAAGCAAAAGCCTATGATATGGATAATGCCATGAGAATACTAGAAGTGTGATTTTAAGCTTGAGAGCAAGAAGTGTAAATGCAGAGAAGTGGGGACTCAAAGAATCAAGAATTTGGATTTTCTGGACTTAAGCATTTAGATCTGAAATGAGAGAAAGAGTGTCCATTTTATAATTGACATGGACGATGAGAGCATTGGATTTGTCACCCATAGATATGTGATGTCGCAAGAGATTCCTTTGAGAATCCATAACGCATATGACAAAATATGCCAATTGTAAGATTCTATGACACATGAAAGTCAAAATTGGCTAAATGTTGAAGAGAATCTATGATGCATCATAAGACACCTCAATCCACTTAAAGCCAAGAATCTATGACGAATAGACCAAATAGGGAGATGCGTAAGAGATAATAATATTTGATTATTATATATCCCATCTAAGTGTCAAAAGAGAATCCACAAGGTGTCATATCCAAGTGTCATGATGATGCAATATTTTATGGAATATTCAAATTAAAAATCCTCTTATTCCACAAAATAAGAATTAGTAGAAAATGGATTTAATGATGTAAAAAAGAACATAGGAAATTGTAAATTTATATGGTTTAAAGATAATGAATCAATTAATTAATAAAATTAATTAATTGAGGATGATAGTTAGGAAGAATAATTAGAAAGAATAATAGGATAAAGTTATGGATTATTTAATCCTATAGAGAAAATTAGTAGATGATTGGCCAAATTGATTAAATGAATGCGACTATACCCTTTGATAAAAATGTAATGATAATGGATATCGAATAAGACGATGATAGATAGACCAAAGCCATGGTCAAATTGATTGATAGATTGAAATTGATAACATGACAAGGACACATGACATGAATTGGTTGATATCTAACATTTAACTGCCATTGTAAATACTACAAGATTGAAATTGATTGAAAAGGTTTAATCATAATAACATCAATGAACATTGCCAATATTATTAAAATGGTTGATAATAGTTTGACCTGGCACTGAGAGTTGCGAAAGTACTAAGGTTAGATTGATGAGATTGATAGGTTGATAAGTTTTCAAGGCACTGAAAGCCACAAAATAACCTAGGAGTGGATAAATGATGATTGATTTGGGATGTTTGATATGTTTTGGGTTGATTAGGACTGATTTCAAGTGATTTCGGGTTGATTTGGGGTGATTTTGATTTGATTTGAAATGGTTTTGAGTTGATTTGATATGATTCTGAGTTGATATGAAATTGATGTCAAAGAGGATACAAATGATAAAGTATGATCAATTTGGCAAAAGATCAAAGTTAGTAGAATGAGAAAATGGGACACATTAGTATAAAGAAGTGATGAAACCATAGATGCAAACCATTTTTGAGCATCTACATTTTGCCCCTCTTTGATACAATGTGATTTAGAGCATTGTATCAAAGAATAACTAATGAGAAAGTGACAACATGCCCCAGTAGGATGATATATATGGGTACCCCCTAAATATATTGACTAAGATAAGCATATGATAGGTAAATTTATCAACAACAAGAAGACAAAACCATAGCAACTAATAGAATGAAAATTGGAGCTAAAATGCGAAAGTTATGAGGCCTAGAGTGCAGAACAGGGTCAATCAGGAGCTCGAGAGTGATTGCATGGGTTAACAATCAAGAATGACACAAAGTGATGAAAATTATAGTTCATTTTGTCCACAATGAAGATATGAATCCAATGCAACTGACGGATTTCAAATCTGTGTCAAAATTCAAAAGTTATGGTCCCCAACTGTACCAAAATCTCAACCAAGTGCATCATTGATGCACTTGGTAAGCTCAAGTGCATCATGAAATGGTCTCAGGAAGTGCAGAATGTACCCGAGAAGGCTCCGACGGCCAAAATCAACATGACGAGGGACAAATAGGAGGCCAAGCATAATATCAAATATTATGACTCCATATACTAACCAAATAATGAAAATGATAGCTCATATTTTTCACAAGAAATATATGATTCCAATGCAACTGACGGTTCATAAATCGGAGTTGAAACGCAAAAGTTATGGCCTCTGGAGTGCAACATAGGGGTTTTGAGAGTAGTTTTGGATAACCTAGGTCCCCAAGTGCACCCAAACTCTACCAAGTACATCAATGACATAGTTGGGAACCCCAACTACATCTTGAAAGTGCAAATTATACCCAAAAAGGCTCTGGAGACCAAAAATAGCTCGATTGGACTCAAAATGCCTCGAAACTTTGTGTCCATGCCCAAAATGATGGAAAGATGTTAGAGCATGAGTGAAATCATCAATAATGGTCATATTTGGTCAAAGATTATGAGAAAAATGTCAAACTAAGGTTGAACTAGGTGGAAAGCCAGAGAAAATTGATTGACAATGTAGGATGATGTAGGAATGCATGAATGCAAGATGAAGATGATTTGGTGAATTGAAAGGCATGATTATGGTGATGGAGAATGAGATGAAAAAGAAAGATAAGATGAGGAGATGGTATTATGATGGAAAGACTTTTGCTTCTAAAAAGTGCACTATATGTCAAATGGAGCTTTGTTTTGATATGGCAAATGGAATGCAATGCATCATGGCATAAAGGGCCAAAGCACAAATGCAAGCCTTTTGTGTAAACAAGCACGATGCAGACAGAGAATGACCTTGTCCTTCTTGAGGCATATGTACATGGCCTACACTCTCAAAGGTACAGTGTAACAAATAGAAATAGAAAAAGATGACCATGAACCATCCCGGCCACTCTCATAGATCAGTTTTATATCATTGAGTGGCATAGGAACATAATCAAAGAAAAACAAAGCGAAAATAAATCACTCACTAAAAAGCATGAGTCAACAACTATTCTTGTCCATTATTACATTCTTGTTAATATTTTAGGTGCGTAGATAGTGATTGACATGTTGATAATGTGATAGTTTTGGTTGTGGATTCAGTTGATAAGTTTAGAGTGATATGTTGGATTGATTGTTGGTTCATGTTGCTAAGATATTATGATTTGCATTGAAGCGTAGTGCTTTGAGTTTCAGCCTGAAATGTGCAAGTGTTTATGCAAAAGGGGTGGTTATCCACAGTGAATGTGTACAAGGTTTATTGCAAATTTTTCATGGGTTTTGTGATTTTTAGGGTTTTTGGGGATATTTGATTTTTTAGTGGGACTGATTTCTTCATGTCATTTTACAATTTTTAGGGTCTATTTAGGACATTTTATGATTTTAGGGATTTTTTTAGCATAGTATTTGCATTTTTAAGGATATTTTTAGGACATTATGTGATTTTTGGTGAATTCCACAAGATCGTATTTGAATGTTTAGAATTTTTACAGGATCATAAAAGCATATACAGGTGTTAGCTCCAATCTATTATGCAATAGGTCCAATGGATAAAAAGTGCTTAGGTATATGCCCCTAGTTCAAGTTCAAACTCATGCACCATGTAGGTAATATGCCCCCAGACAAGGCACAAACTATGTATAAAGGCCAATGACAGAGTGTGTATAGACTGGTAATGCTTGGTAAGATAACAAAGGACATTAACGAGTTTGCGAGCCATGGTCAAGGAGCCAAGGATGTCTTTCAATAGGAAGAATATGATCAAGGAATGAAAAAGCGATAAAAAGACCAGATGGAATCCTAATAGATGGAGGAGCAACAACTAATTAGACATGGTGCCTGTTTTCCAGGTTTTCACATGGTACTTGCCCAAAGCGCCTATTTGCTAGGTTTTCACTTTTGGATAGAATTTTTTCTGTTGACTCAAATTTTCATGCCAAGATGCCTATTGTCTAGGTTTTCATCAAGGCATCCATTTTGTCATGAATTTTTTCACTTTTTTCTTTTCTTTTCTCAAGACCTTTTGCTATTTTTTTTAATGTTTTTTTTTCAGGACTTTTAGATGGAATCAAGAATGTCACTGACAAATACTAACAAGACATTTGTTGTTGGTGCTACTAGCTAATGAGCTCTGGATCCATGATAGACCATAACTATGCAAGATTTGTTCTGAGTCTATAGCTAAAATCAAACCACCAAAAAGGCCTCGAGATATACCATTGTGTACCGTATGCAAGATAGTATTTGTTTCTTGCGAATCAAGGCATTTGAAGATAATTGGGTAAAAAAAAATGTCAAGTGGGATGTAACTAATGAAGACATACAGAAAGGCTTGTGGGATAAAGATGTGATCTTCAGTGCTAGGAAAATTACGTAGCTAGATTTTGGGATAAACAACTAGATATAAGGGAGGATTGAGACCAATGACCTTACAACAGAATGCTAATCGAGAGAGCTCCAAAAGAATTTGTGGCATATTGAACATTGGAACACTTCTATTCACAGCATCATATTTTTCATTTTGTATCATTGGGAGCTTCTTAGCTTTTAATTTTTTACAATTTAATGGTGCCTTTTGATTTTCACCAAGAGACCTATGCTTGCTATCTTTTTCTCTTTTTGCTTTGTAACTAGGTGGAGTTGGCTCCCCAAGGTATGCCAATGTGTTCTCTTTAGAATAAATTACCTCTTTATGTTTGTCAATCATAATGCCTTCATAGATTTCAAAGTCTATTATGAGAGCGTCATCATTATCGAATTGATCAAAAATTGGTGGTCCACGTTGGTCCTAATCCAAAAGTTCAAGATAAGTTGAGGGGATGTCATCATTAGTATTGAATGGACTTTGGTTGAAAGTATGGATATGGGAATTAGATTCTATTGTATCATTAGGGTTATGCTCAGAAGTGAGAGGATTGTTGGTTTTAGGTAGGATATCCTCAAATGCATTTTCATCATTCAAAATGCCCATAGTCTTACATGTAGGTACTATGGTACTAGGAGGACCTATTTGTAATGGTTTAAATCCAAGCCCCAAACTAGGAGGTTGTCCTTCTATAGTGATAGGTTTAGCGATTCCTTGTTTCTAAGATCCAAGACCACTATAGCCATCATAACCTTGTTTCTACATGATAGAAAACCCAAGTACATACCTTTTAGGAGATATAAAAGTGGGTTCTTGTTCACATACAGATGTATTCTTATTGATCAAAGTATCATTCTTTGTACTGATATCTGAATGTTGTGCTTGAAGTGGTTGTTATTTACCATGAGATTGGGGAGAAGCTAGTGACTCCCTAATGTGAGAGACTTGAGACATAAAGTAATGTCCACACCCATTATCTTCAATCTTCATCTTTTCCTTGGCTTTATTGAGCAGTATATCAGCATCCAAATACTTAGAGGAATTTGTGGGTTGTGCTTCATTGTTTGTTGGGATTTGGAATGTAGTAGCATCTCTTAGAATAGCACAAAATTGGAAAGGATCTGGATCACCGGGGATGGTAACCTCTATGTTGTAATAGGAATACTTCATACATTGATAATATGTAGAAGGGACTGCTTTCATAGCATGAAGCCAAGGGTATCCTAGTATCATGTTGGAATTCATTTCTATATCTAGGACATGGAACAATGTATCTTCATTAGCTAGACCAACTGTGACAGGTAATGTGATGACACCCTTGGACAAGCATTCACTGTTATCATAAGATTTTATTTTGATTCTTCAAGAGGGATTTGCATCATCTTCAAAGTAACCCAAATTGTTTACAACCTTAAGAGTACAGATGTTAAGTCCCACTCTCCATCTATCAAGACACGTCTGACATTAACATTGTGGACAAAGACTTTGATGTGGAGGGGATCATTATGGTTGGGTTTGTCTTTAAGAACATCTTGAGGGGAAAAAGTGATATGTTGTGATGCAGATAGGTTCCCAACCATGGCTTGTAAATGGGAAACATCAATGTTATTTGGGATGAGTGACTCTTTAAGGGCTTGATCCAAGATCTTCTGATGTTGGGGAGATGCACACAGTAGGTCCAAAATGGATATTTGTGAACGGTTTTTTTTGAGTTGTTCAACAAGGCTATAATTAGATGAAGTAGGAGTAGTAAGTCTATTTGAGGGTGCAGGTCTAGTAGAAGTAGTAGGTGTAAATGGGGCTCCAAGTAGGGTGATCTTACTATAGTGTGTAGTGATGGCACAATGAGGATCTTCAGCCTTCAATGTGAATGTGGATATGTGGAAATCAAACTTATTAAACAAATTCATGGTGTAGTCATAGCCAATGCATGTGTAATTCACATTACCTTGCGAGTTTGAGTTTGAACTTGACAGTTTCTCTTTGTCATGATTACCCAAAGGATGTTTGAAAATAGTGTGATGAGAGTTGGATGCTAATAGTGATGGATCAACCATGATGAAACCATCATCAATAAGGTCCTTTATTGCATGTTTCAATTGGAAGCACGATGAAGTCTTGTGTCCTTTGGTGCAATGGTAATCACAATACTTTTTGTCATCCCACCAATCTACTTTAGTTAATGGTTCTTCCTTGATTGGGGGTAGTTGCAGGAAGTTATTATTCAGTAACTATTGTAATGTAGTCTCAAGTGGTATTCCTAATGGTGTGAATTTCCTATCTTTGGTTCTAGGATGTCAATTCTTGGGTGATCCTTGGAACTTGAAAGTCATGGGTTTGAGTGTGATCTTAGCTACTGTAGAAGATGAGGAAGCCATGGTAATCTTCGAGACCTCTGTATGTTTTGGATATGTACACTAGCATACCTTAAGACTTAGCACACCTTCATACTAGCACACATTTACACTTAACACACCTTTAAAGTTAGCGCACCTTTGTACTTGCACAACTTCTCACTTAACACATCTTCAAGGAGTTGCATAAGGTACTCACTTTTACAAAATATAAATGTTTCGAGATTTGAAAATAATTTTTGGGTTTTTCTCAAATGAGGTGTAGTGTAGTTATTCCTAACATTTTTGATGATTTAATCCCTTTTTATACTACAACATTTTCATGGACTTGAAATCCTTCCAATTCTTCTATTTGAAATACTTAGGCACATGTGTTGAATATGAACATACAATATACCATAGTAATATTTATTGTTATGGATAATGAGGATGCCATGATGACCTAAACACAAGATAAACATCAATATACTAGTGCTAGGGGGTAAACATAATTCTTAACAACTAGGCCTGAATAACAAAAAGAAATAACAAAAATTGGTCAACAACTAACAAAAGCAACAATTTTGCACTAGCACAATTAGCGCACTTATTCAGGTGTGCTGACTAGGTTAAGCACCATGGTTTGTACATCTAGAAAGGGGAAAACCTAATGCACCTTGTGAAGGTGCACAAGTGCACATCTAAAAAACAAGTTAAGGCAGTGTACATAGCACACCTTGTTAGGGTATGCATGTGCATTGGGTGTGCTTGTGTCCACCTTTAGCTTTTATGCAATACTTGATATTCTTAGTTGGTACATTTTGAATGATGCTAACTAAAGAAACTCCTAAATCTGAACTACAAGAGTTCCTCTCCCTAAGGCACCTTGGAAGATAACCTATTCTAAGGAACAATCTTTATGGAGTCAAATTAAAAAAGGACGGCCCCCATTTCCAAAGTCAAAAATGGGGTGTGTGTTGTGGAACTATAAGAGGTATCTAAGGAATAAGGATTGGAATTGTCACCAGTATGAATTTTGTCCTTTGATTGAGTCATGGACACAATTTATTATTGCAAGGATGAAGTGATTTGAGAAAAGTTTTCTATAGTGAATTTTGTATAAATATTCATATGAAATATGAGTAAAATATTTGAAGCATTATGAGAAACATAAGGGATGGTGGAATATGAAAATTGGACATTATTGTAAGTATGCATAAATAATTTTTGTGCAATAGCCAAAATTTTTTAAGAAGGATAAATAATAGGATAAAAAAAGCATTTAAAGATAGAAGGAAAGGGATAATTGTGTTGAACACATGTATTTGTGAGAGGTGGAGCATAAGTAGATACACTAGTTATTGAGGTAGAAATATGAATATAGGTTTAATGAGGGGTACTCTTGTTATTGACATAAACATTTGCACACCATAATAGAGGAATAAAAATAAAATTACAAGAAATAAAAAATTAAATAATTGTGAAGCTTACTTTCTATTATCATCAATGAAAAGATATTAAAATATTAAGAAATATGACATGCTAAAGCCACATGGGCAATTTGATTTCAATACTTTGCATGCTAGAGCTACCATAAACATCATTAGAACTACCCTAGATAAACTTAGGGACCTTCAATATATAGGAGGGTTTTAACCACCCTAGACGATTCTAGAAATGATAACCCTCTATTTTGAGGCTAACCCTCACTAAAGTTAGATGATTTATCTTTTCTTCCATTGGAACAATCCCGTAAAATATTTTAGAACTCACATGAGCATTCTCCTTAATAATTGAACAATTGAATCCTTGAATAATACTTATAAGCTTTCTTTCAAATGATGACTTGTATGCTTTCTTATGTGCATACTAGATAATATTGGATAACTTGCATATAGAGTAGATCTAGTGCACGTAAACAAAGATGATTCAATGAAATGAATAAGTCTTCTTTCATAGTGATTTAATAATCGTCATTCAAATGGTTGATAATACAAGGTAGGAAAATAAATTAAAACCCCAAGATGGGTCAAGGATTCTAAATCAATGATATCTGATGTCATATTTTGTATATATTATATTTCTAGATCTTAAATAAGAGATGTTAGTCAATGCTGAGTATTTTGGAACCTTAATAATGATATCATGTTTTAAAAACTAATGTGAGGTAAAATTTTTTTTAAAAATCTCATCTCAGTATTATCTATTTTATGAGCCAATTATTATTATTTTAAATTATTATGGGACCTGTAGCATAGTTTGAGACAACATGTTTCTTGCAAGCCTTTAAATTGTCTATTGTGAATGCTTTATTTTAAAAGATTTAAAAATCATTAACATCAATATTTTTATCTTTGCATATATGTTAAACATTACCTGCATTTTATTTTTTTTAATATTAAGAATCTTAATATTTTCAATTTTCAAATGTTTTATAAATTATAGAGTTTAATGTGGCATCAAATGGATAGAAACTAATAGGGTGAATAATAGGATGAAGGAAATGGATACAGGAGGTTTTCTATCATATTGGGACAAATTCTTAGTTAGGAATGACACATCATATGAGAAACACCCTATTTGTTTCCCTTATAGAAAGAGAGGGCTTGCTACATTTGTCTTTGATAAAAAGAGGGAGGTTGACATCATGGTTGTCCCTTAAGGAGTAGATGGATGGGGTATATCTAATTAATTCTTTATTTTGAAATTGAGGGGGTGTTATTTAAATTTGGTGAAGGTGTCAATTTTTAGAGGAAATGTGTGTGATGTGCAAGAATATGATTGATCATTTGTGTGGCAGATGAGTGCTTCTTTTATAGGACTAGAGGGGAATTTGGTGTACATAATTAGAGGCACAGGATACACTTAGAGGAGATATGTAATCTCAAAGAAAATGTGTCTCATCGTGTGTGGGAGGTGAGAAAGTTCATGTTGTGAAATGGTCTTAGGTTCTATAATTAAGAAATAAACTAATGTAGTAAGTTCGATAATTTTTAAGTGAGTGACAAGGATTGGTGACCATGCTTTAGAAAAGCCTCTAAAAGGATTAGATTCAAAACCCTTGTATTGCTCCACGCTTGTTTAAATTTATATAATAAAGGAGGGAATGTTGGAGCTTTACTTAATTTAGATTAATATTATAGCTTATATTAATAAGTTTGAAATCACGTATATTTAATTAAGGAGAGTTATATTCCCTTAACTAGTTACCCAGAGGAATACTAGTTATATATAAAAACTAGTAATTAAATTTTACCATTTAATGATGTAGAGATATCAATCTAAGTGTTGTATTCAATAAAAATTCCATTGCCTTCAATTTTTGTTTTGAGTTTTTGAGCTTCTAAGTTAGTTGGCAAGAGCGAAGTGAGTCCTTTGTCTTCCATCAAATTGAAACATTTATATCTATCAGTCTATGGCCCCTCCAATAGAATCTACAATTTTTTCATGAACCTTTCTCTTCATACTTAATCTCATGGAATTTTTTCATCTAAGAAATTGAATAAACATTTTTTCTTAAATCTTCTCTTCTCTTGTAATGTGTCAACCTTTGATTCAATATTGAGGGTTTTTATTTATAGTAAGATTTCTTTGGAATCACATTTATCATGGATTCACCTTGAATTCTCTTATTAGTTGAAATAAATTGATACTTGATAGAACTTAAAATAAAATCAACTGAAATCTAGATTCTATAGTCTATTTGAAGATCCAAATGAATATTTGACTAAAAATATTGAAGTGCTATGAATTTGTAGATCTTCATGAAAATTTGATTAGACTTTAGGATTCAATACAATTTTGAGGAATGCATTCCACATGCTCTAAATCCCTCAAAATTTCATATTTTCACATAACGTTTCAAAATTTGTAATTTTAAGATACCAATAGTTTACTTACAATTTATCTTAATATCTTCTTTGAGGGAATATACTTCTAGAAATATTGATGAATTTGAAGTAGTCAACCACTACTGCATGATTGAAGATATGGACATGGGTAGTTATGGTATGGTTACCTTTGAGGTCACTTATAACTAATATTGGTTATAGTAATGTTTGTTTTTGTTTAAGAATCTGATCAAAATTATTGAAATGATGTTTTACACTAGAGAGCTTTGTTAGTGAACCTTGTCAAGATTATTTTGGGAAAAAATGAGATTGATGATAATTCTATAGCTTTTCCTTAGGGGAAATTATTACTCATGGAAAAAATTTCTAGCCTTGCATTAATTTTCACGAGGTCCATAAGTATCTATGCCCAAGGGTGAGGATCAATGATAAATGTAAAGTGTGTTTTAATTCCTTATTAGGTTTAACTACTATTTGATAAAAAATCATAACCAACTTTATAATTTGTTTTATTTTATATTCAGCGATGAAGGAAAGCAAGTCCTCTTCTAATTTATATAGCTTAGCTTTGATTATTGTAACTTGAGTACTTAATTTTGGTTCTTAATTTATCCAATATGTGTTGCACAATATACTGCTCAAGTTTTTTGCTAACCCAATGGGATATCTATTAAGAAACTAGAGAACATGAGGTTGACTAAATTAGCATACTCAAGCTACTCAGAAAAATAATGATCAAATCAGTCAAAATAGGAACCACTTGGCCAAAATGAACACCAAGACAAGGTTGATGAAATGTTAAACCTTGGAAAACTAACATGTTAACCCACCATGATAAATTAACAATAAAACACTAGAAAATATACTGGGATAGAAAAATGGTTGGTGCCCTATTTTTCCTTAAAACCAAGCACACAACATAATATAGAAAATGGAGAGAATACAAACAAAAGAGCTACAGATAAGAAAGTTTTATTGTTTTCTTTCTCTCTATTAAACTGAAATGAACTATTACAAATCTATAATGGAATAAACTACAAACCCATAAAACTATAATATCTACTCTTTTTGTTGACAAAATAAAATTGTAGCAATATGTGATTGCATACAATAAAACTAGAGCAATCACTACTCAAACAGGAAAAACTTGAACTTTCAAAAGCACAAAAGATTTCAGTATGTTGCTAACACTCTAATATTCTTTTTGCTATTATTGTTTCCTTCCTACCTCAAATGAATATATTTTTATGAATAAATAAAAAGTCCCCAATTTTGTCTACTTATTTTCCATACGCAAAAAATTCCCACTCATTTTCAAATCTCAAACTTATATACCAATAATAAATGCATTGACTATTGAGGCTACAACGTTAGAGTAAATATGGGAATTTCAACTTATGATAAATAGGTGAATAATATTCTCAAGAGATAGATGATTAATTTAAAATTCACAAACCACCCCTTTGTCTGGAGCCAACAAATAAGATAACACTTGATCCAAATTAACTACAAATAGACTTCTTCTTAGGCACATAAAACTTTCTATGCCCAATGGCTTGCTGAGTATATTCACTAGCTACTACTTAGACTTACAATATTCTATTTTAATTTCATCATTCTCAACTAGGTCTATAATAAAATGATACTCAATTTCAATGTTCTTACTTCTTCCATGAAACACTAAATTCTTTGTTAGATCTATTGAGGAAAATGTTGCTAAAATAAATTATGGTTCTATCTTCTTGTTCTCCTTTCAAATTCTCCAAGATTATTTTCAATCAAATATATTGACATGCTATTGAATTTGCTAGCATTTATTCATCCTCTATTGTAGATTGAGCAACTATTAGCTGCTTCTTATATACCCATGAAATTGCACCTGGGCCCATATGAAATACATAAATAGAAGTGCTCTTCCTATCATCCAAACTTCCAACCCAATCACTATCTATATAACCAACCAACCCAAATTCATTTTCAATAGTATAAAATATACTAAATCCTTTGGTGTCATTCACATACCTTTAGATCCTTTTTCCCTCTTGTTAATGGGAGTCTTTTGGAGTTTCCATAAATCTAGAAATTAGACTTACCGTATGCATTATATCAGGCCAATTTTCATTCAAATACATCAAGATTCCAACCAAACTTCTATATAGTGTTGGATTCTCATTACTATTGCAATCAACTTTAGACCTATGGCTATTGATGTTGGTACTGCCTTACTTTTTTCATTTTAAATCTCCCCAAGATTTGATTTGCATATTTTTCTTGAGAAATAAAAATGCCATCATGCACTTATTTTATTTCTATGCCTAGAAAATACTTCAAGACACCAAAATTTGTCATTTTAAACTCACTTTTCATTGCCTTTTTGAAATCAGCGATGAGGAAATCATCATTCCCAGTAACATTTAAATCATCTACACATAAGACAATAATTAAAACTTTTCCATTAGTTGCCTTGATATAAAGAGTGCGCCCACCATTTCTTTTTCTAAATCTATTTCTCATCAAATATAAGTCAATCGTGTTGTACCATGCTAGTGGAGCTTATTTCAACCAATAAATATCTCTTTTTAGCCTATAAACACTCCAAAATTTTTGGCAAACCATCTACCATTTTTTTCTTGGATAATAAATTTAAACTAACATAACCAAGATGTCCATACCTAAGATGCCATAACTTGAATGAGTCTTCAATCACATTCTTTATATCTAATTGCTTATGTACTATAGTGCATACATTCTTGGGAGCTCGTGAGGCCTCACCCTGACCCATCGTAGCATAGTCATTAATTACTATTATTTTGATATTCATGACTTGAGATGTCGAGACATTATTTGATGCTCAGAACATACTTTATTATTTCATGTTGTGTGATGTTACTTCCAAATATATTTGATGATTTTCATTTAATGTTTCATGTATATGTATGTTGATGAAATCAGTAATGTAGGATTGAGACTTTGATTTAAGATATTTTAAATGGTTAAGAATTAAGCAGGAGGAAGAAACCCTTATTGATGTATGTTTCAATTTATGTGAATTTCTGATATGTATACATATATGTACATGTGATTTTATGGGACTACTGATGTGTGCAATGAGTGTGCAAAAATTTTAGCCAAGGAACCCTAGGGAGGAACAGAACTGATCTCTGTGTGCTAATTTTGGAAACTTTATTGTTCATGATTCACGTATTGTATTGTGAGATGTATGTATGTATCTTCCTTGTTCAGTGAAAGTTATGTTCGTAATTATGTTCTTTTAGTGTCGCTTAACACTCGTAAATTGTTTATGTGCTTTAGTGTGCTATTTAGGGTTAGTTGTTTAACCTTTGGACCCAATTTGGTTTAGTTGGTGTCAGTTTGTTTTTGGGTTCTTAATCGAGGTTAGTCTTCCCTTAATCTGGATTAGTGTTTAATATGCAATGTTAGAATAGTTAGATGGTCCTATTTTATTCCTAGACTTTTTTTGGGTCTAAACTTTTTTCCTAAGGCTTAAAACTTGAAATAATTATACCCAAAGGGTATGGGTATGGGTTAGGGGTCTTTTCGAACCCCTAAGCCCCTTTTATTAACTTTTGAGGCCACTCAAAAAGTCTCATTTTTCCTTTGTGCGAAAATTGCAAGTGGTTATCTTGAGTCACCTCACCTCACCTCCACTTAGTGTTTAACCATAGTGTGGGTTGAGTTAGGAGTTTCTAGAATTGCTAGTGGGTGGAAGTAGTTATTGCTCCTTTTTGGTGGTTGAGTTTGGGGGCTTATTTAGAGGCCCTTCTTTGACTTGTGGATGTTGTTACCCAATCTCTACATTTAGAGAGGAGTTTTTTTTGAAGATTGAAGGAAGGAAGTGGAAACCCTACTCAAACTTGTTCATTGCCATTACCTCTTGTGAAGGTAGGAATTCTCATCTCCCTTATTCAGTTTCCATGTTTGTTTCACGCTTATGCTACCTTATTGTTGTTTCAATGATTGTATGTTTGTGGGTATGTTGGGAAGATTTGAAAACCATGTTATTTTGGATGATTTTCTTTCATGTTTATGTTTGGAATTTTGAGATTTTTCTTGCATGGGTGTTTTGGTATTACTCACCCTTGGAGAGGGTAGAAGTGACCAATTTTGGGAAAGGTCTGTTTAGTTGGACTCCAACCAGTGTAGAGTCTCTTCTCAGGATGAGAAGAGGGAGAGAGGGTAGGGTGTTATGGGCCCCTACCCGTTAGCACAAACCTCATATGAGTATAGCATGGTTAAATGGAAGAACAAAAATTCTTGGTTAATAGCCCCGATTGGGCATCTGTTTGGTGTTGTGCTTGACTTCTCCTGGTTGGAAGAATCCACCTTTCATTAGTTTTGATTCATTGTGAATCATATTGTGATAGCCTTGTATGAATATGCATGTTTGAATTGTTCTTGGTCATGCATTTTGTCACCTGATCAAAATTCTATTTCCTCCTTGGTTCTAGAAATGTGTTGCAAAAAACATTATAAATCCCTTGATGAGGGTCATGGAGAAAATTCTATTAAATTGTTGAAATTTGGGATTGATATCCTATGTAAATTGTATTTTAAACTTTGTTGTAATAGAAACGAAGCCATTTTTTCTTCCTGGTTCTTTCCCGGTTGAGCCTTTGAATCAAGTTTATCAATAAAATTGGTGTTTGAGTATATTTGGTTATAATGTGACTTAATCATGTTTTAAATTTAGAGGGATGCATATAAGAAAAAAAAGAAGATGGAATTGATAATGTTCAATTTGGTAAAATTTCAAGTTTACTTCTATGTTGGAAACAAAAATTATATCATGGATGTAGATTCAATTTGATTGAGCAAATTTTCAGCTTCTTTATATGTTCCTTATATGTTCAAATGATAATAATGTTCAGGAAAGAAATTAATGTTTATGATTGATATATTGCAATACAAGCTGCGTAGGAGTTAATATTAAATATGGAGTTAATATACCTTAAACTATTGTATCAATGTTTAAAGCCTTTCAAAAAAAAAAATATACACCTTAAAAAAAAAAAAAAACATGGCTTGAAAAAAACTATACTTAGAAATTTTGGTTTAAAAAAAAAAGTGGCAAAGAGAGCAAAAACTCTCTGGAATTTGTATGGAGAGCAATTTAAATGCTCACCCTTGAGATAGAGAATCTAATAGATTCTCTTATTGTCCTTTTGCTTTTTTTTTAATATTTTTTTTTTTTAAGATTAAAAATAGTAATGAAATAAATAAAGAAACTTCAGTATAAACTAAATATCCTTTTCTTACCAAAAAAACTTTATCCCTTAAATGTTGGCTCATCTTTCTTGGGCGTTAGTTAGTTGTGCAATTTAAAAAGTCTTTTTGGTTTTAGAACTTGTCAATTTTCATCATTCTGGGGGGGGGGGTGTGGTGACATCACCCCACAACCTTGTCACATCCCCCATCTTCTACTTTCTTTCTGAGCCCTTCCATGTTTTGGATGGGAGTTTATTGTTTTAGCAAAGAGTAAAGCAAACATCATAACTTTTTAAACTTTTGTCATTCCCTCCTTCCTAGGTGTTGATGGACAAGGTGCCATCATGAAGCGATGACATCATTCATCCTTACCCCTCATGCAGGTCGATGCATGTGAATTGATTTTGATTGTGTTAACCTTGCTTTATGCATTTTATTTCTCCTCCTTTATTTCTTTTCCTTGCTTGGGAGGCGCAGTTTTTGTTGAGCTTGTCTTAAGTACTACCCATCTACTTTGACTAGGGCTGAGAAGACCGTGGTTGTGCAGACCTTGGGCTGTGGGGCAGCTTAGGAATGCTGCCCAGGCATGTGGGAAGGAAAACCCACTTGTCAAGTGGGCTAGGCTAGTTATGGCATTAGATTAGTATAGATGTTAGTATTAGGGTTAGTGTTAGGATAGTTTAGTTAGTTAGTTAGTATGTTTTATTTAATTTATAAGTTTTTTTATATATAATTAGCATTTAGTTATAAGTTAGTATTAGTTAGTTGTAAATGTGTTTTTTAAGTTATTAGAATAAATTGTAGAATTATATTTTAGTTGTAATTGATGTTAGTTGTTATTTTATTAAGATTAAGATTTGTTTTGTTTTAAATTTATAAGATCTAGAATAGTGTTTAAATTTATTATTTATTTATTTAGTTAGTTTAGTAATAGACTTATTGTATTAGTTAATTAACTTTATTTTAGTTTTCTTAGTAGTTAACATTTATTTTAATTTCAAGTAGATATTTATAAGGATGATTTAATTATTGTTCTCTTTCTTTATGAAACCTTGATTGGATATTCTCAAAATAATTTGGAACACACTCATTTAAATTGTTATTTATAAATTTGCACATTTCATGGAAGATTATGTAATAACATGACTTTTGTCCTCATCAACTTAATAACAAGAGTAAAATTGAACAATGTAGAGAACCTATGCTTAAGCTGTGATCACAGCCTTATCGAATCCGGAGCCTTTTTAATTATTATCGTTTAAAAAAAAAAAAATTGTGTTCTTGTCCTCATATTATGGGCATGACATTTTGGTATCAAAGCCCATGTTTCAACACTAGGAACCTTATACCTTTGTGCTTCATAAACTTAACTCAAACTTTTAATTGTGTAGATGTCACCTGTTACTCGTAGCCGACGAGGCAGAGGTCGTAGGGCTAGGGGTGCCAGAGTGGGATAGTACGATGGACCACCTCCACCTCCACCACCACCAAACCCAAACCAGGACATTATAGATGCACTCTAGACTTTGATCGGTGTAGTTTAGTAGAGAGTAGTACCTGTGGTTTAGCCAGTTCAGTAGATTCCAGTAGTGGAAGCAGAGGGACCTAGAGGAGGTAGGCCCAAAGTCAGAGAGAGGACTAGGAGTCTCCCACTGAGGCAGTTAGAGGGTCAGCGTGAACACGAGGAAGAGTCCATTCACTAGAGAGGACCCCCATTTGACAGACCTCCTAGACATGTAGGAGATGATATCAGGGAATTGATTTGACTTGGGCCACCATTATTTACCATTTCCACAGAGGGAATAGTAGTAGAGGCATGGTTGCAGAATCTATAGAGGTGCTTTGGGTTATGCCCTTATGGGAGTAATCTAAAAGCATGCCTAGAAATTCATCAGTTGAGAGGGGTTGCCTCCAACTAGTGGCATTAGGAGGAGATCATAGGTGGAGTGAGGATGGACACCCTCACATGGGAATCTTTCCTAGAAAGATTTTGAGAGAGGTATTTGTCAGAGCATTTTTGATAGAAATAGATTGAAGAGTTCCATTCTCTTTATCAGAGAGGCGTTACAGTGGCTCAGTATGAGAGTAGGTTTTTTGAGCTCAATTCTTATGTGGAATACATGAAGGATGAGAAACTATGGGTGCATTGCTTTATCATGGGTCTAAATTTCTCACTTCAGGGCCTAGTTAGGATGGCTTTCCCTACCACCTTCAGACAGGCAGTGGAGATAGCACTAGTTGTTGAGGATACTCGAGGTATGCAAGAGTCACAGAATCGGTCTTAGAATCGAAACTCTTCCCAGCAAAAACCCCCTTGGAAAGGGAATCAAAACTATACAGCAGGGTCCTCTAAGGGCCAACAGTCTTAGTAGCCAAAACCCCAACAACAGCAGTAGAAAAAACCTTCTCAGGGTTATCAGGGCTCCAAGCCCAAGCAGTGGCAGTCACAGGGCCCTAGGAAAGATTAGAAAGTATAGGCCCCACAATCACAGTCAATGAAGACTCAGTAGTCTTCTAGGGGTGGTTACAGTAGATCTAGCAGGTCAAGAGGCCCACAGTAATCTGGGTCACAGGGTGCACGATCTTATACTCATAGACCATGCTAGACTTGTGGTGGCATGGGTCATATTGCTAGGGAGTGTCCGCAGGGATAGGCATCTAGTGGTCAGAGTAGGGCCTTTTCAGAGCCAATAGTTGGTGACTTGGGTAGATCCCATAGAGTTTTTGCAGCGGTTGACAACTGCTAGGCTTAGCATCAGGCCACAGTTATTGAGGCTACAGATATTATATAGGGTCATATGGTTGGAATTTTATTTGATTTCGGGGCTACTGACTCTTTCATATCTCCATTTGTCATGGAGCATTGCGGGCTAGTGGCAGTTAGTCAGGACTTTAGTTGGGAAGTAGAGTTAGCCTCAAGAGCCAGAGTGTCAATTAGTTCCATGGTGCGAAGTTGTCAGATGCAGATTGGAGACATGTCCACTAGGACTGATCTACGCATTACCCCTCTAGGTTCTTATGATGTTGTTCTTGGCATAGATTGGCTTTATGCCCATAGCACCAAGATGGATTGTCGATAGAAGAGGATGGAATGTGTGGATGATGATGGTATCTCTAGGGAGATCTTCGGAGTGAAGAGGCCAGTGTCCCTTCATATGATTTTTTCTATGCAGCTTAGATGGTGCATGCGAAAGGGTTGTCAGTTGTTTGCTATCACTATTAGTGATAGAGAGGAAGATTTAGAGAGGGAGCCATCCCTTGATGATTTTCCAATCCTTTAGGAGTTTGCAGATGTGTTTCCTTTAGAGCTTCCTGGTATGCCTCCACCTCGAGCAGTGGATTTTCACATAGACCTAGTGCCTGGAGCTGAGCCAGTTTCGAGAGCACCATATAGGATGACTACTCATGAGCTTAGTGAGCTAAAAGCTCAATTGGAGGAACTTTTAGAGAAGGGGCATATTTGAACTAGTGTTTCACCTTGGGGTGCACCAGTGATCTTCGTCAAGAAGAAGGATGGATCACTTAGGTTGTGTATTGATTATTGACAATTGAACAAAGTGACCATCAAGAACTGATATCCTCTTCCCAGAATTGATGATCTCTTTGATCAATTATAGGGTGCCTGAGTATTTTAAAAGATTGATCTAAAGTCAGGATATCATTAGTTGAGGATTGTGGATAGAGATATCCCCAAAATAGCTTTTCATACTAGGTATGGTCACTACAAGTTCACCATGGTACCTTTTGGCCTTACGAATGCTTCAGCTGTATTCATGAGCCTCATGAATGGAGTATTCCATACCTTTTTGGATAAGTTTGTGGTTGTGTTTCTTGATGACATTCTAATTTATTCTCATTATGAGAGAGAGCATGAAGAGCACCTGAGACAGGTATTGCAGAGGCTGAGAGAGAATCAGTTGTTTGGCAGCTTATCGAAGTGTGCATTCTTCAGACCTGAGATACATTATTTGGATCATGTCATATTAGGTGATGGTGTCTCAGTAGACCCATCAAATATTAGGGCTATCATGGATTGGCCAGCACCCACCAGTGTTACTGAAGTGAAGAGCTTTATGGGGCTAGCAGGATATTATCGACCTTTCATTTTAGGGTTCTCTAGATTGGCGCACCCCATCACATCTCTTCAAAAAAAGGGGAAGAAGTATGAGTGGATAGAGAAGTATGGTAGAGCTTTTCAAGAGCTCAAGAGAACCCTCACAAGTGCATCGATTCTTGCAGTACCTGATCCTATTGCAGATTTTGTGGTGTGCACCAATGCATCTTTAGATGGTTTAGGGGTGGTCCTTATGCAGGAAGGATGACCTATTTCCTTTGAGTCTAGGAAGTTGAAGACTCATGAACTCAATTATCCTAATCATGTCCTAGAACTAGTAGTAGTGGTTCATGCCTTGGTGAGATGGCGAGATTTCCTTTTGGGTCATAGATTCGAGCTTCATTCTGATTACCAGAGCTTGCAGTACATATTTTCTCAGCCAAACCTTAATGCTAGGCAAAGAAGGTGGATGGAGTTTCTGTGTGAGTATGATTTTGATGTACATTACATCAAGGGAAAGGACAATGTGGTTACAGATGCCTTAAATAGAAGGTACCATGAGCTTTCATCTATGACTACTTGCACTAACTTGAGAGAGCCGATCTTACAGCACTTACCAGTCGATGGGCTTTATGCAAACCTTAGTCAATTATTACATTCTCAGAGACCCTTGGAAGGGAAGTTTTTAGAGTATTCCTTGGAGTCTGATGGACTTTTGCATCATAGGGGATGTATGTATGTACCTTCCATTGGGGGTTTGCGCGAGCTCATTGTACTTGAGGCTCATAGAGCACCTTATGCAGCGCACACCGGTGTTAAGAAGTTACATGCAGATTTGAGGTAGTTGTATCATTGGCCAAGCATGAGAGTGCAGATTGCTAGCATAGTTGCAAGATGCCTTGAGTGCCAGAGGGTGAAGGCAAAGCACCATCATCCTAGCAGACCTCTCTAGCCACAGTATGGAAATGGGACACTACATCTATGGATTTTATTGTTGGTTTTCCTATGTCATCTCGTCGCCATGATGCCATTTTGGTGATAGTTGACACATTGACCAAGGTTACCCATTTCTCACCTATGCGTACCACATTCACAGCACAAGAGATAGCTCAGGTATTCTTGTGGGACATTGTTAGACTTCATGGTATTCCCTGTAAGATTATCTCTGATAGAGACTCTTTGTTCACTTCTTCATTTTGGAGAGAGCTGCAGTCGGCTTTGGGCACTAGGCTCAATTTTAGTTCAGCATACCATCCTCAGATGGATGGCCAAATCAAGTGAGTGAATCAAGTTTTGGAGGACATGCTATGTATGTATGTGATGGACCATCAGGTAAAATGGGAGGAATATTTACATCTTCTCAAGTTTTCCTATAATAATGGGCATCATTCTTCCATAGGTATGCCGCTGTATGAGGCCTTGTATGGGAGACCGTGCAAAACACCGTTGAGTTGGGATAGGATTGAGGATCAAGTATCTATTGGTCCCCAGTTAGTAAAGGAGATGTGGTAGCAGGTGACCCTGATTAGGTAGTGCCTAAGAGAGGCACATGATAGGTAGAAGAAGTATGCTGATGCGAAGAGGTCAGATCAAGAGTATCAGGTTGGTGATAGAGTGTTCTTGAGGGTGCGACCACACCAGAGTCCAATTCGATTCGAAAAGGGCTCTAAGTTGGCACCACAATTTGTTGGGCCGTTCAAGATCCTAGATAGGATAGGACCTGTTGCATACCCTTTAGCTTTGCCACCTAGCCTATCATGCATCCACGATGTGTTTCATATTTCAGTACTTAGAGGATACATTTATGATGAGTCTCATATTATAGATTGGGATGCTTTACAGGTGGAGTCGAATGGACATCTAGCATTGGAGCCTATCTGCATCATTACCCGATGGACCCTAGCACTTTGAGCTCGAGAGCTGGACCAGGTTAGGGTCCAATGAGATTGTTACGATGAGGTCATGGCTTCATGGGAGGATGTAGAGTAGATGTGATCTTAGTACCCATAACTTTTTGATGAACTCCAGGAGGAAGTCCATGCCTAGTGGGGGAGGATGTGAGACCACTCCCCAACCCATAGTAGCATAGTGATACATTACTATTATTTTGATATTCATGACTCGAGATGTCCAGACATTATCTGATGCTTAGAACATACTTTATTATTTCATGTTGTGTGATGTTACTTTCAGATATATTTGATGATTGCCATTTAATGTTTCATGTATATATATGTTGATGAAATTAGTAATGTAGGATTGAGACTTTGATTTAAGATATTTTAAATGGTTAAGAATTAAGCAGGAGGAAGAAACCCTTATTGATGTATGTTTCAATTTATGTGGATTTTAGATACGTATACATATATGTACATGTGATTTTATGGGACTACTGATGTGTGCAATGAGTGTGCAGATATTTTAGCCAAGGAACCCTACAAAGGATCATAACTGATCTGTGTGTGCTAATTTTGGAAACTTTATTGTTCGTGATTCACGTATTGTATTGTGAGATGTATGTATGTATCTTCTTTGTTCAGTGAATGTTATGTTCATAATTATGTTCTTTTAGTGTCGCTTGATACTCGCAAATTGTTTATGTGCTTCAGTGTGTTGTTTAGGGTTAGTTGTTTAACCTTTGGACCCAAATTGGTTTAGTTGGTGTCAGTTTTCTTTTGGGTTCTTAATCAAGGTTACTCTTCCCTTAATCTGAATTAGTGTTTAATCTACAATGTTAGAATAGTTAGATGGTCCTATTTTATTTATAGATTTTGTTTGGCTCTAAACCTTTTTCCTAAGGCTTAAAAATTGAAATAATTATACCCAAAGGGTATGGGTATGGGTTAGGGGTCTTTTCCAACCCTTAAGCCCCTTTTATTGACTTTTGAGGCCACTCAAAAAGTCTCATTTTTCCTTTGTGCGAAAATTTCAAGTGGTTATCTTGAGTCACCTCACCTCACCTCTGCTTAGTGTTTAACCATAGTGTGGGTTGAGTTAGCAGTTTCTAGAATTGCTAGTGGGTGGAAGTAGTTATTGTTCTTTTTTGGTGGTTGAGTTTGGGGGCTTAATTAGAGGCCCTTCTTGGACTTGTGGAGGTTGTTACCCAATCTCTACATTTAGAGAGGAGTTTTTTTTTGAAGATTGAATGAAGTAAGTGGAAACTCTACTTAAACTTATTCATTGCAATTACCTCTTATGAAGGTAGGAATTCTCATCTCCCTTATTCAATTTCCATGTTTGTTTCATGCTTATGCTACCTTATTATTGTTCCAATGATTGTATGTTTGTGGGTATGTTGGGAAGATTTGAAAACTGTGTTATTTTTGATGATTTCCTTTCATGTTTATGTTTGCAATTTTGAGATTTCTCTTGCATGGGTGTTTTGGTATTACTCACCCTTGGAGAGGGCAGAAGTGACCAATTTTGGGAAAGGTCTATTTAGTTGGACTCCAACCAATGTAGAGTCTCTATCCAAGATGAGAAGAGGGAGAGAGGGTAGGGTGTTATGGGCCCCTACCCATCAACACAAACCTCATATGAGTATGACATGGTTAAATGGAAGAATGAAAACTCTTGGTTAATAGCCCTGATTGGGCATATGTTTTGTGTTGTGCTTGACTTCTCTTGGTTGGAAGAATCCACCTTTGCCTAGTGTTGATTCATTGTGAATCATATTGTGATAGCCTTGTATGAATATGCATGTTTGAATTGTTCTTGGTCATGCTTGTTGTCACCTGATCAGAATTCTATTTGCTCCTTGGTTCTAGAAATGTGTTGCAGGAAACATTATAAATCCCTTGATGAGGGTCATGGAGAAAATTCTATTAAATTGTTGAAATTTGGGATTGATATCCTATGTAAATTGTATTTTAAACTTTGTTGTAATGGCAACGAATCTGAGCATTCTTCCTGGTTCTTTCCCAGCTGAGCCTTTGAATCAAGTTTACCAATAAAATTGGTGTTTGAGTATATTTGGTTATCATTTGACTTAATCGTGTTTTAAATTTAGAGGGATGCATATCAAAAAAAAAAGATGGAATTGATGATGTTCAATTTGGTAAAATTTCAAGTTTACTTCTATGTTGGAAATGAAAATTATATCATGGATGTAGATTCAGTTTGATTGAGAAAATTTTCAAGTTCTTTATATGTTCCTTATATGTTGAAATCATAATAATGTTCAGGAAAGAAATTAATGTTTATGGTTGATATATTGTAGTAAAAGTTGCATAGGAGTTCATATTAAATATGGTGTTAATATACCTTAAACTCTTGTATCAATGTTTAAAGCCTTTCAAAAAAAAATACACCTTAAAAAAAAAAAATACATGGTTTGAAAAAAACTATACTTAGAAATTTTGGTTAAAAAAAAAAAATGTGGCAAGAGAGCAAAAACTCTCTGGAATTTGTATGGAGAGAAATTTAAATGCTCTCCCTTGAGACAGAGAATCTAATAGATTCTCTTATTATCCTTTTTTTTTTTAATATTGTTTTCTTTTAAGATTAAAAATAGTAATGAAATAAATAAAGAAACTTCAATATAAACTAAATATCCTTTTCTTACCAAAACAACTTTATCCCTTAAATGATGGCTCATCTTTCTTGGGCATTAGTTAGTTGTGCAATTTAAAAAGTTGTTTTTTTTTAAAGCTCGTCAATTTTCGTCATTTTGGGGAGGGGGGGGGGGGGGGTGTGATGTCACCCTGCCACCTTGTCACATCACCCAGCTTCTCCTTTCCTTCTGAGCGCTTCCATGTTTTGGATGGGAGTTTATTGTTTTAACAAAGAGTAAAGCAAGCATCATAACTTTTTAAACTTTTGTCATTCCCTCCTTCCTAGGCATTGATGGACAAGGTGCCATTATGAAGTGATGACATCATTCATCCTTACCCCTCACGTAGGTCGATGCATGTGAATTTCTTTTGATTGTGTTAACCTTGCTTTATGCATTTTATTTCTGCTCCTTTATTTCTTTTCCTTCCTTGGGAGGTGCAATTTTTGTTGAGTCTGTCTTAAGTACTACCCACGTACTTTGACTAGGGCTGATAGGACTGTGGTTTTGCAGACCTTGGGCCCTGGGACAGCTTAGGAATGCCACCCAGGCATGTGGGAAGGAAAACCCACTTGTCAAGTGGGCTAGGCTAGTTATGGGATTAGATTATCTAGATGTTAGTATTAGGGTTAGTGTTAGGATAGTTTATTTTGTTAGTTGGTATGTTTTATTTAATTTATAAGTTTTTTTTTATATAATTAGCATTTAGTTATAAGTTAGTATTAGTTAGTTGTAAATTTATTTTTTAAGTTATTAGAATAAATTCTATAATTATATTTTAGTTGTAATGGATGTTAGTTGTTATTTTATTAAGATTAAGATTTGTTTTGTTTTAAATTTATAAGATCTAGAATAGTGTTTAAATTTATTATTTATTTATTTAGTTAGTTTAGTAATAGACTTATTGTATTATTTAATTAACTTTATTTTAGTTTTCTTAGTAGTTAGCACTTATTTTAATTTCAAGTATATATTTATAAGGATGATTTAATTATTGTTCTCTTTCTTTATGAAACCGTGATTGGATATTCTCAAAATAATTTGGAACGCACTCATTTAAATTGTTATTTATAAATTTGCACATTTGGTGGAAGATAATGTAATAACATGACTTTTGTCCTCATCAACTTAATAACAAGAGTAAAATTGAACAATGTAGAGAACCTATGCTTAAGCTGTGATCACAACCTTATCAAATCCGGAGCCTTTTTAATTATTATTGTTTAAAAAAAAAAAAAAAATTGTGTTCTTGTCCTCATAATTTGGGCATGACAGAGTTGCAACAATGATTTTAGAAGAGAAACATGTCTCTATTCTCAAAGGAAACATGCAATTCTTTGTCATTTGAACTGTCACAACTATTTTCTTACTCCCATCATTCTCATGGATGACACAATTCTCATTTTCCATCAGCACTTTATAACAATTTTGAATGATTTGTCCTATACTCATCAAATTTTTTTTCATACCCGATGAAGAATAAACATTTTGAATCTTCTTCTTCTCACCTTACTTGGTGTGGATCATGATAGATCCCTTGTCCACAATAGTAATGGTTTCATTGTTCCCCATTCTAATTTTAAATTACAAATTTTTATCAATAAAAGAAAATAAATTTTCATTACCACTAATGTGGTTGCTACAACCACTATCCAAATACCACACCTCAGAACTACCTTCTTATCCAATATTTCACATGATGAAGGCCACAACATTATTTGCTTCACCCACATTCACAACAGCCACATTTTCACTTATCCTTAACTATTTAGTTTTCTTTTTCTAACACTCACTTCCATAATGTCTAAATTTGTGGCAATAATAACACTCCAAATTTCTCTTGTTAGATACGTAGTTTTTCTTTCTTCCTCTAGAGTGATTTTGAGAGTTTCTTGCTCCCTCTTGGCTACCTTCTTGTCCTAAGGCTTCTCCTCCAATATTTCTTTGTTTGGAGTTACAATGACCTCTACCTCTAGAGACTCTACCAAATCCATTTCTTCCTCTGCCTCTACCTCTTGCATTGGCTTGAGCTTTAAAATCTTGATGTTGGAAAGATGTTCCTGATCTATTAATTTGGTGCTCATGTGTTTGGAGAATACCCATCAACTCATCCATTGTCAAAGTGGTTAGGACTTTTGCCTCTTTAATGGTCATCACAAGATTATCATAATTTTGGCGTAGACTTCTTAAAATTTTCTTCACTATTCTTTTCTCCTCATATTCTTCTCCATTTGACTTCAACTAGTTTATCAAACCAAAGATTCTTGAGCTAAATTTTGTAATATACTCATTTTCTTTCACTTGAAGATTCTCAAACTCTCTTCTAATCATTTGTAGCTTCACCACATAGAAATTATTAGTCCCTTTAAAATTAATCTCAAGGATATCCCATGCTTCTTTTGAATAGTTATCCGCTGCAATTTTTTGATAAATAATCTCTTCCATGGCTACCTCAATCAATCTTATTGCTTTTGCATATTTCCTCCTTGACCCCTTCCTTTGAGTCTTTTGATTATTTATGAGGGAATCATAATGAGATGGTTATGTCATATCATTGAATCCATCGACCAAAAAATCTCACAAATCATTTGCAACCATAATAGTTATCATCTTCTTTATCCAAGTATTATAATTTTTGTAATGTTCTTGACGATACACTTGAGAGTAAGTACCTAGTGGAAACCACTTGAGGGAAAAGTGCCCAAGGAAAACCAATTGAGGGAAATTATTGAAGGGAATGTACCTGAGGAAGACCACCTAATAGGAATTTTTTGAGGGAAATCATTCAAGGGAAAACAATGCAAGGGAACCACACGGGAGGTATCCTGAGGCCATGTCATAAGGAGCCAAGGTTGCATTGCAGGGGACAAGGACACATTCGAGGGACCCTGATGCCATTCAATAGGAATCCAAAGGCTATAGAAAGGGAGGAAAAGGCTACAAGGATGGAAGTTATTAATGTGAGATTGAACTAATTAAAGACAACTATGAATCAGATAATGCCTAATATTCACTAGATACCAAAAGTAACCCACATATAGAGATGTAATAAATTATAGAAAATTCTCAAAATCATGCTATAGAAAAAAATGACATGCAAACAAGTAGTATAGAGGATAAAATAGGGTGGGGTTGAATCTCACTAAAACTGTAAAAACCAAATAGGGAAGATCTCTCACTTTCGAAATGGAAAACAACATAGAACTCCAACAAGAATTCCCATACAATAAAAAAATCAAAATCACATATCCAAAATAACCTACAAGATGACCTTATAAAAGGCTTTGAGGAAGCTTCCCAAAAGGATTACAAAAATGGTGATAGGTCAACAAGTTACGATAAAATAAAATAAAGGGTAGGTCTATTTATTAATTAAATCAATTAATTAAATAAGTCCTTTTGATATGTTTTTGTTAGGACCATTTATTTAGTTGACCTAATTAAATATTTTATTAAAAATTAGGGACATTATAAATCCTCACCACCGAAAGATATCTTCTCCTCAAGCAATTTTCTATCCAATCCATACCATCAGTTCCTCAATCCCAAATCAAAACCACAAATAGATGATGTGAATTGAAATCAAATCCCTTTTGCAACACATAATCATCCAGCTTTTGCTATGCAACTCTAATATAAATATTATTGTACTCTTAACTATGATTCCAATGATGGAAATAAATGAAATCCTTTATGTTGTGATATTCAAAAATCACTTTCGATATGGTCATAGGCATAGACATTGATGCTGGCACAAACTTAGCCACTAACACAACCATTGTGACTACTATTATACTCCTTATTGGAAAATGTCCTCTAAATAAACCCTATAGAATATTCAAAATAGATAAAGCCTTGTTTGTGAGTAGCTCATATAAGGGAATCAAAATCATGAGTACCCTATTGAAGGGAGCCTCAATGGGTAGATACTTGATGATAGTATGTAAGCAATACAAAAGGAAAGTTGTATAGTCAATTAGCCAATGTGCCTCAATAAAGGGAATCTTAGTGGAGATTATGTTAGTGAAGGGGTCCTCAGTCATAAGTACCTCAGCAACATGAGCAACAAATAGTGCCTCGAAAAAGGGAGTCTCAACGAATAGTATCTCAGTGAAGGGAACCTCGACAAAGAGTAACTTAGCAAAGGGAACCTCGACCATGAGTACATTGACATAGAAAGTCTCAAAAAAGAGTACCTCAGTGGTAGAAAAAACCTTGATGACATATGAAGTTTTAGCTATAAAGAGACCTTTGGAAGAACAATAAAATTTGATGATGAACAGAGCCTTGAAAATTAACATCTCCTTAGTAATGTACATGACGATAGAAGTAGAAACAATAATGGACATAGCCTGTTAGAATTCTTTAGAATAACTGAAAGGGGGGGGGGTGAATCAGTTATTCAAGGTCCAAATGCCCTATTAATACTTTTTCACTAATTTTAATGAATCCATAAACTTTTCATCCATCCAAACTTAAATCATCATATTAGCAAGTTACAATAAATCAACATGCAATGATAAAACATGCAAGATCAACACAAGACACAATGATTTACGTGGAAACCAAATTTGGGAAAAACCACCAGTAACATGCTACTTGATTCTCACTCTTCTAAAGTGATGACCTATTAAAAGCCTGCCGTCTTAAAGGCTTACAACACATTGTTAAATGTGACCTTGTTAGAGGATTTCACCAAACTATTAGGAATGGGCCTGGTTAAAGGACTTTAGAACATTCACTTCGAATGTCACCCTATTAAAGGATTTATCCCATGGCTATCAAACCAACCTAATTCCATAGGATTTAAACTAACTATTACAATTGCTAGAAAGTAACAATAATGGCCTTTTGGTCTGATATAACTTACAACATACTTTGCAGATTTCATATCACACTTTCAGTTCAATCCTTATGCTTGGCTTCAATCACTCCAGCTCTAATTTTTTGTCTTCTTCTCAAGCTTCATCTCCTTGAGTCTTCTTACTCATCATACCAATGCATCCATATCTGGGGTCTTCTTATTGAAACAGAGTAGCTATGCTCTCTTTCCTCCTTAACACCTCCTTCAGTATTTTATGCTTTCATACTTGACCACCTCTCTCTATCTTCTTCATTAACTTATGACTCCTTTAAATAGAAATTTTATTTTCCTTTGCCACTCAATTATCCCTCTCAAATTTTAGGGTTTCAAATGGATTAGTTAGGATATAATGTATCTAACTCATATCTTTTTCTCATCTAGAAACTTCATTAGTTGTATCTTAAAAAATGTTTTACATGGTGTTCTGTGCCACCAGCTCATCATTTTTATCTTTCATTTAATTCACAAACTTCTAGATAACAACCTTGTCAGCTTAGATCTGGCGAATCTTCGATTTTCAAAATAATGCAACAACTAGGCATTATTGATTTACTAGTGCTCGACACCTCTCTGTTACTTGGCACTATTGGTTTACTGGTGCTTGACACCTCTATGTTACTTGGCACCTATATCTGCTCAGCACTTGTATTTGCTTGGCACTTGATAAACTCTATATCACTTAGCATCTGAACTTGCTCGGCATCTGAAGTTTACTCGACATCTAAACTTACTCGACATCTAAAGTTTATTCAACATCTGAACTTACTCGGTTTCAACTAGGAATCTGTTCGGCACTTACTAGCTTGCTCGACTCCTTCTCTCTAGTGAACTTTAGTTAGGCTTTATAGATGTCTTAGCTAAAACCTTACATCTTTGATATGTTTTAGTGTGCCCATTCTCTGTATCTTATAGTATGTCATCAACACACTTTTTCATCAATGGTTTAGCTAATCCTTATACATTATACAATATCATAACTTCAACCTTTCTGTAGGTGTTCTAGTTACATCTTATTGATTGCCTCGTCCTTGTCAATCAACTAATTGATAGTATTTGGATCACTAAAACAATTGTCATTCCTGCGAGTAGAAAGTTTGACATCAATGACAAAAGAATGATTGAGAACATTCTTTACCAGTTCCATATGATCATTCTGAAAACTTTCCTTATGATCTTTTCAATCATTTCCAAAAATCTCCCTCTTTGGCATTGATGGGAAACCAAATTGATCAATTAATCAACTTAGTTACCACCAAGATTGTATACATTATCTACTACTTTTATTGCTTGTTGCATCTTTACTAGCTGATCTCATCTATCTCCCTCTTTCATATATATCTCCCTTTTGCTTTGTATTGACCAGGTTTCTGCACATTTCTCCTTCTTTGACATAAATGCCAAAGATGTAGCATCTTTATCATGCAAAATATAAGCTTTGGCTTCTTGATGTTTTCTCCCTCTATCACCATGCTTGTGACTGATTTGAAGTTTCTGCTCCTGTTGTTATCCTCTACATCAATCTGTCGATATTTCAATGATTTGTTTCTGTTGATGCAGGGCAGTTTCCTTGTTGCTTTAAACTACTTGAGTTAGGGGTATTACCCACAACTTTCCTCTAAGATATTCATAAGCATCTTTGGGAAATGGTTTGGTGAAGATATCTATAGTTTGTTCCTTTGTGTGAATGTATCCCAACTTCACTTGTTTGTCTTCTACTAGTTCTCTGACATAATGATACTTGATTGTGATATGCTTGTTTTTTGCATGCATTACTGGATTTTTGGATATATTTATAGAACTTGTGTTATCACAATATGATATCACAAGTTTTGTCACCTCTTCTTTCATTCCTTTCAATAGATGTCTGAGCCACACAATGTTTGTGCAATTGACTACTGCTGCCACATATTCTGACTCTGCTGTGGACTGGGATGTGCATGTTTGTTTCTTTCTAGTCTAGGTAACAAGCCTTTTTCCTAAAAATAATGCACCTCCACTTGTGCTTTTTCTATCATCGATGTTGCCTCCCCAATCTCCATCTGTATATGCATTGAGCTCAAATTTTCCATTCTTTTTGTAGTATAGACCAAATTTATCAGTTCCTTTAAGATATCTCATTATTATTTTTATTGCTATGAGATGATTTTCTTTTGGATTAGCAGAGAATCTAGCCACTATTCCAACTCCTAATGCTATGTCTAGTCTACTATGTACAACATATTGTAGTTTTTCAATCATAGATCTATACATTGTTTAATTGACTTTAGCTAATTCATCATTTTTGGATAGCTTATTTCCTGTTGCCATTGGTGTGGTGACTTGTTTGGACTCCTCCAATCCAAAAATTTTAAGAATATCTTTGATGTACTTTGATTGTGTCACAAATATACCATCTTTGAGTTGATGTACTTGCAATCCAACAAAAAATTTGATTTCTCCAAACATAGACATCTCAAATTCATGTTTTATTTTGTCAGAAAATCCTTTACAAAGCACTTCCTTTCCACCAAACACTATGTCATCGACAAAGATTTTAGACACAATAATATCCTCACCTTCTTCTACTTTGATGTACATGTTGCTGTTATCATCAGTTCTTTCAACTCCTATTTGCATTAGATACTTGTGATGTCTCTCATACCATGCTCTAGGTGCTTGCTTCAAACCATAGAGTGCTTTATGTAGTTTACAAACCATATCCCTATTGTTCTCATCAACAAATCCTTCTGGTTGTTCAATGTAGACTTCTTCTTCTAGTATACCATTTAAAAAAGCATACTTTACATCCATCTGATAGACTTAAAAAAATTTATATGTAGCATATGCAATTAAATTTCTTACTCCTTCCATTCTAGCAACAGGGGCGAATGTTTCCCCATAGTCTAATTCTTCTTCTTGAGCATAACCCTTTCATACTAGTCTAGCTTTGTTTCTGGTAAGCTCACTATTCTCATCTAGCTTGTTTCTGAATACCCACTTGGTGCCAATCACATTCTTGTTAGCTGATCTGGGAGCCAAACTCCAAGTTTTGCTTTTCTTTATTTGATCAATCTCTTATTTCATAGCTTTATACAAGTCATCATCTTGTAATGCACCATATATTTTCTTAGGTTCAGATTTGTTGATCAGACATGATTCATGTCTTAGTCTATTCCTTGTCATTGGTCTTATATCTTTGTCACCAATTATCTATTCAACAGGGTGATGTCTTTTTACATATTTGGATAATCTTGGCTCTGTTCTTGTTTCCATGTTTGATCTTTCAGATTCAGGATCATAATGCACTTCATTGTTAGGTTGTTCTTCATCTATTTCATGTGTACTATCTTTAGAATCAGATTGTCTATTTCCTTCATTCTGCAACTTGGCATTCACTAGTTGGGACTCAGTTGAGACTAAAATTTGTTGTTGAGTATCAATTTGATTGACAATATCCTCATCAACAGGCATTCCTTCATAAGAATACACAAATGTTTTGTACTCTTCCTTTTTCTTTGGTTCTTTAGCTTGGACTTCTTTGTGCTCATCAAAGTTTACATTTGCACTTTCCACAATTTTTTTAGTGTTAGTATTCAAATGCGTGTATGCCTTACTTCTAGTGGAGTAACCAAGAAATATGCCTTCATCACTTTTTGCATCAAATTTTCCATTTCTAGCATCTTTAAGGATAAAGCATTTGCAACCAAACACTTTGAAATGTTTTACATTGGGTGAGTGACAATACCATAATTTAAAAGGTGTTGTATTTGTACCTTTCTTGACTTGTACTTAGTTTAGTATATGTATAGCTACACTTACAACTTCTCTCCAGTATTTTAGAGCAATAGTCTTTTCCATCATTAATGTTCTAGCATAATCAATCACAGATCTATTTCTTCTTTCAGCAATTCCATTCTATGGGGGAGTTCTAGGAGCTGACATTTGTCTTTTGATTCCTTTATCATTACAAAATATCTTGAATTCATTTGATGTGAATTCACCACCTATGTTTGATCTTAGGGATTTCAAACTTTTTCCTATTTCCTTTTCAACTCTAGCCACATACCACTTAAACATTTGAAAAGCATCAGATTTTTGTTTTAAGAACATAGCAGTCATCATCCTAGAATAGTCATCAACAAACAACATTATGTATTTATCTCCTATATAGCTTTGTACTTCCATTGGACCACATAAGTCAGTATGAACTAACTCAAGTACTTCTTTAGATGTATAGTTTTTGCTTTTGAAGCTTGAATTTGTCATCTTTCCTAGTTGACATTGTTTGCACATGATATTATCAGGCTTCTTCAATTTTGGTAAACCTCTGATTTTCTTCATTTTACTGATGTTGACCAAATTGTCAAGGTTTACATGACATAATCTTCTATGTCATAACCATTCATCATCAAATTTGGCAATAAAACAAGAAACATCATCCATATCAAGGTAAAATAGATTACTCCTTGTTTGATCTCCTTTTGCTATCAATTTACCTTTAGTATCATAGATTTTTGTAGTTTTGTTTCCAAATTCTACTTTGCATCCTATATTGCCTAACTGTAAGACACTTAGAAAATTGCAGTTTAATCTTTCAACATAGTATGCTTTATCACATGAAATTTGTTTTGTGAGCTTAATGGAACCTTTTCCTTTGATTTGACATGGAGCATCATTACCAAATCTAACACTATTTCCATCATACTGAGTAGAGTTAACAAACTTACTTTTGTCTCCTGTCATGTGATGTGAGCATCCACTATCTATGATCCACCTGTCATTCTTGTTCATACATGTTACCAGTGATGTGGGCTCTTCTTCATCAGATTGATATTTCATGGCTACATAAACGAACCTCATCATCATTATAATCAAAATTTTCTTCAACAATATAACACTTTTTGCCTTTTTCTTTGTAATCTCTTTTGTCATCATCTCTTCTGAATTTGTTTTTGTTGCCTTCCTTGTAATCCTTTTTCTGTGTGCACCAAGCAGCAATATGACCTACTTTATTGCGATTGAAACAAATGATAGGCATCTTACCTTTGAATTTTCCTTTACCCTTGTGAAATCTTCTAGCAAGCATTGGTTCCAATTGTTCAACATCTTCCTTATTAGTGCTATTATCACTGGATACATACTTCATTTTTCTTCCTTTCTTTGATTTCACCTGTTCAACATCTTTCAGTGACATCTTAGCCTTAAAGGTAGATTCAACATTCTTAGGTCTGTAGTTGTCAAAGCTAGATAACTCAAATGTAGTGAGTCTACCTATTATACATTCAAAACTTAGATTGTTTCTTGGCACACATCTTAGCTCTTGTATTTTTGATATTCTAATCTCATAGATAGGGAGCAAGGTTCTTAAGAACTTACTATTAATAGTATCTTCATCCAGTTGACCACTCAAGCATCTTATTGCACTTACCACTTCCTTTATTCTTGCACCATACTGAGCAGCATTCTCATTTTCCTCCATTTTCATATCATTAAACTTTCCTCTGAGACTTTCTCTTTTTTCTCTTTGTACATTTTGATCTCCTCCATAGATTTCTAATAGGGTTTTCCACATTTTGAATGCAGTATCACATCCTTTGATATCATCAAATTCAGCATAGTTGTGTAGAGGCAATTTCTAGCATTGTCTGATTGTGTTCCTACTTGTTTTTCATGTCTTCTATAGTAAGAGTACCTATTGGATCTACATGTTTAGTGACAATTGAATTTTGGGCATAATATCCTATGGATCCAAGATTTAGCTTCATCAAGATTTGCCATGCAACAAAGTTGTCTTTGTTGAGCTTGGGAACTTCTCTCTTACGCATTTTGATCATTTTTACTTATAGTCCCTTTAAACTGAATCAATAGTCAAGCTCTGATATCAATTTTTAGAATTCATTAGAATAACTGAGGGGGGGGGGGGGGGGGGGGGGGTGAATTAGTTATTCAAGGTCCAAATGTGCTAATAATACTTCTTCACTACTTTTAATGAATCCATAAACTTTTCATCCATTCAAACTTAAATCAACCATATTAGCAAGTTACAGTAAATCAACATGCAATGATAAAACATGCAAGATCAACACATGACACAATGATTTATGTGGAAGCCCAATTTGGAAAAAAGCACCAGTAACATGCTATTTGATTCTCACTCTTCTAAACTGATGTCTTGTTAAAATCCTTCCCTGGTAAAGGCTTACAACACACTGTTAAATGTGACCTTATTAGAGGATTTTACCAAATTGTTAGGAATGGGCCTGGTTAAAGGACTTTTAGAACATTCACTTGGAATGTCACCATGTTAAAGGATTAATCTCATGGCTATCAAACCAACCTAAGTCGATAGGATTTAAACTAATTGTTAAAATTAGTAGAAAGTAATGATAATGGCCTTTTGATTTGATATAACTTACAACATACTTTGCAGATTTCATATCACACTTTTAGTTCAATCCTTCTGCTTGTCTTGAATCACTTCAGCTCTGATTTCTTGTCTTCTTCTCAAGCTTCGTCTCCTTGAGTCTTCTTACTCATCATACCAATGCATCCATATCTGGGGTCTTCTTATTGAAATAGAGTAAATATGCTCTCTTTCCTCCTTAGCACCTCCTTCACCATTTTATGCTTTCATGCTTGAATGCCTCTCTCTATCTTCTTCATGAACTTATGACTCCTTTAAATAGAAATCTAATTTTCCTTTGCCACTCAATTCTCCCTCTCCAATTTTAGGGTTTTAAATGGATTAGGTAGGATACAATGTATCTACCTCATATCTTGTTCTCATCTAGAAACTTTGTCAGTTGTATCTTTAAAAATGTTTTACATGGTTTTCTATGCCACCAACTCATCATTCTTATTTTCCATTTAATTCACAAACTTCTAGATAACAACCTTGTGATCTTAGATCTGGCGAATCTTCAATTTTCAAAATAATGCAGCAAGTTGGCATTATTGATTTACTAGTGCTCGATACCTCTATGTTACTTGGCACTATTGGTTTACTGGTGCTTGACACCTCTATGTTACTCGACACCTATATCTACTTGACACTTGTATTTTCTTGGCACTTGATAAACTCTGTATCACTTGGCATTTGAAGTTTACTCGGCATTTGGACTTGCTCGACATCTGAACTTGCTCGGCATCTGAAGTTTACTCAGCATTTAAACTTTCTCGATATCTAAAGTTTACTCAGCATCTGAACTTACTCGATTTCAACTAGGAATCTGTTCGGCACTTACTAGCTTGCTCAGCTCCTTCTCTCTAGTGAACTTTAGTTAGGCTTTGCAGATGTCTTAGCTAAAACCTTACATCTTTAACATGTTTTAGTGTGCCCATTCTCTGTATCTTATAGTCTGTCATCAACACAAATTTTCATCAATGGTTTAGCTGATCCTTGTACTTCATACAATATCATAACTTCAACCTTTCTATAGGTGTTCTAGTTACATCTTATTGATTGCCTCCTCCTTGTTGATAAACTAATTAATAGTATTTGGATCACTAAAACAATTTTCATTCCTGCGAGTAGCAAGTTTGATATCAATGAAAAAACAATGATTGAGAACATTCTTTACTAGTTCCATATGATCATTCCAACAACTTTCCTCATGATCTTTTCAATCATTTCCAGCATAGCCATAGTGATAGACACACAGTGGTGATAGAGACAACCATGATGATGATGGCACAACTATGACTATGCTGATAATGAGAGACATAGCCATAATGATGATAATGAGAATAGGAACAATCACTAATACATACTCGACAGTACTAGACACAGACTCAATGATGATGATAGAAAGAGAATCAATGATAACAAGCACAGACTTGATGATGATGATGGATGCAATGATTATAGACAGAAACTTGATGATGATGATGCATATAAATTTAGTGATGATGATGATGGGCACAAACTTGATAGTGATGATAGACATGTACTCAACAATAATGATGGACACAATGACAGTGAAGGACACAAACTCAGCAAAGGTCATAGTGATGAAAAATGTACACAATGATAGTTGTAGACACAAACTCATAAATGAACATGTTGACAAAATTAACTACAATGATGGACATAGACTTGATGATAGACATAGACTTGGTGATGGTGACTAATATGATAATGGTCACAAACACACATCCTAGGCAGTGGACATGACTAGGGGTATGGATATAGTTTTGATGATAGACAAGTAGCCTTGACAACAAACACAACCTCCATGCTTGATAGTACCTTAAAGGAGGGTATAACCAAAGGATAAACTCCATATTCAACTAATTGTGGTTTCTCTTGCAATGAATCATTTTTACCATCTCAATGAATTTAAACAATTTCTAGTAGAGCCTTTTGTTTCTAAGGATCACCTATAGGGCCTAAATTTTCATCGATGTTATCCATGAGTGCTAGTTTGATGAAATTAGTCCAGAGATCTTCTTCACCATTTTCATCGTCTTTAAGTTCTACGTGCTTTCCACCCTTAGCCATAACAATAGAATCTTGTGAATCCTCATACGACTCTTCATTTTCTTCTTGCATTTGTATGACTTTATTCTATAGACACTTATCAGTCTCTTACTTTAGACCATTTTTTGGAGAGTGTATTGCACTAAGATGATAGATGCCTGATTCCCAAGTCTATATAATCCTTAAGACATATGTCACTCTCCCATCCACCAATCAACTAATCTTTCTTGATTTCCTACAATGTCTCAATCAATGCATCACTCGACACCATGATTTGAATTAAATACCTAATAGGCTAGGAAGATCATCATCTCTAATACCATTGTAATATTCCTAATGGCACACCTGAGAGGAGTACTTGATGGAAACCACCCAATGGAAACAACTCGAGAGAAAGTACTTGAGGTAGACCACCTAATGAAAAGTTTTTGAGGGAAACCACTTGAGAAAATACCACCCAAGGGAGCCACACTGGATGTAGTCAAGGCCTCATCGAAGGGAGTCAAGGTTGTATTACAGGAAACCTGATATCATGTGAGAGAAAACTAAAGGCTACAAAAAATGAGCTAAATTCCTTGAGGAAGCATATATAAATGTGACATTCAACTAATTGAAGATAACTATGAATCACTTAATGTTAGATATTCACTAGATACCAAAAGTAAGCCACATGTAGATATGTAATAAATTATAGATAATTTTCAATCTTATATTGCATACAAAGATGGCACTTGCAAGATCCAAACAGGTAGTATAGAGGATAGAATAGGGTGCAATTGAATCCCAACAAAACCATAAAAGCCAAATAGGGTGAAGATCTCTCACTTCCAAAATGACAAACAACACATAACTCCAACATGAATTCACATACAATAAAATAATCCAAATTGCATGCCTAAAACACACTACAAGATGGCCTTATAAAGGGCTTCAAGGAAGCTTCCTAATGGATTATTAAAATGTCGATAGGCCAACATGTTTCTAAAAAATAAAAAATAAAAGAGCAAGCCACTCTATTAATTATATCAATTAATTAGATAACTTCTTGTGATATTATTTATTTTTTGAGACCATTTAATTAATTAACACAATTAAATATTTTATAAAAAATTGGAGACATTATAGTTTTGTACATTAAAGGATTGTGGAATTTGCTAAGTCTTTCCTTCATCTCTAGCCATGTTTCCTGCACAAAAAAAATTCTATACATAGAAAAAAAAATGCCCAAATACACAAGGATTTAGTGGTGTCTCTCGTACCATGTCAAGAAACTAGAGAAGAAGGGGTTAATCAACTCTAGCAAAGCTACTCGATAAAATAATGTCCAAGTCACTCAATAAAAATAGGAAGCACTCACCCAAAATGAACACCAAGACAAGGTCAGGAAAATGTTAACCCTTGGTAATCTTACTTTTTAACCCCCTACCAAAAATTAATAATAAAATTCCAAAAAATACATGAACAAAACTTGTTATTTTATTTTTCCATACAACCAAACACACAATGGAATAAAGAAAATGGAGACAACACAAACACGAGTGCTGGAGATATGCAAGTTTTCTTGCTTGCTTGTTTTCTATTAAACTAAAATGAACTATTAGAAATCTACTTGTTTTCTATTAAATTGAATTGAACTATTACAAATCTTGAAGGGAATAAAATACAAACTTTGAAGACCAAAATAGCTACTACTATTGTTCATAAAATAAACTTGTAGCAATATGTGGCTGCATACAATAACCTCGAAGGAATCACTACTCAGACCTGACAAACTTTGGTGTCGATGCCTGCCTAACTTAACAAAATGATTTAAAAATTCAACAATACCACACATTAGAGCATGTATCGCTCTATACCCCTCTCTACCATTTGATAACCAAATAATTTAAAAATCCAACAATACCACACATTAGATCAGGTGTCCCTCTCTACCCCTCTCTACCATTTGATAACCAAATAATTTAAAAATCCAAAAATACCACACATTAGAACATGTATCCCTTTATTGGCCAGTGGCTAACTAGCCAACCAAATCATGTTTATTATATTTATTTTATTAAATAAAAAATTAGAAACAATTGTATAATAATATTGATAAATAGTCTAGTCATTTAAGTGGCTGCATAGAAGCTACCCCCGTATAACTCTCTCTACCATTTGATTAGTGACGTTTCCTTCCTTTTTCAAATGCACAATTGCAAGATAATCTTATATAGATGTAGTTGTGCTACGTACACCAATAAAAAATGGTAAAACATCAAACAAACTACTGAATTTAGTAATCTAAATTTCCCAGAAAGTTTGATCAATAATCCTCAAACTTTGAAACAAAGGAAACAAATCTACCACAAGTGGAATACATCTTTTAACAAAGATTCTATTTCATAAAAAAATCGAATGCAGATTCATCAAAAAAAATATTTGGGTTGAAGCATGAATGAAAAGTATATCAGATATAGGAGTAGGAATCCCCTATCATGTCATTAGATTTGGCCTACTGTCAACTTAGTATCATGTTATTGTTTCTCCTCTTCTATTTCTTCACAAATGTTCACCCCATTCTCCAATTATTTAGACCTATACCTTCTACGCATGGTAATATTTCATGAGTATTTTCTAGTCTATTGTCTATTTGGTTTGTGGAATTAAAAAAACCCAGATTTGTGCAAGCTTTGGTTTAGCCAAATCAAAGTTTTGCATATCTTCATTCTAATTTTTGAAATTTTACTAAAATTTTTTGTTACACTCGAAAGATGCGTGTGAAGTGCATAAGCTTGGAGTTGAAGATTTTTTTTTAAAAGTAGTGCAATCTATTGTTTATACACTCCATAAAAATCAAAACCATGTTTTTATTTTCAGTTTCTACTTGCTAGTAGGAAGTTGGAAAACCTAGTTTTGAAGGAAAATTTGAAGTCCTATATGCTAATTCCATTTTGCAAAATTTGAAACAAATGCACAAATTTTCAAATCTGGGTTTTGAAAAAGCCAATTCTTGCCATCCTCTAGGAACCAAACAATATTTTGTTTCTAGAATGTCTCCAATACTCAGCAAGCTATATATAATCTTAGTATGTTGAATTATGCAAGCTCAAGAAACTAGAGAACATGAGGTTAACTAAATTAGCATACACAAGCTACTCAGCAAAATAATGATCAAATCAATCAAAATAGGAACCACTCGGCCAAAATGAACACCAAGACAAGGTTGATGAAATGTTAAACCTTGGAAAACTAAAAATGTTAACCCACCGTGATAAATTAACAATAAAACTCTAGAAAATATACTGGGATAGAACAAAGGTCATTGCTCTATTTTTCCTTACAACCAAGCAGACAACATAATAAAGAAAATGAAGAGAACACAAACAAAACAGCTACAGATCTATGCAAGTTTTCTTGCTTTCTTTCTCTCTATTAAACTGAAATTAACTATTAGAAATCTATAATGAAATAAACTACAAACCCATAAAACTATAATATCTACTATTGTTGTCAACAAAATAAACTTGTAGCAATATGTGATTGCATACAATAAAACTAGAGCAATCACTACTCAGATAGGAAAAACTTTCACTTTCAAAAGCACAAAAGATTTCAGTATGTTGCTACACACTCTAATATTCTTTTTGCTGCTATTGTTTCCTTCCTAACTCATTTAAATATATTTTTATGAATAAATAAAAATTCCCCTATTTTTTCTACTTTTTTTCCATACACAAAAAATTCCCACTCATTTTCAAATCTCAAACTTACATACGCACAATGAATGCATTGATTGTTGAGGCTACAACATTATAGTAAATATGGGAATCTCAACTTATGACAAGTAGGTGAATAATATGCTCAAGAGACAGGTGATTAATTTAAAATTACAAAACTGCCTCTTTGTCTTGAGCCAACAAATAAGATAACACTTGATCCAAATTAACTACGCCTAGACTTCTTCTTAGGCACATAAAAATTTCTATGCCCAATCTCTTGGTGAGTATATGCTTAGACTTACAATATTCTATTTTAATTTCATCATTCTCAACCAAGTCTATAATAAAATGATACTCAATTTCAATGTTCTTACTTCTTCCATGAAACACTAAATTCTTTGGTAGATCTATTGAGGAAATGTTGTTAGAATAAATTGTGGTTCTATCCTCTTGTTCTCCTTTCAAATTCTCCAAGATTATTTTCAATCAAATAGCTTGACATGCTATTGCATTTTCTACTATGTATTCATCCTATATTTTAGATTGAGCAACTATTGGTTGCTTCTTATATACTGATGAAACCGCACCTAGGCCCATATGAAATACATAAACAGAAGTTCTCTTCCTATCATCCAAACTGCCAACCCAATCATTATCTATATAACCAACCAAGCCAAATTCATTCTCAATAGTATACAAATGACTAAATCCTTTGGTGTCATCAACATACCTTTAGATCCTTTTTCCCTCTTGTTAATGGGAGTCTTTTGGAGTTTCCATAAATCCAGAAATTAAACTTACTGTATGCATTATGTCAGACCAATTTTCATTCAAATACATCAAGATTCCAACCAAACTTTTATACAATGTTTGATTCTCATTACTATTGCAATCTTCCTTGCTCAACTTTAGACCTATGGCTATTGGTGTTGGTATTTCTTTCTTTTTTTCATTTTAAATCTCCCCAAGATCTGATTTGCATATTTTTCTTGAGAAATAAAAATGCCATCATGCACTTATTTTACTTCTATGCCTAGAAAATACTTAAAGAGACCCAAATCTATCATTTCAAACTCACTTTTCATGGCCTTTTTGAAATCATCGATGAGGAAATCATCATTCCCAGTAACATTTAAATCATCTACACATAAGACAATAATTAAAATTTTTCCAATAGTTGCCTTGATGTAAATTGTGGGCCCACCATTTCTTTTTCTAAATCTATTTCTCATCAAATATAAGTCAATCATGTTGTACCATGCCAGTGGAGCTCATTTCAACCCATAAATATCTCTTTTCAGCCTATAAACACTCCACAATTTTTTGTAAACCATCTACCATTTTTTTCTTGGATAATAAATTTAAACTAACATAACCAAGATGTCGATACCTAAGATTCCATAGCTTGAATGAGTCTTCAATCACATTCTTTAGATGTAATTGCTTATGTACTATAGTGCATACATTCTTGGGAGGTGCAACAATGATTTGAGAAGAGAAACATGTCTCTATTCTCAAGGGAAACATGCAGTTCTTTGTCATTTGAACTGTCACAACTATTTTCTTACTCACATCATTCTCATGGATGACACAATTCTCATTTTCCATCAGCACTTTATAATCATTTTGAATGAGTTGTCCAATACTCATCAAATTGTGCTTCATACCTAGTGAAAAATAAACATTTTGAATCTTCTTCTTCTCACCTTTCTTGGTTTGGATCAGGATAGATCCCTTATCCACAATATGAATGGTTTTGTTGTTCCCCATTCTAGTTTCAAATTACACATTTTTATCAATAAAAAAAAAAAAAAAATTATTACCACACTTGTAGTTGCTGGAACCACTATCAAAATACCACACCTCAGTACTACCTTCTTATCCAAAGTTTCACATGATGAAGGCCACAAAATTATTTGCTTCACCCACATTTACAATAGCCACATTTGTACTTTTCCTTAACTGTTTAGGTTTCTTTTTCTAGCACTCACTTCCATAATGCCTAAATTTGTGGCAATAATAATACTCCACATTTCTATTTTTAGATATGTAGTTTTTCTTGCTTCCTCTAGAGTGATTTTGAGAGTTTCTTGCTCCCGCTTGGCTACCTTCTTGTCCTAAGGCTTCTCCTCCAATATTTCTTTGTTTTGAGTTACCATGACCTCTACCTCTAGAGCCTCTAGCAAAGCCATTTCTTCCTCTCCCAGTACCTCTTGCATTGGCTTGATCTTTAAAATCTTGATGTTAGAAAGATGTTCCTAATCTATTAATTTGGTGCTCATGTGTTTGGAGAATACCCATCAACTCATCCATAGTCAAAGTGGTTAGGAATTTTTCCTCTTCAATGGTCATCACAAGATTATCATACTTTTGGGGTACACTTCTTAAAATTTTCTCCACTATTCTTTTCTCCTCATATTCTTCTCCATTAGACTTCAATTGGTTTATCAAACCCAAGATACTTGAGATAAATTTTGTAATATACTCATTTTCTTTCATTTGAAGATTCTCAAACTCTCTTCTAATCATCTATAGCTTCACCACATAGAATTTATTAGTCCCTTTAAACTTAATCTCAAGGATATCCCATGCTTCTTTTGAATAGTTAGCTGCTGCAATTTTTTGAAAAATAATCTCTTCCATGGCTACCTCAATAAATCTTATTGCTTTTGGGTCTTTCCTCCTTGACCCCTTCCACTGAGTCTTTTGATTATTTATGAGGGAATCATAGTGAGATGGTTTTGTCACATCATCGAATTCATTGACCAAAAACTCCCACAAATCATTTGCAACCATAATGGTTATAATCTTCTTTGCCCAAGTATTATAATTTTTGTAATGTTCTTGGTGATACACTTGAGAGTATGTACCTAGTGGAAACCACTTCAGGTTAAAGTGGCCAAGGAAAAACAACTGAGGGAAAGTATTGAAGGGAATGTACGTGAGGTAGACCACATAATGGAAATTTCTTTAGGGAAATCATTCGAGGGAAAACAATGCAAGAGAACCACATGGGAGGTATCCTGAGGCCATGTCATAAGGAGCCAAGGTTGCATTGCAAGGAGACAAGCCCATGTCCGAGAGCCCGTGATGCCATTCAATAGAAATCAAACGACTACAAAAAGGGAGGCAAAGGCTACAAGGATAGAAGTTATTAATGTGAGATTCAACTAATTAAAGACAACTATGAATCACTTAATGCCTAATATTCACTAGACAGAAAAAGTAAGACACATATAAAGATGTAATAAATTATAGAAAATTCTCAAAATCATACTATAGAAAAAGATGACACCCAAACAAGTAGTATAGAGGATGAAATAGAGTGGGGTTGAATCTCACTAAAACTATAAAAGCCAAATAAGGAAGATCTCTCACTTTCGAAATGGAAAACAACATAGAACTCTAATAGGAATTTTCATACAATAAAATAATCCAAATCACATGTCCAAAATAACCTACAAGATGACCTTATAAAAGGCTTCGAGGAAGCTTCCCAAAAGGATAGAAAAAATGGTGTCAGGTCGACAAGTTATGATAAAATAAAATAAAGAGTAGGTCCCTTTGTAATGGCTACCCTTAGGTCACATTTTTGCTGTCATTGTTAAGCACTTTTGGGGCTAATTTCATGTTGATGGTTAGCAACATTGTTTTGAGACTATTAGATATTGTGCTATGGATTCAGTTAATATGTGATGAGATTACTTGGTACTTTATATTTCATTGTTGCATGATGATTATTTAGTGATTTCAGTATTTGCAGTTATTGATGATGATTAGTAAGATGATTTATTATCATGTGTGTTTTTCTTATGGATACTTACCCCATACTTGCATGTCTATGGTGTGCGTGTTTGTTCTAATGTTTGGTGTGTCTGATGTGGTTAAGGAAGGGAGTCATAGTCACCTACTAGTCAGGATTTACACGATGCACCACCTCCTGCCATTGCCTGTTTAGTATATATTGTGCTTGTACATGCATGGTTTTTATGCAGGTTGCAGGTAGCGGGTATCGACTTCCCTGAATTGCCAGGATGAGCGTACCCTATCACATTATCTCAATGATAAGAGAGGGGAGATAATTCTCAAGTCCAAATCCCAACCCTTTAAGCCATTTGTTCTAATTGAAAATTAGGACAAGTATCTGAGTTGAGTACCCTCTAAATATGTCAGATGACGTAATTCGTGATATAAACCCTTGGTTTGATTTTGTATATATTTTGGCTATGATAGATTTTCATATTTTATTTTTGTGAGTCTTTAGTGTATTTTCTATTAATTAAGCCTAATTAAAAGATCTAATTAATGGTTTAATTAAATGAAAAATTAATATGGTATTTAATATTTATTTTATTTAATTAATTAAAAAATTAATTAAATAAAATAATTAAATTTGAAAATAAAAGTTAAAAGTTTAAATTTGGAATGTGACAATATTTATTTTAATAATAATATATTTGGAGTTCAATTTTTTAATAAATGACTAAATAATATTATTATTAAAGCTAATAAATATTTTAGCAAATTAAGTTTTGGAAAATGAAATTTTAAAGTGGAAAATATATTAAAATTATTAAAAGAAATCTCATGTGATTAAAATATAAATATATTAAGATTGGAAAGTGGAATTATTAAAGTTAGTGCATGAAATTTAATAAATAAATAAATAACATTGAAAAGAGTAAATTAAATATTATATTAATTATTGTGCATTATTTTAATGTTTGATCACATAGGAGTTGGCAAATTCTCGGGAGTTGTCATGTAGACAACACAGGGGTTTGCACTCTAAGAATGCAATAAGTTGTCTACACTTAGGAGTTAGCATTTTATTTGAGCACATAGTGTCTACAACCTTAAGACTCATCTAGAAGGTTGGAGAAGACTCATGCTTGGTTGTCATGCTTATCTTCTAGGTTGTTTCTAGAGACACTCCAGATGTACCTTAGAGGTCTTTAAATAGATGCTTTCCTAGTCTGTTTGGACAAGCTTCAAGCTTCAAAGCTTACGTGCATTAGAGAAGCTCATATGCTTCTACATGCTCATATGCTTCTACGTGCTCTTATGTTTCTTTTAGCACTTTTAGTCATGTAGGAATTTTGGTTGGCTTAGATCATGGAGGAATTGAAAATGTTGGAGAAGGAAGGGATTTTCTATGGACTTCTGAGGCAAAGAAAATTAGCATTAGTGTCCAAGTGCATTCATGATATTCACATATTTCTTTTTCACTCTTTCTCTTTCTGTCTTCATCGTGTTTTTTATATGTGTTTGAATACTCTCTGTGATTGAATCTGCAATTTGAATTGGAATCTAGATATGTATTTATTTGGTTGCAAATAAAACAACTAGAAAACCCTAGCTTCAATTTAAGAAAGAAATTAGATCTGAATCAGGTTTGGATTTGAATTTATATTGTGAAATTAGATAGACAAGATTTGAAATTAAAATAGAAAGTCTAAGTTGAACATTTGAGTGGTTAGATGTAATCTTTCTATCAATTATATTTTTAGATGCGTATGGACAAACCTATTGGATGGATGAATGGGTAAATTTAGAGAACAATTACCTTTTAGGAAAAAAATTTAATTCATCACAAACTGCCCTATCACCGCCCCTTGGATAGACCTGAACTCAGTCATTCATAACGTTTTATCATGATTGAATTTATTCAATCGCTCCGGTCAGAATTGGCGAAACTTGGCTCTCTCCAACATATTTCAATTTCAGCCCGATCCAATGGTTCATTAGAGAGATATGACCTTCATACTAGTACTATTTTATTCAAAGACAAATATTTTTCTATTTTCCATAACCAAGAGTTCTTTATGGTTAAACTTCACAAAAATAATATATCGAAGCATGAAATGAATTAAAGATATTATTGCAATCTTCTCTTATTAGAATCTTATTAATATGCATTAGTTTTATATGGTTTATTATCTAATCTAATTAAATCAAATTTAATTAAGATTAGTTAATAGTAGAAGAAGTGTAATTAATTATTAGTCAATCTAAGTAAATAGATTTTAAAATGAGGAAAAATTAAAAGAAAAGAGATCTTAATATAGTTTATATAGTAGAATTTTTATAATGTATATTAAATAATTTAGAGATGGTAATTTTATATTACGTTTTTAAACAAGGAAGCTTTAATGATAATGGATTAAGATTTAATTTATATGGAGTCACTGTTATAACATTGTTATAATTTGAATTACGATGGTATTATTAATACATTATATATTATTAACTAAATTATTGATATACCTTAATGGTATTAAGAGTTAGCTAATGAAGCTTATGTAAAGTTCTCTAAATCGATTAATAATAATTTTGATAAGTTTATTATTTATTAATGTTTGTTGGGTCTAACAAACTATTAATAAATAATAGTATAAATAGTTATCAATTAATACGATCAAAGTTAATCTAGAGGAGATTAGTTAATGATTGAAGTACTGTAAAAAAAATTAATCAAATTGAATTGGTTAATAATTTGGTGGAGTAACAATTAACTGAATCAACGTACATAGGAAAAACTTATTTGAGATAATAATACTTATGAAGATGCGCATTCTGGATTCGATTGTGTGTCATTTTTTTGCATCAACATTTCGAATCACACTCTGTGATTCATCATCAGGATATGAATAGCTGGAGGAGAAAAAATGATGAGTTGCAGACTACAGTAGAATATAAGAGGGAGAGCCTAGGTGGGAGGAGGAGATGGACACGGAGAACAAAGAGACAAGGTCATAACAATTTTTAATGTAAAATTTTGCTATATTAAATGTATAAGTAATGTGTTTAAAATAAATAATCTAAAGAGGAAATGAAAAAAGAAGGAGAAAAAATAATAAAAGGGAAGGCAATATCAAAAAGATTCAAATAAAAAAATAAAAATAAAAAAATAAAAAATAAAAAATAAAAAATAAAAAATAAAATAAAATAAAATTTAAAAAAAAAAAAAACAAAAAAAATTAATAATAATAATAATAAATAAATACAAAAAAAAAAAGAAGAAGGGAGGAATAACAAAAGAACGAAAGAATAAAAGAGGCAAGTGAAACAAAAGATAAGTGCAAGTGGAAATCTATTCTTGTCTATAATAATACTTGGTATTGGAGATTTATTATAACTTGTTATTATTAAAATATAAATGAGAACATTGTTGCAGAGTGACGAATGTGGTCATTATAGATTTTCAATATAGCTTGTTATTAAATATTAATAAGTTATTATTATTGAATTATGAATGTGAATATTTGTGTACTAGATTATAGTTGGCGTTTAACTTACAAAAATTATAGTTAGTTATTAGTCAACTGATATTAATTGGAATGTTGCCATGGATATGTAATTATTAGTTAAATTAATTAGAGTTAATTAGATTTAATTAATAATTAAGTTATGTAATAAAATTTTAATTGATATGCTAATATTGATTCTTTTAGTGAAGTTGTTAAGTAATTACATCGAAGTTGACAAGTCATACTCTCATGACTTGAATAATGACCTTAGATATTTTAATAGTGAGACTTATTAATATTTAATTGAGAACTATTAGAACGTTAATAGGTCATGGATGGTGTACCTATGTTAATTGATTGATTAAATTGATCATTTTAATAAAGTTATAATCTTTTTATTCGAAGACTCGTAATTGGCTCTCTTATAATTTAGATAATTAATGATCCTTGATTTATGTGAAAATTTGAAGTAACATTATAGGAAAGTTAATCAATTAAAATATGGATCTTAGTTAAATAAAGAAAGAAATTCAATTAAAGGTCAATGATGATCAGTTTAGTGAATATTTATTCTTAAGTTATTTTTAAAAGGTTATTTTGAATAATAGAAAGATAATGCTATCGGGGTACAAATGGGTTACTTGTAGGTCAAATGATGAAACTTAGACACTTGATGTATACTTGCAAACAGAAACATAAACCTCTACCCTTAATTCAACTATGTAATATAGCAAAATCAAAACATGTGTTTGCATCGTGTATTCTTTATACTTCTTGTTTTGAGTTTTGGGTTGACTAGTGTTGATCAGTTATAGGATGTCTACTAAAGGCTCAGGGGTTATGATTGTGATGTCATGATGATGTCGTATTCTGGTCTTTATAAACCCTACCATGGTAATGTGATCATATGCTCTGTTAGATGTTTGTATTTACTGATTGTTATTATTTATTAGTCTTCATGTGTGAAACTGAGATATATGTGTATGAGACACTTGAGCTAATCATTTTTGAGTCATCGATCAGTTATCCTCGGAATGCTTCTAGTCGCCATGATGCAACCGAAGTGTTGATTTATTTATTGATGATGTCATGTTGTGACATGTTTGTCTCAACCATTTTGGAGTCTTTGATCAGTATTACTTTGAGATACCTTTTGGTTGCTTGTTAAGAACCAATGGATATTGTGTTTCATATTAGAGATTATATTTATGAGGTTTTATTTGTGGAGCTTTTATGTGTTCTTGGATGGGAGAACCATCTTATTATCAGGTTACCTGTCAAAGAATCGAGTTTGATCTTTATGAGTGTTGTGGTATGGTACACAACTATGGATTTATGTGCCTAGAAGAGTTGTCTAGGTACATGATTATGGGAGTGGCTTGCATAGGGGTTCGGGGCTCAAAGTGATCAGTACCAAGGTAACCTAATACAAGTTATGTAATAAGTGATAATTTAATAATTAAAATTTATGGGGGGAAAATACACTAAAAAGATAAGTTAGAGATATTTAAACCACCCATGCCTTGAGTGCTTGTATAGACTAAGGATGGGAGAAGTGCCTCATCTTCTTGAGAGGGCTTCTTGGTTTTCACATGTGCCACATTGAGGGTCTGGGGTTCAGAGTAACTAGTCCAGGGTAACTCAACGCTTGAGGGTCTGGGGTCTAATGAGAGACCAGTCCAGGGTAACTCAAGCAGTCATGTGATGAAACTCCCTAGTATGTAGCCTGAGTCTCCTCTATAGATTTTGTGTAGCTCTAGTGGTGTACTTATTATTGTGCCTCTATGATTAGATGTTATTTTTGTGATTGGAACTTTTGAGTTAGTATACTTTTAGGATTCCTAGACTTAAAGAGTATTATGCTATGTGATTTTTGATAGCCTGTTTGGTACTTGACATTATCTCCTCAGCATAGTGGGAGTGGACCACTTAGGTACCACGCGGTCAGGTGGTAGTATTTTTCCACTATTATCATTTGAGATTCATTGAGACATCGTGGCTAATATGTCTTTCATGATGGTAGATATGTATCCTTTCATTGATGATTAGCATATGTTAGATGATGTTATCTTTTGTTAGATTACTTTCTACATATGATGTTGTATATGTTAAGAGTGACATTCTTACTATGTTAGTACCAATGATCTCTCTGATGATTTGGAATGTTACGCACGGAGGGATGGCTACGTTCTACGATGGTCTAATGATGCTATTTACAGTTGGGAGGAACTGTGCACTTAGTTATTTATGTTTGTGATGCATGGTTATCTTTTATGATAGATTTTTATATCTTTTGTGATGATGTATCATGTATGACATGTGGTTTCATTTACTTTAATTTCTTCAAGGATTAATATTGGATGTTGATGTACTTTATTTACACAAATGTTTATTCTTTTAAGCTTTTCATACCTTGTATCATGTACAGTGGATGATTGAGCTAAACTAAAATGTAGTTACAAAAAGGACACTTGAATATGGTTTAAGAATGTTGGATGTATCAATGTTATTACATAAAAATGTGATCTTAGATGAATGGTTGATTTAGATGTAATTCAACGTTAAGAGATCTTTAAAGAATGTAGTCTGTTATATTATGTTTACTTTTAGTTGGATGTTACTATTGCTTTCACAGATGTTATGAATGGTTTTACTTTCATGTTTTAAAAAAAAATGTTTGGCAAACTTTAAGTTAATTCTTTGGATCTCTTGGCGGAGCATTACATTTGGTATCAGAGTCTGAGTTTCAGCATTGGGAGCTTTGGGTTTATTGGAATGCTAAATAAAATAAAACTTTGAACTATCATGTGTATTTCTTTCAAACTGAAAATTTGAAACTAGGTGAATTGAAATAGAATTTAAAATTGTTACTTGCATATTTGTCATACTTCAACACTTCGTTTTCAAAACTGAAAATGAGGGCAAAATTGAATAGTGAAACTCATTCTACTTGCAAAACATGTATCTTTTATCTATGATTAAAGGTAGTATGCCCTTGATTATCTTTGCAATCATTAAGTTGCTCTTATTTAGAATGTATTAGGGAATCTATTTTAGTAGTTGATAAAAGGACGAATGTTGGATCAATGTGGTTTTCGGTTTATCATTAAACCAGAATCATATTGCTCTATGTGTATTGTAGTGACCTCAATGGAATCATATTTTCCTACCAGGAAAAATGGTTCAATGGGACCTGCATGGTCGGTATCTTTATTTTGTCATTTTTGTAGGCTTTCGGGAGTAAGCCTAATTCAAGGGGGGGGGGGTGGATGTAATGCCTGCCCTTAGGTCACATTTTTTTCTGTCATTGTTAAGCTCTTTTGGGGTTAGTTCCATGTTGATGGTTAGCAACATTGTTTTGAGACTATTAGATATTCTGCTATAAATTTAGTTAATATGTGATGAGATTACTTGTTACTTTATATTTCATGGTTGCATGATGATTATTTAGTGATTTCAGTATTTACAGTTATTAATGATGATTAGTAAGATGTTTTATTATCATGTGTGTTTTTCTTATGGATACTTACCTCATACTTGCATGTCTATGGTGTTTGTGTTTGCTCTTATGTTTGGCATGTCTGATGTGATTAAGGAAGGGAGTCGTAGTCACCTGCTCGTCAAGATCTACACGATGCACCACTTCCTACCATTGCCTGTTAAGTATATATTGTGCTTGTACATGCATGGTTTTTATGCAGGTTGCAGGCATCGGGTATTGACTTCCCTGAATTGCTAGGATGAGCATACCCTATCACATTATCTCAATGATAAAGAGAGGGGAGATAATTCTCAAGTCCAAATCCCAACCCTTTAAGCCATTTGTTCTAATTGAAAATTTGGACAAGTATCTGAATTGAGTACCCTCTGAATACGTCGGATGACGTAATTCGTGATATAAACTCTTGATTTAATTTTGTATGGATTTTGGCTATGATAGATTTTCATATTTTATTCTTGTGAGTCTTTAGTGTATTTTCTATAATTAAGCCTAATTAAAATATTTAATTAATGGTTTAATTAAATGGAAAATTAATATGGTATTTAATATTTATTTTATTTAATTAATTAAGAAATTAATTAAATAAAATAATTAAATTTGAAAATAAAAGTTAAAAGTTTAAATTTGAAATGTGACAATACTTATTTTAATAATAATATATTTGGAGTTCAATTTTTTAATAAATGACTAAATAATATTATTATTAAAGCTAATAAATATTTTAGCAAATTAAGTTTTGGAAAATGAAATTTAAAAGTGGAAAATATATTAAAATTATTAAAATATTCTAAATCTCATGTGATTAAAATATAAATATATTAAGATTGAAAAGTGAAATTATTAAAGTTAGTGCATGAGATTTAATAAATAAATAACTAAAATTGGAAAGAGTAAAATAAATATTATATTAATTATTGTGCATTATTTTAATGTTTGATCACATAGGAGTTGGGAAATTCTCGGGAGTTGTCATGTATAGAACACAGGGGTTTGCACTCTAAGAATGCAATAAGTTGTCTACACTTAGGAGTTAGCATTTTATTTGAGCACATGGTGTCTACAACCTTAAGACTCATCTAAAAGGTTGGAGAAGACTCATGCTTGGTTGTCATGCTTATCTTCTAATTGTTTCTAGAGACACTCTAGATGTACCTTAGATGCCTTTAAATTGAGGTTTTCCTAGTATGTTTGGACAAGCTTCAAGCTTCAAAGCTTACATGCATTTGAGAAGCTCATATGATTCTACATGCTCATATGTTTCTACATCCTCTTATGTTTCTTTTAGCAGTTCTAGTCATGTGAAAATTTTGGTTGGCTTGGATCATGGAGGGATTGCGAATGTTGGAGAAGGAAGGGATTTTCTATGGACTTCTGAGGCAAGGCAAATTAGCATCAGTGTCCAGGTGCACTTTTGATATTCACATATTTCTTTTGCACTCTATCTCCTCTTGTCTTCATCGTGTTTTTTATATGTGTCTAAATACTCTCTGTGATTGAATCTGCAATTTGAATTGGAATCTAGATATATATTTATTTGGTTGCAAAGAAAACAATTAGAAAACCCTAGCTTCAATTTAAGAAAAAAATTATATCTGAATTGGGTTTGGATTTGAATTTATATTGTGAAATTAGATAGACAAATTTTGAAATTAAAATAGAAATTCTAAGTTGAAAATTTGAGTGGTTAGATGTAATCTTTCTATAAATTATATTTTTAGATGCGTACGGACAAACTTATTAGATGGATGAATGGGTAAATTTAGAGAACAATTACCTTTTAGAAAAAAATTTTAATTCATCACAAACTGCCCTGTCGCTGACCCTTGGATAGACTCGAACTCAGTCATTCATAACATTTTATCATGATCAAATTTATTCGATCGCTCTAGTCAGAATTGGCACAACTTGGCTCTCTCCAACATATTTCAATTTCAGCCCGATCCAACGGTTCATTAGAGAGATATGACCCTCATACTGGTACTGTTTTATTCAAAGACAAATATTTCTCTATTTTCCATAACCAAGAGTTCTTTATGCTTAAACTTCACAAAAATAATATATCAAAGTATAGAATGAATTAAAGATATTATTGCAATCTTCCCTTATTAGAATCTTATTAATATGCATTAGTCTTATATGGTTTATTATCTAATCTAATTAAATCAAATTTAATTAAGATTAGTTAATAGTAGAAGAAGTGTAATTAATTATTAGTCAATCTAAGTAAATGGATTTTAAAATGAGAGAAAATTAAAAGAAAAGAGATTTTAATATAATTTATATAGTGGACTTTTTATAATGTATATTAAATACTATTTAATATATATTAAATAATTTAGAGATGTTAATTTTATATTACGTTTTTAAATGAGGAGACTTTAATAATAATGTATTAAGATTTAATTGATATGGAGTCACTGTTATAACATTGCAATAATTTAAATTACTATGGTATTATTAATACGTTATATATTAATTAACAGTAACAGATTTCCACAATCCATTTGTAAAGTACTAAGTTTTCTGGATTTGATTGTGTTTGTTTATTTCATCAACGTTTCGGATCACACTACATGATCCATCATCAGGATAAGAAAGTGCATGATAGTATTAAGAGTTAGCTAATGAAGATTATGTAAAGTTTTCTTGATCGATTAATAATAGTTTTGATGAGTTTATTATTAATTAATGTTTGTTGTGTCTAACAAACTATTAATAAATAATAGTATAAATAGTTTAAATAGTTATCAATTAATACGATCAGAGTTAATCTAGAGGAGATTAGTTAATGATTAAAGTACTGTAAAAAAAATTAATCAAATTGAATTGGTTAATAATTTGGAGGAGTACCAATTAACTGAATCAACATACATAGAGAAAACTTATTTGAGATAATAATACTTGGTATTGGAGATTTATTATAACTTATTATTAAAATATAAATGGGAACATTGTTGCAGAGTGACGAATGTGGTCATTATAGATTTCCAATATAGCTTGTTATTAAATATTAACAAGTTATTATTATTGAACTACGAATGTGAATATTTGTGTACTATATTATAGTTGGCTTTTAACTTACAGAATTATAGTTAGTTATTAGTCAACTGATATTAATTAGAACATTGTCATGGATATGTAATTATTAATTAAATTAATTAGAATTAATTAGATTTAATTAATAATTAATTTATGTAATAGAGTTTTAATTGATATGCTAATATCGATTCTTTTAGTGAGGTTGTTAAGTAATTACATCGAAGTTGACAAGTCATACTCTCATGACTTGAATAATGACCTTAGATATTTTAATAGTGAGACTTAGTAATATTTAATTGAGAACTGTTAGAACGTTAATAGGTCATGGATGGTGTACCTATGTTAATTGATTGATTAAATTGATCATTTTAATAAAGTTATAATCTTTTTATTTGAAGACTCGTAATTGGTTCTCTTATAATTTAGATAATTAATGATCCTTGATTTATGTGAAAATTTGAAGTAACATTATAGGAAAGTTAATCAATTAAAATAAGGACACTTGAGCTAATCATTTTTGAGTCATCGATCAGTTATCCTCGGATTGCTTCCAGTCGCCATGATGGGACCAAAGTGTTGATTTATTTATTGATGATGTCATGTTGTGGCATGTTTGACTCAACCATTTTAGAGTCTTTCATCAGTATTACTTTGAGATACCTTTTGGTTGCTTGTTAAAAACCAATGGATATTGTGTTTCATATTGGAGATTATATATATGAGGTTTTATTTGTGGAGCTTTTATGTGTTCTTGGATGGGAGAACCATCTTATTATCAGGTTTCTTGTTACGGAACCAAGTTTTATTTTTATGAGTGTTGTGGTATGGTACACAACTATGGATTTATGTTCCTAGGAGAGGTTGTCTAGGTACATGACTATGGGAGTGCCTTGCATAGGGGTCTGGGCTCCAAAGTGGTCAGTACTAGGGTAACCTAATGCAAGTTATGAAATAAGTGATAATTTAGTAATTAAAATTTATGGGTTCAAAGAACACACTTAAAAGATAAGTTAGAGATATTTAAACCACCCATGCCTTGAGTGCTTGTATAGACTAAGGATGAGAGAAGTGCCTCATCTTCTTGAGAGGGCTTCTTGGTTTCCACATGTGCCACGTTGAGGGTCTGGGGTTCAGAGTAACCAGTCCAGGGTAACTCAATGCTTGAGGGTCTGAGGTCTAATGAGAGACCAGCCAAGGGTAACTCAAGCAGCCGTGTGATGACACTCCCTAGTATGTAGCCTGAGTCTCCTCTATAGATTTTGTGTACCTCTAGTGGTGTACTTATTGTTGTGTCTCTGTGATTAGATGTTAGTTTTGTGATTGGAACCTTTGAGTTAGTATACTTTTAGGATTCCTGGACTTAAAGAGTATTATGCTATATGATTTTTGATAGCCTGTTTGAGACTTGAGATTATCTCCTCAGCACAGTGGGAGTGGACCACTTAGGTACCACGCGATCGAGTGGTAGTATTTTTTCACTCTTATCATTTGAGATTCATTGAGACATCGTGAATAATGCATCTTTCATGATGGTAGATATGTATCCTTTCATTGATGATTAGCATATGTTAGATGATGTTATCTTTTGTTAGATTACTTTCTACATATGATGTTGTATACGTTAGGAGTGACATTCTTACTATGTTAGTACCGATGATCTCTTCGGTGATTTGGAATGTTACGCATGGAGGGATGGCTAGGATCCACGATGGTCTAATGAGGCTATTTACGATTGGGAGGAATCATGCAGTTAGTTATTTATGTTTCTGATGTATGGTTATCTTTTATGATGGATGTTTATATCTTTTTTGATGATGTATCATGTATGACATGTGGTTTCATTTACTTTAATTACTTCATGGATTAATATTGGATGTTGATATACTTTATTTACACAAACATTTATTCTTTTAGGCCTTTCATACCTTGTATCATGTATAGTGGATGATTGAGCTAAACTAAAATGTAGTTACAAAAAGAACACTTGAATATGGTTTAAGAATGTTGGATGTATCATTGTTATTACATAAGAATTTGATGTTAGATGAATTGTTGATTTAGGTGTAATTCAATGTTAAGGGATCTTTAAAGAATGTAATCTGTTATGTTATGTTTACTTTTAGTTGGATGTTACTATTGCTTCCATAGATGTTATGAATGGTTTTACTTTCATGTTTTAAAAAAAAATGTTTGGCAAACTTTAGGTTAATTCTTTGGATCCCTTGGCAGGGCATTACCCTTTATTAATTAAATTAATTCATTAAATAAGTCCTTTTGATATGTTTTTTTTAAGATCATTTATTTAATTGACCTAATTAAATATTTTATTAAAAATTAGGGACATTACAAATCCTCACCACCCAAAAATTTATTGTCCTCAAGAAATTTTCTATCCAATCCGTACCATCAATTCCTCAATCCCAAATCAAAAGCACAAGTAGATGATGTGAATTGACATCAAATCTCTTTTGCAACACATAATCATCCAACTTTTTCTATGCAACTCTAATATAAACATTATTGTACTCTTCACTATGATGCCAATGACGGCAATAAATGAAATACTTTATGTTCTAATATTCAAAAATCACTTTGGGTATGGTCATAGGCATAGACGTTGATGTTGGCACAAACTTAGCCACTACCACAATCATTGTGACCACTATTATACTCCTTATTGAAAAATGCCCTCTAAATAAACCCTATAGAATATTCACAATGGATAAAGCCTTGTTTGTGAGTAGCTCATAGAAGGGAATCACAATCATGAGTAGCCTATTGAAGGGAGCCTCAATGGATAGATACTTGATGATAGTATGTAGACAATACAAAAGGAAAGTTGCATAGTCGATTAGCCAATGTGCCTCAATAAAGGGAGTCTTAGAGGAGATTATGTTAGTGAAGGGGTCCTCAGTCATAAGTACCTTAGCAACATGAGCAATGAAGGGTGCCTCTAAAAAGGGAGTCTCAACGAATAGTATCTCAATGAAGGGAACATCGAAAAAGAGTAACTTAGAAAAGGGAACCTCGACCATGAGTACCTTGACATAGAAAGTCTCAAAAAAGAGTACCTCAGCGGTAGGAAAAACCTTGATGACATACAAAATTTTAGCTACAAAGAGAGCTTTGGAAGAACACAAAATTTTTATGATGAATAGAGCCTTGACAATTAACATCTCCTTAGTAACGTACATGATGATAGAAGTAGAAACAATAATGGACATAGCCATAGTGATAGACACATAGTGGTGATAGAGACAACCATGATGATTATGGCACAACTAAAACTATGCTAACAATGATAGACATAGCCATAATGATGATAATGAGAACAACAACAATCACTAACACATACTCAATGGTACTAGACATAGACTTAATGATGACAATAGGTAGAGAATCAATGATGAAAAGCACAAACTTGATGATGATGATGGACACAAAGATTATAGACACAAAATTGATGATGATGATGATGGGAAAAAACTTGATGACAAGAGACACAAACTTGACAGCAATGACAGACATGGACTCAACAAAAATGATGGACACAATGATAGTGAATGAGACAAACTCAATAAAGGTCGTAGTGATGAAAAATGTACACAATGATAGTGATAGACACAAACTTAGAAATGAACATGTTGAGAAAAATAACTACAATGATGGACATAAACTTGGTGATAGTGACTAATACGACAAAGGTCACAAACACACATCCTAGGTGGTGGATATGACTAGGGGTATGGATATAGCTTTGGTGATAGACACATAGCCTTGATAACAAACACAGCCTCCATGCTTGATAGTACCATAAAGGAGGGTAAAACCAAAGGATAAACTCCATATTCAACCAATTGTGGTTTCTCTTGCAATGAATCACTTGTAGCATCTCAATGAATTTGAACAATTTCTAGTAGAGCTTTTTGTTTCTAAGGATCACCTATAGGGCCTAAATTTTCATCGATGTGATCCATGAGTGCTAGTTTGATGAAACTAGTGTAGATATCTTCTTCACCATTTTCATCATCTTTAAGTTTCAGGTGCTTTCCACCCTTAGCCATAACAATAGAATCTTGTGAATCCTCATACCACTCTTCATTTTCTTCTTGCATTTGTATGACTTTATTCTATAGGCACTTATCAGTCTCTTACTTTAGACATTTTTTTTGAAGAGTTTATTGCACTAAGATGATAGATTCTTGATTCCTAAATCTATATAATCCTTAATACATATGTCACTCTAGCATCCACCAATCACCTAATCTGTCTTGATTTCCTGCAATGTCTCAATCAATGCATCACTCGACACCATGATTTGAATTCGATACCTAATAGGTTGGGAATATCATCATCTCTAATACAGCCATAATATTCCTAATGGCAGACCGGAGACTAAGTACTTGATGGAAACCACCCAATGGAAACAACTCGAGAGAAAGTACTTGAGGGAGACACCTAATGAAAAGTTTCTGTGGGAAACCACTTGAGAACAAACCACCCAAGGAAGCCACACTAGAGGTAGTCAAGGCCATGTCAAAGGGAGGCAAGGTTGTATTAGAGGGAACCTGATTGCATGTGAGAGAAAACTAAAGGTGACAAATATGAGCTAAATGCCTTGAGGAACCATATTCCATTTTGAAGGAAAATTTGAAGTCCTGTATGCTAATTCCATTTTGCAAATTTTGAAAAAGCCAATTTCTTTCATCTTTTAGGAACCAAACATTATTTTGTTCCTAGAATGTATCCAATGCTCAGCAAGCTATATATAATCTCAGTATGTTGAATTATGCAAGTTGTGTCTTAAGTTAGTTTTACTGAGCTATATTTCAATGTAAATGGTAATTTAAATGCAAATTATTTTCATCAATAAAACAATAATTGAAAGCATAGCTTCATCACAATATTATCATACTTTTGGTGTAGACTTCTTAAAATTTTCACCACTATTCTTTTCTCCTCATATTCTTCTCCATTTGACTTCAACTGGTTTATCAAATCAAAGATTCTTGAGCTATATTTTGTAATATACTCATTTTATTTCATTTGAAGATTCTCAAACTCTCTTCTAATCATCTATAGCTTCACCACATAGAATTTATTAGTCCCTTTAAAATTAATCTCAAGGATATCCCATGCTTCTTTTGAATAATTAGCTGCTGCAATTTTTGGAAAAATAATCTCTTCCATGGCTACCTCAATCAATCTTATTTCTTTTGCATCTTTCCTCCTTGACCCCTTCCATTGAGTCTTTTGATTATTTATAAGGGAATCATAATGAGATGGTTTTGTCACATCATTGATACCATTGACCAAAAACTCCCACAAATCATTTGCAACCATAATGGTTATCATCTTATTTTCCCAAGTATTATAATTTTTCTAATGTTCTCGATGATACACTTGAGAGTATGTACCTAGTGGAAACCACTTCAGGTTAAAGTTCCCAAGGAAAACCAACTGAGGATAAGTATTGAAGGGAATGTATGTGAGGTAGGCCACCTAATGGAAAGTTCTTGAGGGAAATCACTCAAGGGAAAAAAATGCAAGGGAACCACATGGGAGGTATCTTGAGGCCATGTCAAAAGGAGCCAAGGTTGCATTGCAGGGAGACAAGGCCACATCCAAGGGACCTTGATGCCATTCAACAAGAATCCAAAGGCTACAAAAAGGAAGGAAAAGGCTACAAGAATAGAAGTTATTGATGTGAGATTCAACTAATTAAAGACAACTATGAATCAGTTAATGCCTAATATTCACTAGATACCAAAAGTGAGCCACATGTAGAGATGTAATAAATTATAGAAAATTCTCAAAATCACACTATAGACAAAGATGACACCCAAACAAGTAGTATAGAGGACTAAATAGGGTGGGGTTAAATCTCATTAAAACTGTAATAGCCAAATAGGGAAGATCTCTCACTTCCGAAATGGAAAACAAAATAGAACTCCAACAAGAATTCCCATACAATAAAATAATCCAAATCACATGTCCAAAATAACCTACAAGATGACCTTATAAAAGGCTTCGAGGAAGCTTCCCAAAAGGATTACAAAAATGTTGACAGGTCAACAAGTTACGATAAAATAAAATAATTAAACAAGTCCTTTTGATATGTTTTTTTTAGGACTGTTTATTTAATTGACCTAATTAAATATTTTATTAAAAATTAGGGACATTAAAAATGGTCACCACCCAAAAATTTCTTGTGCTCAAGAAATTTTCTATCCAATCCATACCATCGATTCCTCAATCCCAAATAAAAAGCACAAGTAGATGATGTGAATTGACATCAAATCTCTTTTGAAATACATAATCATCAAAATTTTGCTGTGCAACTCTAATATAAACATTATTTTACTCTTCACTATGATGCCAATGATGGCAATAAATGAAATCCTTTATGTTGTGATATTCAAGAATCACGTTCGGTTTGGTCATAGGCATAGACATTGATGTTGGCACAAACCTACCCACTGACACAACCATTGTGACCACTATTATACTCATTGGAAAATGCCCTCTAAATAAACCCTATAGAATATTCACAATGGATAAAGCCTTGTTTGTGAGTAGCTCATAGAAGGGAATCACAATCATGAGTAGCCTATTGAAGGGAGCATCAAAGGATAGATACTTGATGATTGTATGTAGAAAATACAAAAGGCAACTTGTATAGTCAATTAGCCAATGTGCCTCAATAAACAGAGTCTTAGTGGAGATTATGTTAGTGAAGGGGTCCTCAGTCATAAGTACCTAAGCAACAAGAGCAATGAAGGGTGCCTCAAAAAATGGAGTCTCAATGAATAGTATCTTAATGAAGGGAACCTCACAAAAGAGTAACTTAGCAAAGGGAACCTCGACGATGAGTACCTTGACATAGAAAGTCTCAAAAAGGAGCACCTTAATGGTAGAAAAAATCTTGATGACATACAAAATTTCAACTACAAAGATAGCTTTGGAAGAACAAAAAAATTTGATGATGAATAGGGCCTTGACAATTAACATCTCCTTACGTTGTACATGATCATAGAAGTAGAAACAAAAATGGACATAGCCATAGTGATAGACACAAGTGGTGATAGAGACAACCATGATGATGATAGCACAACAATGACTATGTTGATAATGATAGACATAGCCACAATGATGATAATGAGAACAAAAAAAATCACTAACACATTCTCGATGGTATTAGACACAAACTCAATGATGAAGATAGGTAGAGAATTAATGATGACAAGCATAGTCTTGATGATGATGATGGACACAATGATTATAGACAAAAACTTGATGATGATGACGGGCACAAACTTGATGACAAGAGACACAAACTTGATAGTGATGATAGACATGGACTCGACAACAATGATGCACACAATGACAGTGAAGGACACAAGCTCAGCAAAGGTCATAGTGATGAAAAATTTACACAATGATAGTGATAGACACAAACTCAAAAATGAACATGTTGACAAAAATAACTACAATGATGGACATAGACTTGATTATAGACATAGACTTGATGATAGACATAGACTTGGTGACGGTGACTAATACGACAATGGTCACAAACATACTTCCTAAGTGGTGGACATGACTAGTGGTATGGATATAGCTTTGGTGATAGACATGTAGCCTTGAAAAAAAAACACAACCTCCACGCTTGATAGTACGTTAAAGAAGGGTAAAACCAAAGGACAAACTTCATATTCAACCAATTGTGGTTTCTCTTGCAATGAATCATTTGTAGCATCTCAATGAATTTGAACAATTTCTAGTAGAGCTTTCTATTCCTAAGGATCACCTATAGGGCCTAAATTTTAATCAATGTGATCCACGAGTGCTAGTTTGATGAAATTAGTGCAAAGATCTTCTTCACCATTTCCATCATCTTTAAGTTTTAGGTGTTTTCCACCCTTAGACATAACAATAGAATCTTGGGAATCCTCATACCACTCTTCATTTCCTTCTTGCATTTGTATGACTTTATTCTATAGGCACTTATCAATCTCTTAATTTAGACCATTTTTTGAAGAGTTTATTGCACTAAGATGATAGATGCTTGATTCCCAAGTCTATATAATCCTTAAGACATATGTCACTCTCCCATCCACCAATCACCTAGTCTTTCTTGATTTCCTTCAATGTCTCAATCAATGCATTACTCGACACCATGATTTGAATTCAATACCTACTAGGTTGGGAAGATCATCATCTCTAATATCACTGTAATATTCCTAATGGCACACCTGAGAGTAAGTACTTGATGGAAACCACCCAATAGAAATAACTTGAGAGAAATTACTTGAGGGACACCACCTAATGAGAAGTTTCTGAGGGAAACCACTTGAGAAAAAACCACCCAAGGGAGCCACACTAGAGGTATTCAAGGCTGCATCAAAGGGAGTCAAGGTCATATTAGAGGGGACCTGATGTCATGTGAGAGAAAACTAAAGGCTACAAAAAAATGAGCTAAATGGCTTGAGGAAGCATATTCCATTTTGAAGGAAAATTCGAAGTCCCGTATGCTAATTCCATTTTGCAAATTTTGAAACAAATGCACAAATTTTCAAATTCTAGTTTTGAAAAAGCCAATTCCTGTCATCTTCTAGGAACCAAATAATATTTTCTTTCTAGAATGTCTCCAATGCTCAGCAAACTATATATAGTCTCAGTATGTTGAATTATGCAAGTTGTGTCTTAAGTTAGTTTTATTGAGTTATATTTCAATGCAAATGGTAATTTAAATGCAAATTATTTTCATCAATAAAAAATTAATTGATGGCATAGTTTCTTTTTTATCAATTACTTGCAACATTTTTTTAGGTTGGAAAAAAGTTGAACCGCAACCCTTGTATTATTATAAAAGTATATAAAGAATACCATTCACATTGAATCTCGACCAAAGTGGCTAAATCAGTTTGTTGCCCAACTGATAATAGATTAATAATTCAAATGGTATTGACTAGAAGGCTTAAACAAAAGTTGTGAATAGATGATTACATAAAATTTTGAACAAATTATGTAGTGAATATCATCCTTGTACAGAGTAATGGATGATAAAATTTGAAACTAATTATGAATCAAATATAGTAATTAAACATATTAACACATACAGTCACATGCTTCAACAAAATTTTAAACTAGTTATACATTAAATGTCAACCTTATACATCAGAAGGAATCAAGTAAGTGAAAATTAAATAGAAAATAATGAAATAAATACTCAATATCTTTTTTTCCTTTTTTGGTTCTAGCTTTCTTGTGGGTTATTTACATGTGTTACACTTCAAGATGATATCTTTAATTCCAATAATCATGTTATAAAATTTGTATTGAAAGAAAAACTGTGGTATATACATGCTGATAAGCATACAACAACAAGGCAATTTCAATCTAGTCCATGACACTACTCGTAATGCCTGGCCAAGGGAACCAAAGAATTAACCTAGAATTACACTAAGTTTGGTAACATTATTATTTTTTTAAATAACATGGAAGTAAATACCACATATAACTTGTACATAATAATGGAAGCAATAGCAATGTCCATCTAAAAGTAAACATAACATACATAACCAATTTCATTCTTTAAGAATCCCTTAACGTTGAGTTACATCTAAATTAACTAACATACATGAATCCATCATCCACATGAAATAATAATGATAAGTCCAATATACATTACATTTCCAAATGCTCAATCATCCTCTGTACATGTCATAGGGTATGACAAGCTCAAATAATATACATATGTGAAATAAGGTACATTATCCTATTCTAATCCATGATACATCAAAGACAATCACATGATACTCATGATACATCATCATAGAATACATATACATCCATCATAAGATCAAAAATAATTAACTAAGTGCATGGTTCCTCCCAACCGTTAATAGCATCATTAGACCATCATGGGCCCTAGCCATCCCTCCGTGCATAACATCCCAAATCATCGAAGAGATCATTGGTATTAACATAGTAGGAATGTCACTCCTAACATATACAACATCATATGTACAAAGTAATCTAACATGCAAATATAAGCATAAGATAACATCATCTAACATATGCTAATCATCAATGAAAGGATACATATCCAGCATCACGAAGGACGCGTCAGCCACAATGTCTCAATGAATCTCAAATGATAAGAGTGGAAAATACACTACCACCCAACCTCATGGTACCTAAGTGGTCCACTCCCACCATGCTGAGGAGATAATCTCAAGTCCCAAATAGGCTATCCATAACACATAGCACAAACCTCTATAGTCCAGGAATCCTAAAAGTATATTAACTCAAAGGTTCCAATCACAAAACTGACATCTACTTCCCAGAGGCACACAATGACATGTAGGAACCTACTATGCAAGCGGGAAAGTGTCATTGCATTCATCATGTACAAGTTACCCTGGCAGTTAGGTAAACTCTATAGGTCCATACTGATCTCATGCGGTCACTAGTATCCTCTCATACTGACAAGGCATACTATGGAATGCAAGGTCGCAACCATGTGTTCTCACTACTCCCATCCTAGCCTATACAAGCACTCAAGGCATGGGAGGGAACCAAAACTCTTATCTTTTTAGGTTCATTCAGTTAGTATTAGGTGTGAATGTTATCACTTATTAATCCAACTTACAATGAGTTACCCTGGCAGCCTCTTAGGGCCCTGGCCCCCATTGCAAGCCACTTCTTGTCACTACATGTAGATATCCTACCCTAATGCTCATGGAATCATAAATCTCAAAATCACAAAAATAATCCATAGTAAAGTCATCAAATAAAAGCATCAAATCTCTATGAGCAAACATCTAAAGAAAATCATGACCACAACAGCTCTCTATTGGCAACTAAAGCATCACTGATAATCAAAAGTATCCAATGGTTCTCAATAACCAACAAGATATCTCAAACACACTGATCGAAGACTCCAAAAATGGTTGAGTCAAACATGTCACAACATGACATCATCAAGAGTAAATCCACATCTTAGTCCCATCATGGCAACTAGAAAATAACCAAGGATAACTGATCGATGACCAAAAATAATGGTTAAGTCAAGTGTCTCATCTCTAACAATCAGTATTACAACCAATACATAGAGCATTCCATCACATAACCATGGTTGGGTTCATAAAGATTGAGATTAAAACATCATCATTACAATCACAAAACTCCCAAGCCTCTAGTAGACATCCTATAACTGGTCAACACTAGTCAACCCAAAACCCAAAGCAATAGCATAAAGAATACACAATGTAAACACATGTTTTGGTTTTGCTAAGTCTTTGAATTTTAAAAGTCTCAATTTACATTTTTCCAAATTATATCAAGTGGAGAAATTTCACATTTTTCCTAACCCAAGTATTCATTTGATAGATAAAAGTTTCTCCATCAGACTCAATTTTCTAATTGATTTATATGACATCGTTTGAAAATTGACATTCTCAATGAATCAAAAACTTCGATTATATATTCTAATAATTAATCTTAATTAAAAAAAAAAAAGTTTAATTCAATTAATTGTTAATATCTCTTCATAATTGACAAGCTTAATAGCAATATTTTAATCATTAAAAGAGTGATCCATTAATTGAGAACTTTATAATAATCATTTATAGTTAATAATATATATATACATATATACTTATATACACACACACACACACACACACACACACATAAATATACATTTATACATATTAAAAAAAAAAAAAACATTTTATAAAACAAAATATAGTAATCAAACCGCAAATCGCAAATCGCAAAATTGCATCACAACCTTGGAAGTCAATTCATATATATCTATATCACTGCACAGAGGAGGTACCATGCGGGCCTGCTATCATAGGCCTACGACAGCAGTGCCGTCGGCCTCCACCACATATACGTAGTGGGGTGGGGTTACGGGCTCGACCCTCCCTGCCCGACTCAATTTGCATTAAATCGCTTATGCGATTTCCATTCACGAGTATGTGATTCAATTTTTAAATAAAGTTCAACGTTTTTCAAAAAAATGTTTTCGATTAATGATATTCATTTTTTTTAAATTAAATATATATATTATATATACATATGTATGTATATATATATACTTTTAGAATTAAAAAAAAATCATAGCATATAATCATGTATATATAATTGCATATATATATGTATATGTGTATGCAGATTAAAAAATATAAACATGTATATACACAGTTTATTTAAAAATTCTAATTTTCAAAAATTTCCTATAAATTTTGATCTTAAATTAATTCAATCAATAATCTAATGGTTTGGCTACCATTTAAACCCTAGCCCCATTTTCCTTTTATATCTATGCATATAAAATTCTCAAATAAATTTAATTGCCCATATTGAGAATGCATACAATAAAAATATGAAATTCCTCAGAAGACATATGGAAGACACAAAGAAGACAGGAATGCATGATGTGGAAATAGCATAAGAAAAATCACAAGAATCTACCCGAATTCTAATGCTAATTCACTTTTCCTCAGAAAACCTGTAGAGCAAGCTCTCTTCTTCAAAGTTCTTGAGTCCTCCAATGCTCCAATTGCTCTCCATGCTCTCTCTAAGCTTCTATGAACGCCTGAATATAAAGAGCTCTCAACAAACTTTCGAAATGCTTCTTGAAACTGCTAAAAGGTGTCACCAACTAAGCATGGGTCTTTTCCAACCTTTTTGCTGAGTCACAGAGCTGTAGACACCTTGTGCTTAATTGATGCACTAACCCCAGTGTTGTTGACACATGTTAATTCCCATAGAAGCTTATAACTCCAACTTACTTTTTAAATAATTTCTATTTAAATTTTATAACTTTCATTTTTAATTTTTATAACTTTTATTATTATTATTATTATTTATTACTTTATTATTATTTTATAATTATTATTAATTTTAATTTCTAGTTTTCTTTTATTTAATTCCTTTCCTCAATAATTCACATTTAATTAATCACAATCAAAATATCAAAGATCATGATATTTTATTAATTTCCTCAAATAAATAATTTATTAATTAAATCTATTTATTAAGACTTAATTAATGAAAAATTCACCATAGACCTCCAAGATAAAATATGAAAACCCATCATAGAACAAATCATACAAAATAAATCTAAAGGGTTAAAAATCATGAAATATGTCATCTGACACATTCGCTGGGTATTCAACTTTGATACTTGTCCTAACTTACTAGGACAAATGGTTTTTAGGTTTAGGATTTGGACTTGAGAATTTATCTCCCTTCTCTTATCATTGAGATTCTATAATAGGGTATGCTCATCCTAGCAATTGAGGGAAGTCGATACCCGGTACCTATAACCTGCAGAAAAACCATGCATGTACATACAATATATAATGCTAAGCTAAACAAATAATGGTAGGAAGTGGTGTATCGTGTAGATCTCGACTAAGCAGGTGACTACGACTCCCTTCCTTAACCACATCAGAAATGCTATACAATAAGAAAACACACACACCATACACATACAAGTATGGGGTAAGTAACCATAATAAAACACATGAGATAATAAACCATCTAACTAATCATCATTAATAACTAAAAATAATGTAATGATCATCATACATACATGAAATGTAAAGTCTAAATGATCTCATCATATATCAATTGAATCCCTATCATAATATCTGATAGTGTCAAAATAACACCACTAAACCATCAATCATAAAACTAGTCTACATAGTCTGATAATAATAGCAACAATAAGTCTAGAAAAGATGTGAATGAGGGTAGGACCTACATCCACCCCACCTTGAATTAGGCTTACTCCTGGAAGCCTACAAACAAATATGGATATAACTCCCTCAATCTAGCTGCATCCTCCCAAGTAGCTGAAGAATCATCAGTAGGGTCCCATTGGACACTTACCTACTCGATGGTTCAACCCCTGAGGGGCAACTCCTATTGCTCCAGAATATGAACTAGCTCCAAAGCCAATTGCTCGTCCTCTACCTGCAATGCATTCTATTCAAGAACATGCACAATATCAAGAATGTACTACCTAAGCACTAAAACATGGAAAACATCATGAATGCGAGCTAGACTGGGCGGTAGAGCAAGACGGTAAGCAACTGGGCCAATCCTCTCCAAAATCTCGAATGGTCCCACAAAGCGAGGTGCTAGCTTAGAACCCTTTCCATATTGGATCGAACTCTTTCACGGTCGCACTCTCAAGAAAACCTTATCACCCACAACAAACTGCTTATCAATCCTATAAGCATCGACATACTTCTTCTGCCTATCCTGTGCCATAGTCAAATGCTCATGGATATGCACTACCTATCGCTCCATATCACAAAGCATCTTAGGACCCAACAAGATGCGATCCTCAAGGTTGTCCCAACTCAAGGGTGTATGACAAGGATGTCCATATAAGGCCTAAAAAGGGGCCATGCCAATAGAACTATGATACCCATTGTTGTAAGCAAACTCCACTAGGTAGAGATAGTCCTCCCAATGTGTCTGCCTATCCATCACATACATCCATAACATATCCTCCAAAACCTAGTTCACCCTCTCTATCTGGCCATTAATCTCTAGATGATATGTCAAACTAAAGTTTAGCTGCACTCCAAGCTCATACTACAACGATGTCCAAAATGCAGATGTGAATACATGATCCCTGTCAGAAATGATCTTTCTAGGAATACCATGTAATCTCACAATGTCATGCATGAAGACATTAGCTACAGAAGCTGTTGTGTATGAAGACTTGATGGGTAAAAAATGCGCCACCTTAGTCAACCGATCAACAATGACCATGATAGAATCATGATGATGAATAGTCATAGGTAATCCTACAATGATATCCATGGAGATGATATCCCATTTCTAAGAAGGAATGAGATTTGGCTGCAAAATTCCAGCCGGGTGCTAGTGTTCTGCCTTAACTCTCTGACACTCAAGACACCTAGACACAAAATTAGCAATATCTCACTTCATCCTGGACCAAAAGAACAAACATCTCAAATTAGCATGCATCTTCTTGACACCTGGATGTGCTAAGTAAGGTGTACGATGGGCTTCTGCCAGAATCAAGGTGCGAAGCTCATCCAGTAATGGCACATAAATCCTCTCCAAATGTCTCAAAAGACCATATGATTCTCGAACGTAACCTGCAAACTTACCTTCCAAGGGTCTCCCTGAATCTATCTCTCTGCAGACTTCCTGATACCAGGAATCATAGGAAGTGCCTGAAGAATCTGACTCCTCAAATCCACACTAAGAGTCATCGATGTTACCACATGTCTCCTGTGACTCAAATAATTTGCCATCACATTCTCCATACCCTAAATGTACTTAACCTCAAAATCATACTCGCATAAAAATTCCATCCATCATCTCTAGCGAGCATTCAAATTAGGCTGAATAAAAATGTGCTGAAGACTACGATGATCACTATGTAGCTCAAATCTATGTCCCAATAAGAAATGTCTCCACCGTGTCAAAGCATGAACTACTACTGCTAACTCAAGATCATGTGTAGGGTAATTTAACTCATGATCCTTAAGCTTACATGATTCATACGCAATCACCCATCCATTCTGCATCAACAATGCTCCAATTCCTTCAAGAGAAGCATCTGTACACACCATGAAATCACCTTCTAGTTCAGGTACAGCTAAAATTGATGCACTAGTCAAAAGCTCTTTGAGCCTCTGAAATGCTTCCTCACATTTCTCTGTCCACACAAACTTCTTACCTTTCCTCTAAAGAGAAGTGATAGGATGTGCTATCCTAGTGAAGTTCTGGACAAATCTGCGATAATAACTAGCTAAACCCATGAAACTATGAATTTCTGACACATTAGTCGGGGTAGGCCAATCTATTATCACCTGAATCTTTGCAGGATCCATTGAAATACCATCACCTGAGATAACATGCCCTAAATACTGAATCTTCGATTTGAAGAATTCACACTTAGCGGCATTGGCATAAAGTTGATTGCCTCTCAAACACTACAATACCAACTGCAGGTGTTCCTCATGCTCCTTTTGAGTCTTAGAAAATATCAATATGTCATCAAGAAACACGAGAATAAACCTGTCAAGATATGATAAAAAAACACCATTCATCAAACTCATGAACATCGATGGAGCGTTAGTCAATCCAAAAAGTATCACTGTGAACTCATAATGCCCATAGCGAGTTTGAAAAGTGGTTTTGTGAATGTCTACTTCCTTAATATGAAGCTGGTGGTATCCTAACTTAAGGTCAATCTTGGAGAATACTGTAGCTCTCTTGATCTGATCAAATAAGTCATCAATCCTAGGCAAAGGATACTTGTTCTTAATAGTCACCTTGTTCAATTGTCTATAGTCAATACAAAGGTGCAAAGAACCATCTTTCTTCTTCACAAAGAGCACTGGAGCTCCCCATGGTGATACACTAGGTCAAATTCTCCCTTTGGCCAAAAGTTCCTCTAGCTGAAGACGTAGCTCATCCAGTTCTTGAGTAGTCATACAATAAGGAGCTTTAGAGATAGGCTCCACTCTAGGAATTAGATCAATGCTAAAATCAATGTCCCTCTTCGAAGGCATTCCTGGAATCTCACTTGGAAAGACATCTGCGTACTCCTATAAAATTGGGTGATCTAAAGTCTTCTTCATGGGATCTTCCTCATCAAGATCATTTACCATAATAGCAAATATCTGACATCCCTTACGGAAACTTCACTTTAATTGCATAGCAGAAATCATCCATAGAGATATAGGCCTCGGTATCCCAACTATCTTCACATCATTCCCTTGGTCATCTTGGCACAAAAATAATCTTCTTCCTGCAATCATCCTCCAAGTGGCCCCAAAATTCTCCAAATTAGTGATCGCAAATCTTGCCTTAACATTTCTGTCAAAATCCTGCATGGCAAAAATCCTGTCGAGGGAAATCAGCCACTACTTGGCCACATAACCAGAACCTTGCCCATTGAAAGGCTTGGCCTTGGATCTTGAAAAATCCTTCATCGAAGTAGACACAATGGACCTCTGACGATCCTTCTGAGGACTTCTAGATCTGGGTCTATGCTCTTGTTCTTTCTGATGCACTTTAGGTTGTTCTTGAACAGGAGGTAGATGTTCTAAAATAGTCTACATCATCTATATTAGACCAACCTCTTCGGACTCAGCTTGGTCCTCTCTATGGCTCTCTTCCTGCTACCTGTTAGAGTGGTCTTCCCTGCTCTCTACATGAGCCGATCCCTCATGGGAAGACTCATGGGAATTGATAGATCTGCCATGACCACGGCCTCTTCCTCGGCCTCTACAATGGCCTCTAACAGAAGACCTAGTACTAGACACCATCTTACAATAGAACAAGGTACTATTACAATCAAAAGACACATGTTTGCAATAGACTAAGTTCAATTCTATGTTTAGGTTTAAGTAAAATCTCCAGTTTTGAAAAATAAGTGTTCAAGTAGGAAAAATATTCAAGTAACAGTTCAGGTTCTGTTTTAGTTCACCTAGTTTCAAGTTGAAGAGATATGCTTAATAGTTCACAGTTCTAGTTGATCCAAAATACCCAAAGCTCCCAATGCAGAAACTCAGGCTCTGATACCAAATGTAACGCCCCGCCAAGGGAACCAAAGAATTAACCTAGAATTTTACTAAGTTTGGTAACATTTATTTTTTTAAATAACATGGAAATAAATACCACATATAACTTGTACATAATAACGGAAGCAATAGCAATGTCCATCTAAAAGTAAACATAACATACATAACCGATTTCATTGTTTAAGAATCCCTTAATGTTGAGTTACATCTAAATTAACTAGCATACATGAATCCGTAATCCACATGAAATAATAATGATAAGTCCAATATACATTACATTTCCAAATGCTCAATCATCCTCTATACATGTCACAGGGTATGACAAGCTCAAATAATATACATATGTGGAAATAAGGTACATCATCCTATTCTAATCCATGATACATCAAAGACAATCACATGATACTCATGATACATCATCATAGAATACATATACATCCATCACAAGATCAAACATAATTAACTAAGTGCACGGTTCCTCCCAACTATTAATAGCATCATTAGACTATCGTGGGCCCTAGCCATCCCTTCGTGCATAACATCCCAAATCACCAAAGAGATCATCAGTATTAACATAGTAGGAATGTCACTCCTAACATATACAACATCATATGTAGAAAGTAATCTAACATGCAAATATAAACATAAGATAACATCATCTAACATATGCTAATCATCAACGAAAGGATACGTATCCACCATCACAAAGGACGCATCAACCACGATGTCTCAATGAATCTCAAATGATTAGAGTGGAAAATACACTACCACCCGACCGCATGGTACCTAAGCGGTCCACTCCCACCGTGCTGAGGAGATAATCCCAAGTCCCAAACAAGCATATTATTTTGATCAATTAAAGTGGGAAGGGTTCTAACTCATAACAAAAAAGTAACATCAAGTTTAATAAACCAGACATTCCAAATAGATCATGAGCAGTGACTGAATGGAAAAAGATCATAACCAAAGCCAATAGCTATAGTAAACAAAACCAACTAACCTTAAAAATTTATACTATAAATATGTTTGTATAAATAATCTCAGAGAATATTTAATAAGAAAGAAGAAATAGTTATCGTTAATGTTATTTGTTTCTCGGATTTGATTGTGTGAACATTCTTTTAACATAATGTTTTCCATGATCCATCATCAATATGCATGCAAAAGATAAGAAAGAGAAAGGAGCATCCTGATGATGGATCACAGAGCGTGAACATTTTTTTAACATAACATTTTCTGTGATCCATCATCAGGATGCATGAAAAAGAAAAGAAAGAGAAAAGAGCATTCTTGTGATGATGGATCATGGAGTGTGATTGGAAATGTTAAATTTGTAAAAAAAATGTAATAAAATTGTAATAAAATTTTATTTGTGAACTCTTGTCTGAGAAATCTTGATTCTAATCTACAAGAACATAAATAATAATAAAAATACCAAAGCTTTGTGTCTGTGTTCTTTTTCTTTAATCTCTAGACATCAGTGCTGCTTAGCTTCCTTCTATTTCTTTTGAACTTCTTCTAGTCACTTCATCCACTTTTCTTCATGTTCTCTCCTTTTCCTTTCTTCCCTTTTCCTCTTGACTGTCATAGCCTCCTCTGCAATTTTATGTCATTGTTTCGCCTTCTGTATTTTCTCTTACAATTTCCTGAGCCTGTCTTCTTCCACTTTCATTTTCCTCTCCAAAGCATTTTTCAACTTCAAATTGACAATTGATTTTTCTGCCATGGTACCTCCTTTTCTACTTAGTAATTGAATTATGAGTGCACTCTTGACCTTTTTTTTCTGCATTCACATGCAAAGAACAATGAATTTCTCACTTCTGTTTCTACATTGTTTTATACTTGTGTAGAGGAGTGAGTAATTTACGATGCAGGTGCAGTGGAAAAAATTGTTTAGGCACATTAAGGGTGGAGCATCCACAAATGGTAAAATGCATTCATTACATTCTCTACCAGCACAGTGAACAAAATTCTATAGTTCCTCCCATTAGGCTTGCATAACCTCCATTAATGGTTTCTACCTTTTGTTTCAAAAAGCTTTGCTTCCACAAGATCTTGTCTTCTTAGTGGGGATTTTTTATTCATTGTGTCTGCTAATTTAATTCTAACTTTCTTTAATGTATTTTTTTTTAATTATAAAATTTTAGTTTTCAATTTTTATGTTATTAAATTCTTGATATCTTTGCTTCTTTATTAAATTCTAGCATTATATTTAGAATTTAGAATTTATATTTTTTATTTTCAGTTATTTTCTTTTATTATTATTCAAATATTTTATGATTAATTATCCTCAAATAATCATTTCAATTTTTTATTTTCAGATTTCAAATATTTCTTTTAATGTTTTTAATTGTATAACTAATTATAAAAACTTGACATTTGTTTATATAGATTTTTATTAGATTCTCTAGTTTATGTAGCCTCCATATTTTTTTTCCTTAGTTCACAAATTAGTTTTAAACTTTTGGTCCAATGATTAAGGTACCTTTATAATTGGTCTAGTAAAATAATGAGTCTAAAAATCAATATCAAGATTGATAAAATTGACGAGAGAAATAAAAATCATATATTTACTTTTTAATATTAATCAGCTAGATTTACTTATCAATAGTTCTAGATTTTTACTAGAGGAAACTCATATTTGATTTTTACTCTAGTGATATTATTATTTCTCTTATGGGATCTATAATTTGTTGTTTTTCTAATATTTGGTCATGTTTAGCTATTAGGTTCAATTTGGTTTGTTGTTACGGTTCTATTCATCTGAGTTTTATAACTATGACTAAAGTATTATCTCCTTAATCAATTAGTTATTAGTAGTATAGTTTGAGTTTGATTTAGATTATTATTTTGGTTGAGATTCAAATAGAATTATAGTTGATGTTGTGTGGAGAATTATAAGTATAATTTAATAAGGTTTAAGGTTAAATTTTCTTTAGTTTTTAATTAGGTTTCATAATAGAGTTCTATTCCTTTATTCTTAGCATTAAAAGTTTATTTACCTTTGAGTTCATGACCACAAGATTAAGGCTAAATATGTTTTATTATTAAGGTTCAGGCTCAATTATGTTCATGAATAGAGTAACTTTTCATGCATTCTAAGGATTAATATTCCACTGGGTTAAGAGTAGGGATTAGTGATTAATGTGATTGGTCTTTAATTAGGATTAGTAGTAGGATTCAATTGATGTTATGGTTAAATTTAAAGCTTACCATTAGCTTAAGGCCTTGTATTCAATTTTGATCAGGGTCATGGTTCATGTTTTACTACTTTTAGTGTTAGGATATAATTTGGTTTAGGATTATGGGTTGATTCGACTTATTGTTCTATTTGGTTTAGCTATATGGTTCTATTTAGTTTAAAATTTTTTGATAATAGAGGAGTGATTATATATGTTTTAGTTTCAAGTTTAGGTTTATTTAAGTTGATAAATATGGTTCAATAGTTTAGTGTTTAATTAGTTTTCAAATTTGGGTTTTTTTTATTAGTAGATGGGCTTTTGTTTACAAATATTAAATTTACTCTATCACCCTATTCTTTTTTACAAATAATTATTCAATGATTGGGTAAATGTGTGATAATCACTCCCCTTTGAATTTTACTAAAAGGTCCAACTCCCTTCACAAGAACTTTAATAAATTATTATTAAATTAATAGAGAAATTTAATTTAACTGAAAATCACTTAAGGTCTCTTAGATCATTTCTAGATGAAGAGTGTAATATTAGAAATCAAGGAGATTGATCACAAATCTAGAAAATCAAAGTTCTTCACTATCTATGATTCCGAAGAATAAATTTCTTTTAAAGTATTGGACTACCCACCTTACAATGACATGCCTCCTCACTCTTAATCAGAACAACACGTGACATAAAATGAAATGTTCTCATAGAAACATACATTTGATGAATCCAAATATATAGATTTGAACCACTTCTATATATTAATTTTATCAATCAATGTTTGTAGACAAGATATTCTAATTCAGAGATATTCAGAGAAATATAAGAATCATTTCATTCAGAAACATAAAATCAAAACCATTTTTTTTCTAGCACCTAGGTTTTCCAAACCCTTATTAGTTTTTAGCTAAGCTAATATATAAGCAATCTAAATAACTAGCCTTTCTTGAAAAACTGACCTCCTAGTTCACAAATCAGTTTTGAAACTTTTGAGACAATGGACAAGGTACCTTTATAATAGGTAAAGTAAAATAAAGAGTCTACAAATCAATATCAAGATCAATAAAATTGATGAGAGAAATGATGATTCATTGTATCTATCCATCTTCTTCATCATCCTCTAGAAACTTCTTTGGAATATGTATATTAGGTCTTTACCTAATCATCTCCTTGAATTTAATGGTCCAACTCATCAATCAAGTATCTTTAACACACTTTCCATCTCTACAGAAATCAACCAAGTTGGGTAGGAAACATGATTTCCTTAAATTTATTCTCATACTTTCACCTAACAATATCTAACTTTTGACACTAGGTCATCACTAAATTACTCAGTTGTTGTAAATATTTTTGCTCGACATCAATTATCTATTGTGATCGATACTAATGCTCAATCAACACTAGATTTACTTGGAACTAACTATACCTTAGTTGACACTAGCATCACTTGACATTCCTTGGCCTTTTACTCTATTGTTCGAGATGGGTTAGAGTTCTTGGCATAAAAATCACTTTTCTTTATAAAAGTTGAATTTATTGAATCTAAATAAATCTTTTATACAAATCCTTTATATAAATCCTTCATCTCATTAAAATCAATAAATTCAGCCTTCATCTTGGTCAACAAAGATATTTGTCTACTCAATGCATCTACAAATCGATTTGTGACTTCTCTCTTATGCTTGATCACATATGTGAAATTCTCCAAATATTCAACCCACTTGATATGCCTCTAATTTAATTTATGATGACTTTCCAAATATTGTAAAGTCTTATGATTGGTATACAAAAAAAATTCCTTGGTTACTAAATTATGTCCCCACTACTTTAAATATTGAACAAGGTATGTGCAAGATCATGGTGTACCAAAAAGTGGCGATCTAAAAAAATCTTCAGTTCTGAAATATCTCAAACCATTTCAAAATCTATTCCAACTTTTTTCACACCCACCCTAATACTAAATGAAAAAAAATCCTATAAATGTGCTTTTGGCCTATTTTTATGTAATTTTTACTTCAAAAATATAGCTATCGACTTTTTTTTCACCAAAATTTGATGAAATAAAGATGGTCTCTTAAGAATGTTCTTATCTTTCCATAAATGTAAGGTTTGTCAAATTATGAGTATAGTAAATAATTATTACTTATTTTGTAATGGAGTTATGTATAAAGTCTTGACAAACACACTACCTGAAAAAAAAACTATAACTTTCAAATGGTAAAACATTTTTTAAATCCAAAAGCTACATCACATTCTATGTTTCTTCTACTATAAGGGAAAAAATAAAAATATAGAATTTTACAGAGTTTTCAATTAGTTAAGGTGGTCAGACACGAGTTTTTTATTCTAAAAATACTAAAGTCAAAAATTAATTATTAATTATTAATTAAGAATAAAAATACCCAAAAATACATGCCACATCCAAGCATGAGTCTACTAATTATATCTAAAATATTATTAAAAAATATTATAATTTGGTTTTGATTAAGGTGGTCAGAAATACATCTACTTCATATTTTTATTTTGAAATTTTTGTAATATTGCATTAAGATTCAAAATTTTGACCAATCAATTTTAAATTTTTTGAGATAAGTCCTAGTAGTTTAGAAACTAGATTCAATTTTCTAGAGATTCTTTTCTCTCAACTTTTTGATATAAAGTTCATAACAAGCAGAAAATTACACATCAAGTTGACAAAACCCTTATTTTCTAATTTTTTATTGCCACTTAAGAGCATAGTTTGGTTGACCATGATCTTGAACATACCTAAAAACAACATATAAATATTGATTATACATAGAATACTTCATTTTTAGCGTTATTTAACTTCTCACTAAAGAATGTAATAGGTTTACCATCTTGACTCAAAACAACTCCAATTGTACTATCACTTGCATCACATTCCATTTGAAATACCCTATTGATATTAGAGAAAGCTAACATTTTTAATTAAATAACCTTCCACTTAAATATTTCAAATCTCTTATCAATACCATGTGTCCACTTGAAGTCATTTTCGTATCCTCTCATTGTCTTAGTCATAACATTACAAATTGAACAAAAATTTCTAATGATCAAAAATTGCCAATCCATCAAATGATCTAACTTCACCAACATTCTCAAATGGAGACTAGTCAAGAATTTATTTTACATTCTTAGGATCCATCTTCAAACCATCATCATAAATTTAAAAAACCAAGGTACAAAATCTTATCTTTCATGAATGAACACTTCTTCAAATTAATCTACAACTTTTCTTCTTTCAATCTCTCCAAAATTTGCCTAATATGCAATAAATGTCCTTCCCTACACTTATTGAATATAATAATATCATCAAGGTAGAAAATCACCAACTTACCCATGAATTTATTCAAAACCTGATTTATCAACCTCATAAAAGGACTCGACACATTATTTAAAACAAAAGGAATAACCAACAACTCATACAACTCCTCTTTTGTCTTGAAAGTAGTTTTACATTCACCAACTTCTTTTATTCTAATTTTATGATAGCCAATCTTAAAATATATCTTGGTAAAATATTTTTCAATAGTTAAAAAATCCATTGTATCATCTATCCTTGACATAGGAAACCCATCCTTTAGTATGATAATATTAATTTCTTTAGAACTTGTACACATTCTTCAATCTCCATTATTTTTAGGTGATAGTACAATAGGTATTGTACATAAACTCAAACTATCTTTGATCAAACCTTTTTTCAATAATTCATGAATTTGTATCCTCTTCCTCTTTGTCTCTTCTCACACCTCTTTATAAAAACCTTTTTATCCCTCAATCATACTAGTATGCTTCCTTCACATTATCTATTTTCACATGATTGATTTCATCTTGAATTGATGTCCTTAAGCCATTCAAGTATCTAGAAATGTTTGTTGATCTTAGATTTGTTTTTGACAAGTGAGTGTCAACACACTTAAGTTATTTACTTAGTTCGTGCCCAACAAGTAGTACATGATGAGCACAAACATGTATATTATAGGGCATGTTGAGTCCACAATGAGTGTTGAGCCACTCATATGTCAAGTCACTCAAGTGCCAAGTAGATAGTGTATGGAAAGTGATTCAGGAGCTAAGGGAAAAATGGATGGTAAGTGATATAGATGTCAAGTCACAACAAAAATGTTAGTGTATACTGAGCATCAGAAACTTTAGGTGCTAAGCAAGATAGCTTTGACATATTTCTTTGTAATGGCACAAACAACTATGAAACCATTTTTGAGCTAAGTTAAAGATGAATTATGATATTTTGGAGGTAAAGATGAATCTTAAGTTGGATTCCAAATAAAATTATATGTAGCCAATCATTAAATGGGAATGATTAAGTGGAAAAATGGATGAATCTTAGCCATAGATTCATACCTAACCCTAAGTCACCAAAGTCTTCTTAAGGAGGACAAATCCTAAAATCTTTAGTGAGGGTCTAAGGTGTTGAAGTAGAGTACAAATAAGTTTGCCTGCACAAATAGAGCATTCATGGTGGCCAAGGAGTTATGAAGTGAGATTACATTGAAAAATGAATTAGATCAGAATATAGGAAACAAAAGAGTATATAACAAAGAGATATCTAATCAAGAAGGATCAAGAAGACATCAGTTCAAACAAGATTTGTTATTAGGTGAACAAGTGCTAACTAAAGGATCAATGCTATGACATTCTAATAGGTGATTTTAGTCAAAATATCTTAATAGAATAGTCCTAATAGGTTGTATTGAAATTCTCTAACAAGGTGCTTACTTAATTGTGAGTTAAAGTCCTCTAACAAGGTGATACCTAACAGTCTTTGTAAGCCTTTAATAGGGCAGACCTTTCATAGGGTAGATCATGTCTCATGATCTAAAAATTGTAACCTTAAGTGGATACACTTTATTACTATAGTAGTGAAAATTTGTGGGTGTCATCCCGACCATAGTTATAACTTTTCATTGGAGGGTTTCTGGGTAATCATATCTGATGTCATATGTGTGTGAATATTTAATTGTTTACATGTTCTCAATATACATGCTTTACATGTTATTTTAGTTTACTCATTGAATTTGTGAGATGGATGTGTGGTGAAAGTTTTATGGGTCTAAGTTTTAAATACTAATTCACCCCACCCCCCTCCCCCCCATAATTTTACCTTTCCTATTGTAATTCCAACAACTTTCTCAACTTCATCATCTGCATGTCTAGATCTGATATCTAACTTGTAGAACTCATTAATATAAGCCTCCATAGTTGTAACCTCCTACCTCAAGTTTTGCATTCTCCTCAATAAATTAAACTAAAATTCTACAAGGAGGAAATTCTTCTTCAATTTACCTACCATCTTTACTCAATTTCTAATCTCTTCTTTTCTTCTTATTTGTCTATCTATTTCCAAATTTTCCTTCTAAAGTGAAGCAAGACCCTTCAACTTGATAACTTCTATTTTGACCATCCTATTATCAGAGGTTCTATCACACTTAAATAAATTCTCAATCTCAAAGATCTAGTCCAAGAAGGCATTGGCATTCAATTTCCCATCATAATTATAAACTTCAACAATGAGTTTATAATTTTCTCTAGATAAAATCCTGAAAACCCTCTCTTCATCTTCTTCAATTTAAGGTTCAAGATTAGGTTCTACTACTTCTTCATCACCATTGATATCACCAAGATATACTCCCTTCTTTTGAGGTATTTCAACAACATAGATAATGTGGCTATAATTTGTCTCAACATCTCCATATTAGAATTTTATGCATTTCTTCTACCTCAAACAATCTTGGCAACATGTTCTTATAACATTGTAACCCTTTGTAAGTTATAGGTCATAACTTAGATCTTCCACTCTACAACCAATCAAACTAGGGTTCTCCACAATCCTAAAATTCACATGAACAAAATGTAGCTCGAATACCACTTGATTACAAGGTATAATTATAGCTAGGGTCAAAGGCTCAATAAATTACCATGAAACCTTAGTAATTTAATACAACATAAGGAAAATAATGAAGAAAAAATGCTAGAAGCAGACAAAAGATATATCTTTATTAATTTAGCAATTTAATCCATACATGCAAGGCTATAAGGCCTTTTGGGTTGCCACAAAATATGAAAAATCAATTATAGAATAGATTCTTCATGTAACACGCACAATCTATGATCTTCCAGACTCCAAGATATAACTCTACCTAGCCTTTAGGTATTCTCTCTACATATTAAACCTAAGAATTGACCCATTTATTTATACTTTCCAAAATAGCTTTCAAAATATTCCAAATTTGCATTAGATAAAGCAACAACCAAAAATAAGTCCACCTACTTCCCAATGATCGACCCCATACATTTAATCTAGACCATGAGTTACATACAAAAGTCATCTCTAAAGAATCAAATAGACACCTTGGTGAAAAAAAGAACAAGATGTTGGAATATTCAAAAAGTTAGGATGTTGAGAGGTAGATGAATTAGAATTCTCAAAACCTTTTACCATTAAACAAATTCAATATTCACCTTAATTGCTCTATCACTCGGTAATCCTATATAACATCTACGACATTAATTGTAATTGAAACTAACTTAACTAGTCACACATGTGTCAATCATAAACTCATAAACATAAAACATAACACTTTACACAATCATTTTATCACACAAAAACACTTGGCCATAGGGAAAATTGTAGTGGGGATGGTATCAAAAAATCTATCACTACTACAGTAAGAGGGTTTCTTATCAGGGTTACACTATATTTTCACTTCTAGTGACTTGCTCTATTAGAATTATATAATCATATGTAGTAGGATCTACCTTGCTCAAGAATTTTACAATAGTTCTCTAATTGTGTACTCAATTAAGAAATTTACATAAAATAAAGTTAGGCTGACCTTTTTCAAGGATTTATAACTACTACGCTGATTAGAATTTAGGAGAAAGTTAGCTTTGTAATAGAAACTTACTTTTCTTCAATAGATCCCTCTTCTTCTCACTCATATATCACCTTCTTTGATTGATCTGCAATTCCTCTCAATAGTTTTGATATCTAACATATGATACACTATGTACTTTACTCTATCATCTACTTTCCTTTCACCCTTCAATACTTTTCTCAATAATAATAGAAATCTTCTAAATTATTCCATATAGGTTATTTTATAGTTTCCTTTTGCCTCTTTTCAATCTAACCTAATTAGGGTCTAAGAACTTTTCAAAATCCATCATTGATTGAAATCAACGGTCTACAATAAGCTATGATTTCATTCCTCCCCTCTCCTAGTTTTAATTGGTCTTTTCTACCTTATAATCATAGAACATTCAATTAACATTATTCAAGAAATATTTGTAAATATTTACCTTGAACTGTCTAAACTATTTTTCACTTGGTATGATCATGTCTCATTAGATTTTGTACCAATCCAAACTTTCACATAGTCTTTATTTCACCCAGTAAATATTATATTATTTGTGCTATCATTCAATATTACCTCTTCTCATCTATAACTATGTAGCTTTGTAATCTCTTTTCTTGGGACACTCTAGCTAGCTTGGTGAATGCTTCTTCTCAATATATATTGAAATACTCAATAAATACTAAGCTTAAGTATAATTGTAAAACTCATTCATATCTTGATTCTTTCCTCAGGAAATATCATGACTTACTCACTATGCTCATTTTTAGTTGGATTTTTGACACTAATTGGTATTATGATTGTACATAGGAGAAACATTCCCCCCTTTTCACATTAGTGAGAAAAAATTATGCATATAAATAAATACAACTACCTTTGTGCATATACATTTTGACATGACCTAATTTTCAAAATCTTTCTGAAAACTATTTTTATTTTCTATATTATATCAACTCTTGATAACTTTGTAAATAAACATAATACAAATAAATATATAGAAAAGAGTATATACTATCCCCCTTATTTTTACACTAATGTAAAAATAGATCTAAACATAGAAATAATTACATTGGATGCAATCCAAAGTGATTGAGAAAATCCTTGTGATTCTTTAGTATAACTTCAAATGTATTATCCCAATTGGACATGATCAGGTCAATAAAATTCTTTTCTATCCTTAGTTTTGTAGTGAGATCTATCACATGATCAATAATAGATAAGTTCAAGGAAGCTATGAGATTCTTTGCAAATTTAATATGATCTTCCATCACCTCAACGTGAGATAATATTATTTATTTAATTTCATTTATCTTTTCTCTCAAATTACTCTCTTCTTTTAACAATTCATGTTGAAGACCTGTAAGAAATATCACTCGGTTATAGTGCAGGGTGGTATAATTGGATTTGTTTTCAATTCACTAGCACTTTCCTTCATATAATCACTAACCTTTTGAAATTTTCTTTTGACTTCACTTGTTAACTAGGGAATGCCACACAATTTTTGAAATAATAGTAAAACATTCTTCTCATTTTTTCCAATCTAGTATCATAGGTGGACAAAGAGACTTGGTGTATAGAAATTTCACTAGCAATTTTCTCCAACACTTGTTTCTCAAATTTCTTCTCTTCTTGCTCCATAAGCTTTGATTGTGTATCAATTTTTGGTGCATTAAGCTTGTCAAATTTTTATGAGTTGATAAAAAATGATTGCCTTCTCATTCAGTAGAATATCTGGAATATCTAGCAATATGTCCTTGACATCATCTACCACTTTTTTTTTTGTTTATGCTCTCTTCTTAGTCTTTTTTTCTTAGGTTGTTTAGCACATAACTCGATATATATTTGAATATATAATTCTTGTGCTTAGTGATACACTTTGTAGCATATGAACTTAGAATTTTAGGCATCTCTATTCGATTCTAGTGTCTTTCTTTGATTCATATCCCTTTCTTGTGAATAAAAAACAATAGAAGCTATAGTAAGTGCTACAAAACGCTCTAACTGTAACGCTCCACCAAGGGATCCAAAGAATTAACCTAAAATTTTCACTAAGTTTGGTAACTTTTTCTTTTTAAAATCATGAAAATTAAACCATTCATAACATAGTAGCGAAAGGAATAGCATTATCCAACTAAAAGTAAACATAAACATACATACATAATAGGTTTCATTCTTAAGGATCCCTTAATGTTGAATCACATCCAAATTTAACTATTAATGATTTCATCTAGTATTACATCCACATAAAATAATACTGAAAAGTCTAACATTCTTAAATTACATTTTTCATTGCTATTTTATCCACATTACAAGGCACAGGGTGTGAAAGGCTTAAAAGAATATACATCCATGTAAATAAAGTACATCATCCTACTAATCCATGATGCTATAAAGTAAATGTACTCACATGTCCTACATGATACATCATCATAGAAGATAACCATGAAGCATCAAACATAATTAACTAAGTGCACAGTTCCTCCCAGCCATAAATAGCATCATTAGACCATCATGGGCCCTAGCCATCCCTCTGTGCATAATATTCCAAATCATCAAAGAGATCATCGGTATTAATATAGTAGGAATGTCACTCCTAAATCATACTACATCATATGCAGAAAGTAATCTAACATGCTACAACATATGCATAACAAAATCTAATCATGTAACATAAAGCATAAGGAAAGTAAACAAAATTATCTATCATATACTAATTATCAATATAAGGATACGTGTCCACCATCATAATCCATGAATAGAAGATAGATGCCAACAAGAGAATGCATCACCCACAGTGTCTCTTACAGATCTCAAATCATAAGAGTGGAAAGGCACTACCACCCGACCTCGTGGAACCTAAATGGTCCACTCCCACCATGCTAAGTAGATAATCTCAAGTCCCAAACAAGCTATCAAAATCACATAGCATAATACTCTCTAAGTCCAGGAATCCTAAAAGTATACTAACTCAAAGGTTCCAAGACAAACTGACATCTAATCTCAGAGGCACAACAAGGACATGTAGGAAACCTACTATGCAAGTGAGAAAGTGTCATTGCACAGATCATGCTAGAGTTACCCTGGCAGTCTCTCAATAGACCCCAACCCCTACTGATCCCTGTGCAGCCACTAGTATCTTCTCATATAGATGAGGTATACTATAGAATGCAAGGTCACAAGCAAGCATTCTCTCTACTCCCAACCTAGTTTGTACTAGCACTCGAAGCATGGGTGATAACATAAAACTTATTAATAAAACTTACAATGAGTTACCCTAGCAGCCACTTAGGGCCCCAACCCCCATTGAAAGCCACTTCCTGACACTACAAGTAGATAACCTAGCCTAGGTTCATCGAATTATAAATCACAAAAATACCAAAAGATAATCCACACTATAAACATCAAATCTCCATGAGTCAACTGAAAAGAAACCATAGATAATCATGACCACAATAGTTCTCTATTGGCAACTGAAGGTATCATTGATAATCACAATATCCATTGGTTCTCAACAAGCAATCAAAAAGTACCTCAAAGTAATACTGATCAAAGACTCCAAAATGGTTAAGTCAAAATATGTCACAACATGACAACATCAAAAATAAATCAACACTTCAGTCCCATCATGGCGACTGGAAAGTAATCCAAGGATAACCAATCGATGACTCAAAAATGGTTAAGTCAAGTGTCTTAGATACATATAACTCAGCTTCATTCAAGAGGACTTATGAGTAATAAAAATCAGTAAATACAAACATCTCATAGAGCATACCATCACATTACCATGGTTGGGTTTGGAAAGATCGAAACCAAATAAGATCAACATGCCATCACATCTCATAAACTCCTAAGCCTTTGGTAACGGCCTAAGACTGGTCAACAATCTAGTCAACCCAAACACAAAACAAGAAGCATAGAGAAAATACAATGCAAGCACATGATTTGGTTTACTAAAATTGCATAGTTGAACTAAGTGTGAAGGTTTCAATTTCTGTTTGCAAGTATACTTCAAGTGTATAAAATTCTTCATTTAATCTTCCAAGTCAACCCTTTTATCTCTTATCAAATCTCAATATAATAATTTACAATTAATTAGGCTACATAACTCAATGATTATCAGATTCACTAATGCTCTCATTTTTAGGTTTATTATCAAGTGAAAGACTTTCTTCTATCCTATAATTATTTCGTATATAGAGTTGATTCGATTAGGGTTTAACCCCATGTTATCTTAAAATCAACCCTTTCCAATGCCAATTCAATTAAATTTAATCAAATTAATTAACACTTATTCCCAAAGGACATCACCCATTATTCAAAATAAGACTTATCAACTTTCAATTAAATCAAATCAATTAAAACTTCGATGTATAACCTAATTATCAATTAGATTTAATTAATTCTATGATTAAATTAACTAGTAGCTATGTCAATAACTAGATGATTATCAACTGATGATAATTTCATACATTAAGAGTCAACTATGTTTCATTCCATCAATATTCAAATTAATACTTTTAATAATAACAAGTTATAATAAATCCCCAATATTAATATCTCAAATAAATTCCTCCTATGTATGTTGATTAATTAAATCAGTTAATTAATACTCCTCCAATAATTAACTAATTCAAATTGATTAATATCTTTTTCAAAACTTCAATCATTAGTCTCAACTAAATTAACTTTAATTGGATTAACTACTTAAGCCACTTATACTATTAGTTACTTAATAATTCGCTAGACCCAACAAACATTAACAAATAATAAACTCAATTTCTTCTCTTGAAAATCCCCAAAATAACAACTTAAATATTTTATTTATAACATTCTTATTAACTATAATTAAAGTAAATTCCAATTAACAATGATTAAATAAAAACTAAGTTATTTATTTAAAATCTAATTAACTTGAGTATAAAAATTTCATTGATATTATATATATAATAATAATAATAATAAATATATAACAACTATTACTATATATATATATATACATATATATATAATAATAAATATATAACAACTATTACCCTATATATATATATATATATATATATATATATATATATATATATATATATATATATATATATATATATATATATATATATATTCTAATATTATTAATCACATATGAAATCAAATTACAAACTCAAATCATAACATAGCCATTAACCAGGGCCGATAAATGGTATATTATACCTACGGCCCATTTTTCTAAAAGTCGCTATTGTAGCGACAGTGTCATGCACTAACGGCCGCTGCCACAGTCAGCCCTGCGATCGCAGTCACAGGTACGACTGCATCAACGAGTCATTAGGCCAATGCAGATATATATACATATGAAGTGTGGGGTGGGATGAACCCCCCCCCCTCGACTTTAAATTACTTTGTTATTATTATTATTTTTTAAGTGTTTTCTAAAACACTTTTCCCATATGAGCATTTTTATTTTAACAATATTATTTTCAACTACGATTAAATATTTGATTTTTCAATATATATATATATATATATATATATATATATATATATATATATATATATATATATATATATATTAATAGTTGTTATATATATATAATATCAATGAAAATTGCATACTCAAGTTAATTAGATTTTAAATAAATAACTTAGTTTTAATTTAATCATTTTTAATTAGAATTTAGTTTAATTATAGTTAATAAGAATGTTATAAATAAAATATTTAAGTTGTTATATTGGGGATTTTCAAGAGAAGAAATTGAGTTTATATATATAAGCAGAGTTTTTTTTTATAAGCACAACAACATTTAATTTATATATATATATATATATATACATATATATATATATATATATACACACACACATATATATATATATATACATATATATATATATATATACATATATAAATGTATATAAATGTATATATATATATATATGTGTGTGTATATATATGTATATATATATGTATATACATACGCATATATATACATATATATATATTATATACATATAAATACATTTTTATATATACATATATATATACATATATATATGTATATATATATATGTGTATATATATATGTATATATATAAATATATACATACATATATATATATATACATACATATATATACATATATATATATATATATATACATACATATATACATACATATATATGTGTGTGTGTGTGTGTGTGTGTGTGTGTGTGCAGATTTGAAAATATATATGTATATTTTAAACAAAGAAAACATATATATAAAAATATATATACATACATATATATATACATATAAATATATACATATATATATATATGTGTGTATGTGTGTCTGTGTCTGTGTGTGCAGATTTGAAAATATATATGTATATTTTAAACAAGGAAAACATTTACAATAACGCTTGCAAATATAACATAATTTTTTTAAACAAATAGGGCTTTTCAATTTTATCAATTAAGAATTTTCTCTTTAATTATTGTTCTCTAGATTTTCCTAATTGTTCCGAAACTTTGCGTGCATGCCCAAAATGATGGAAACATTGTAACAGACAGAAATAGAAAAAGATGACCATGAACCATCCCGACCACTCTCATATATCAGTTTTATATCATTGAGTGGCATAGGAACATGATAAAAAAAAACCAAAGCAAAAATAAATCACTCACTAAATAGCATGAGCCAATAGCTATTCCTGTCCACTATTACATTCTTGTTAATGTTTTAGGTGCATAGATAGTGTCTAACATGTTGATAATATGATAGTTCTGGTTGTGGATTCAGTTGATAAGTTCATAGTGATGTGTTGGATTGATTGTTGGTTCATGTTGCTCAAATATTGTGATTGGCATTTAAGTGTAGTGCTTTGAGTTTTAGCCTAAAAGGTGCAAGTGTTTATGCAAAAGGGGTGGTTATCCACATTGAATATGTACAAGGTTTAGTGTAAATTTTTGATGGGTTTTGTGATTTTTAGGGTTTTTGGGGATATTTGATTTTTTTGTGGGACAGATTTCTTCATGTCATTTTATGATTTTTAGGGTTTATTAAGGACATTTTATGATTTTTAGGGATTTTTTCAGGATCGTATTTGAATTTTTAAGGATTTTTTCAGGACATTATGTGATTTTAAGGTGAATTTTTCAGGATCATATTTGAATGTTTAGGGCTTTTTCAGGATCATAAAAGCATATAAAGGTATTAGCTCCAATCTGTTATGCAATAGTTCCAATGGATAAAAAGTTCTTAGGAATATGCCCCTAGTTCAAGTTCAAACTCATGCACCATGTCAGTAATATGCCCCCAGACAAGACGCAAACTATGTAAAAAGGCCAATGAAAGAGTGTGTACAGACTGGTAATGCTTTCTAAGATAATAAAGGACATTAACTAGTTCATGAGCCCTGGTCAAGGAGCCAATGATGTCTTACAATAGGAAGAATATGATCAAGCAATGACAGAGGGGAAAAAAGAATAGATGGAATCTTGATAGATGGAGGAGCAACAACTAATTACACATGGTGCCTGTTTGCTAGTTTTTCACCATGGTACTTGCCCAAAGCGCCTATTTGCTAGGTCTTCACTTTTGGATGGAATTTTTTCTCTTGACTCAAATTTTTGTGCCAAGATGCCTATTTTCCAAGTTTTCATCAAGGCATCCATTTTTTCATGACTTTTGTCACTTTTTTCTTTTCTTTTTTTAGGACCTTTTGCTATTTTTTTTATGCTTTTTTTTTCTGGACTTTTAGATGGAATCAAGAATGTCACTAAAAAATGCTTAGAAGATGTCTGTTGTTGGTGCTGCTAGCTGATGAGCTCTAGATCCATGACTGACCATAACTATGTAGGATTTGTTTCGAGTCTGTAGCTAAAATCAAACCACCAAAAAAGCCTCGAGATATACCATTGTGTACTGTATGTAAGACAGTGTCTATCTCTTGCGAATCAAGGCATTTGAGGATAATTGGGTCAAAAAAAATGTCATGTGAGATGTAACTGATGATGACATATAGAAAGTCTTGTGGGATAGAGATGTAATCTTCAGTGTTAGGAAAATTAGGTAGCTTGATTTGGGGATAAACAACAGGATATAAGGGAGGGTTGGGAGGGTTGAGACCAATGACCTTCCACAAGAATGCTAATCGAGAGAGCTCCAAAAGACTTTGTGGCATATTGAACATTGGAACACTGATATTCATGGCATCATATTTTACATTTTGTATAATTGGGAGCTGCTTAGCTTTTGATTTTTTACGGTCTAATGGCACCTTTTAGTTTTTAGCAAGAGACCTATGTTTGCTATCTTTTTCTCTTTTTGCTTTGTAACTAGGTAGAGTTGGCTCCCCAAAGTATGCAAATGTGTTCTCTTTAGAAGAAATTGCCTCTTTATGTTTGTCAATCATAATGCCTTCATAGATTTCAAAGCCTATTATGAGAGCATCATCATTGTCAAATTGATCAAAAATTGGTGGTCAATGTTGGTCCCAATCCAATAGTTCAAGATAACTTGAGGTGATGTCATCATCAATATCTAATGGAATTTGGTTGAAAGTATGGATATGGGCATTAAATTCTATTGTATCATTAGGGTTATGCTTAGAAGTGAGAAGATTGTTGGTTTTAGGTAGGATATCCTTAGATGCCTTTTCATCATTCAAAATATCTATAGCCTTACGCGTAGGTACTATTGTACTAGGAGGACCTATTTGTAATGGTTTAAATCTAAGCCCCAAACTAGGAGGTTGTCCTTCTATAGTGATAGGTTCAGTGATTCCTTGTTTCTAAGATCCAAGACCACTATAGCCATCATAACCTTATTTCTACATGATAGCAAACCCAAGTCCGTACTTGGTAGGAGATATAAAAGTGGTTTCTCATTCACATACAGATGTATTCTTATTGATAGAAGTATCATTCTTTGTACTGACCTCTGAATGTTGTGCTTGAAGTGATTGTGATTTACCATGAGATTGGAGAGAAACTAGTGACTCCCTAATGTGAGAGACTTGAGACATAAAGTACTCTCCACATCCATTGTCTTCATTCTTCATCTTTTCCTTGGCTTTACTAAGCAGTATATCAACATCCACATACTTGGAGAAATTTGTGGGTTGTGCTTCATTGTTTGTTGGGATTTTGGAATTTAGTAGCATCTCTTAGATTAGCACACAACTGGAAAGGATCTGGATCACCAAGGATGGTAACCTCGATGTTGTGATAGGAAAACTTCAGAAATTGATGATATGTAGATGGGACTACTTTCATAGCATGAAGCCAAGGGCGTCCTAGTATCATGTTGCAATTCATTTCTATATCTAGTACATGGAACAATGTATCTTCAATAGCTGGACTAACTCTGACAGGTAATGTGATGATGCCCTTGGAGAAGTGTTCACCATCATCATAAGCTTTTATTGTGATTCTTCAAGAGGGATCTACATCATCTTCACAATAGCCCAAATTTTTGACAACATTAAGAGTATAGATGTTCAGTCCTGCTCCTCCATCTATCAAGACATATCAGACTTTTATATGGTGGACAAAGACTTTGAGGTGGAGGGGATCATTGTGGTTGGGTTTTTCTTGAGGAACATTCCAAGGGGAAAAAGTGATATAAATTGTGATATAGATAGGTTCCCAACCATGGCTTGGAATTGGGAAACATCAGTGTTATCTGGGATGACTAACTCTTTAAGGACTTGATCCAAGATCTTCTGATGTTGGGGAGATGCACGCAGTAGATCCAAAATGGATACTTGTGCAATGGTTTTGTCGAGTTTTTCAACAAGGCTATAATCAGATGAAGTAGGAGCAGTAGGTCTACTTTGGGGTGCAAGTCTAGTAGAAGCAGTAGGTCTAGATGGGGCTCTAGGTAGGCTGATCTTGCTATGACATTTAGTGATAGCACAACGAGGGTCCTTAGCCTTCAATGTGAATGTGGATATGCAAAAATTAGACACATTAAAGTAATTGATGGTGTAGTCATAGCCAATGTCTGTGTAATTCACATTACCTTGTGAGTTTGAGTTTGAACTTGAGCGTTTCTCTTTGTCATGATTACCCAAAGGATCTTTGAAAATAGTGTGATCAGAGTTGGATGCTAACAGTGATGGATGAACTATTATGAAATCATCATGAATAAGGTCTTGTATTGCATGTTTCAATGGGAAGCACGATGAAGTCTTGTGTCCTTTGGTGCGATGGTAACCACAATACTTTTTGTCATCCCACCAATCTACTTTAGTTAATGGTTCTCCTTTGATTGGGGGAAGCTATAGGAAGTTATTATTCAATAACTATTGTAATGCAGTCTCAAGTGGTATCCCCAATGGTGTGAATTTCCTATCTTTCATTCTAGGATGTCTTCAAGGTTTGTCTTGCGTGGAAGTCTCAATTTTTTGTTGTGGAGCTAATGTTTGATTAGAGGTTTGTGAATTTGTAGGGTTTGCACCTTTCAAAGTCAGTTGAGGTTGTGCTATGCTAATCGTGTGAGTGTCCACAATGCCATCATTAGTGACATTCTTATTTTTGAAGAAAATTTTTTCCTTTTCATTAGATGAGTTGGTGTTTGTGTTTTCTTTGTTTATCTTGAGGATTCCCTTATGGATAAGAACATTTTCAATACTAGCCCCTTTTTTCATCAGTTTAGAAATGATGCTTGGAATCTTTATTTTGAGTTCATACATTAAGTCTGGGACTAAGTTTTCAATGTACAAGTTAACTTGTTCTTCAGGAATGTCTAGTGAGCATTGACTAACTAAGCTTCTCCAACGGAGTAAGAATGTGATGAATGGTTCTCTCATCTTCTATTTAGATGAGCATAAATCAAAAAGTGTCACCTCATTTGTAATGTTAAAGGCAAAGAGGGAGATAAAATTGTTTGCTAGCTCTGACCAAGATTTGATCTTAGGTCAAGAACTTTGGAGTACCATTCAAGTGCAGACCCACCTAGAGAATGAGGGAACAATGTCATAAGAAAAGTGGGCTCGTCACTGAGTTCAGTACATGAAGCACACAATTCTCTACTATGATCAACAAGGTTTCCTTTTCCTTAATATTTTTCAAACCTTGGAGGCTCAAAGTGATTTGGGAAGGCAAGCATATATAGACCTTTATTGAATGGATTAGGACGTAGGTCCCTTTCTGTGTACAGACCTTGTTTCTTTTGGACTCCCAATGCCTCAACTTGTTTGGAAATTTTTTTGAATTTTTTTAAGAGTTCTTCATTGGGGTTTTGCATGATGGTCTTTCCTTCATCTCTTTTGTGTTTGTGAGTAGACCATGTGTTCTGGCGGGAACTATGTCTACTTGGTTCTGACATTTCTATGTCTAATGAGTCTGATGAGGTGTTGCTAGCAGGTGGAGGTATGTTTGTACCTCAAAGATAGAAGGGTCCCTGTTGTTGGGGAACTTGTTGTGGTATTTGATGTGGCACTTGTTGTGGGATTGACTGCAATTTTTGTACCATGTTTTTTTTTTGTGCCATGTGTTGTGTTTGTTGTTGGGATATCTTTGTTGGTTGTATGTGAGACCATGTACATGCTTGTTGTTGTAGAGGTATTTGTTGAGGTTGTTGTGGCACATGTTGTTGCTGTAAAATATGGTTCACGTATGCGATTTGTTGCTCAAGGCATCTTTGGTATTCCAACTCTCGCTTGAGTTGCTCTTGTTGTTTAGCAAACATCATTTGTTGTTGTTGGAATTTCTACTAAAATTATTGTTGATAAATTGTGTGTAAGTCAAGTGGGTTCACATGGGACTATGTTTTAGGAATGTTGGATGTTTTCCCCACTTGAGGTTTTTGTCATTGTGGTTGATGTTGTTGTTGATATGTGGGTTATGTGTTAAGTGGATATAGACTTGGTTGTTCCTTGGAAGTGTTGAGTCCTTGTACCACTATAGGTTGTTGTTTTCGTGGGGGTTGACTAAGTCCTTGAGAATTAAACATCATGCTTGGATTGTTGTTTTGGTACCTTTGTGTGTTAGATGTTTCTACTTGTGACATCATATTGACTTGACTATGAGATGTGTCCCTATTGGGAATGGGCGTAATGTCAATAAGACTTTTCCTTTGTGTGTCCATAGAGATGGTTGCACTTGATGTTTCACATGTTGTACTTGAGAGAGGCTTCATAACATTTGTTGTCATAGCACTTGGTAAAGTTAGGAGCAAAGGTGTACTTTGTTGATTTGCCTCCAGAGAAGGTATGTTTGGCATCCCTAGAGCATGAGTCCCTTTAGGTGCATCTTTTTGTTGCATCATGTGACTAAAATCAAGTCTTAATGTCATTTTGGGGTGTTTAGGGATTGGTGTTATTTCGTTGAACAAAGGGTTAACATTGAAGTGTTCAAATGTACTTTGAAGGATTTCGATGGTTGATTCTTGATGGGACCTTATAGGTGCCATTATCATGTTTGAAAACTCCAAAGGTTGTTTTCCCTTATCTAAGTCCAAATTAATCATGGGTTGTATGTTTCAATAGTTGTGTTGGTTTGATGTTTGGAATTGGGTCCTTCCACATTTGGGTTGAACTTGACAATTTCTTGGGCTGCCAAATGTTTGAAGTTCCTGCAAAAACTTTTGTCGTGACATGCCTTAGTCATTTCTTCATTAGTGATTCCATAATAAGTGTCAGAGTCATCACTAAGGTGTACAGTACCTTGTTGTATGTTTGATGTGTTATAGTTGAAGGTACTTGTGTTAGGTTGGCTAAATTCAAAGGAGTGTGATTGTTCATCTTCAGGTGTGGTTGGTACACTTCTTCCTCCTGGTGGTATTGGCATGAATATAGGTTCGAAGTCAGGACTCCATTGAACCATCTCATGTGTGGGGGATTTTTTTGGGGGAAATCTCATGGTAGGTTCATTGTTCAAGTTTTTTTGTGGAATAGCTTGATTATGAGGATCTTGTGGATACATGTTCAAGGGGTCTGCTAGTAATGGTTGTGATGCGTCAATTTGGTCTTCATCAAAGGTTTGTTGGGTTTTCTTGCTCTTTCTCTATCCTGGACAAGGTTTTGGTTTTCCTTGTGTCTCAAAAAATAAAGGTTGATAAAGTTCCTCATGTCTCTAAGCTGATTATGTCCTAGTAAGTGCTGGCATGATTGTAGCTCCAATTTGCCTATAGTGCACACAAGATTGAAGCAAAAGCCTATGATATGGATAATGCCATGAGAATACTAGAAGTGTGATTTTAAGCTTGAAAGAAAGAAGTGTAAATGCAAATAAGTGGGGACTCAAAGACTTAAGAATTTGGATTTTGAAGACTTAAGCATTTAGATCCGAAATGAGAGAAAGAGTGTCCATTTTATAATTAACATGGAGGATGAGACCTTTGGATTTGTCACCTATAGATATGCGATGTGGCAAGAGATTCCTTTGAGAATCCATGATGCATATGAAAATAAATATTAAAATATATAATAATTTTCCATTTAATTAAATCTTTTAATTAGACTTGATTAGTAGAAAATACCCCAAAGACTCGTAAAGTAAAATACAAAAATCCATCATGGCAAAACACATACAAAATTAAACCAAGAGGGTTAATATCATGAATTACATCATCTGACACATTCAAAGGCTACTCCACTTAGATACTTGTCCTAATTTTCAATTAGGACAAATGGCTTAAAGTGTTGAGATTTGGACTTGAGTATTTATCTCCCCCCTCTTACCATTGAGATAATGTGATAGGGTACGCTCATCCTGGCAATTCAAGGAAGTTGATACTCGGTACCTACAACCTGCATAAAAACCATGCATGTACAAGCACAATATATACTAAACTAAACAAGCAATTGTAGGAAGTGGTGCATTTTGTAGATCTCGACCAGTAGGTGACTACGACTCCCTTCCTTAACCACATCAAAAATGCCATACAAATAGAAAACAAAAACGTACACCATACACATGCAAGTATGGGGTAAGTATCTATAAGAAAACACATACAACAATAAATCATCTAACTAATAATCATCAATGGCTGAAATCACTAAATAAGCATTATATATACATGAACTATAAAGTACCAAGTAATCTCAGCATATACCAACTAAATTTGAAATAATATCTGATAATCTTAAAACAATGTTACTAATAATGATCAACATAAAACTAGCCCTAAAAGAGTTCGACAATGATAGCAAAAATGTGAACTAGGGGTAGGCATTACAGTAACTCCAAGATGATTACTTCAATGATTATGTGTACTTGGACAAACTTGTGCAATATGTCTCCAATACATCTCCAATGGCATGAAAATAAGTCCACAAATACAATCTTGGTGCTCCTAGATACTAGTTTTTTGACTACCCTAGGATGCTCCTACGTCAATTTCCCACTTGAATTTGAATGTCTAAGTGACCATGGTTTAGTCTTTTAGATGTGTTTATTTCACTTGTGTGTTTTCAATAATAAAAGTGAAGAATGTCCTACTTTTGTACTCTAGAGTTTTCCTACTTCAAGAAAACCATTGTAATTGGGACAAGATAATTTTAGGAAACCACATATAGAAATGGGTGAGACTACATTTGAAAATGATAATTTTGACAACCTAGACAATCTTCATACAATGTTTTGTTGAAGTCTTGTACGTAAAATTACTGCAATCAGTGTCTCCTTCTTTGTACAAATTAGATGTTATCAATTAAGGGGAATAAACCCTTGTAAATTCATGAAATCTTGGCAATATATTAGAAGTAGAGAACCAATTTCAAAGCTAGGAAGCAAAAAAAATTGGGATAAAGTGCGTGACCATACAGTTGGACTAAATTTTAGGTGGAAATGTGAGCAACAAAAGCAGTTTTGGATTTGGTAGAAGATATCAAGTATCCGCTCAGAATCTTATCATCCTACAAACTGGACAAAGAAAGAAAAAACTTATGAGAACTTGGGAGAAAGTCATAATTCTTTTAATTATTAGATGACACAAAATTTTATTTCTCATCAATTGAAACAAAAAAAATAGATTATCCCATCCAAGCCAATTATGATTTTGTATAATCACATTACCTTTCAAGTGCATTGAACCAACATTATAATGAGTCATGGCACTACAAGCAAGTTCTAGTTGACAAAAATATACAGTTAAAGCTCAAGAAAATTGCTATTAAACTAATTTTTAAAAAGTTCATTTATGTAAACATGAAATATGAAAGATTTGTATGAGTTGAGAAAGATGAATTCAATGTTTGACATGACCATCAATCATACTCCTATTACAAATTGTGGCATATCAATAAAATAGGAGAAAATTGAAAAGAGGGGTATCCATACTTTACTTTGCCAATTTTGGAAAATATTGCATGTTGAGTGAAATATACTTATAATGTTTCATTCATGTTAAAGTTTGATCTAAACAGTGTTCAAATTTTTTAATTTATTTTTAATATTTGATATACATTTAACATAGATCTACATCCTGTTCAACTTAGAGGATAATCATTTAATAACACAAAAATATGTCTTACAAGGCCACATACAATGTCATCATTTAATAAACTTATCTTTAGAGAGAGTACTTAATTATATATATTTTAACTAGTGAATAAAACATAGATGGATAATTACATATTATAGGCTAATTATTTTGTCTATGGGCTCAAAGAAAGCTAGAACAATACCTAAAACTTAGATAATTTTAATTTTACCATAATCGGTTGTTCAACCCTTATCTTAAGAAACCATGTCCATAATGAGTTCTACATTGGTTCTCAATTTTTCATAGATTACGTAACTACCTTCCTTAGTATGGAATTTGGGTATGTGTAGGATCGTGGTGTGCCAAAAAGTGGCGATCTAAAAAATATGCAGTTCTAAAATGCCTCAAAGAATTTCAAAATTTATTCCAACTTTTTTCCCACCCATCCTGATACTAAATGAAAACAATTAATACCTTTATAATTCCTACTATATCTTTCGATACCAACCTTATATGGTCATCTTCAAAACATCTCGAAAATGTGTTTTTGGCATGTTTTTATGTGTTTTTTTACTTCAAGCATGTAGCTGACGACTTTTTTTTAACCAAAATTTGATGTAATGAAAATGGTTTCTTAAGAATTTTCTTAAATTTTCATAAATGTAACGTTTGTCAAATTACAAGTTGAGTAAGTAATTATTACTTATTTTCTAATGGAGTTAGCTACAAAGTGTTGATTGACATACCGGTTGAAAAATAGCTATAACTTTCAAATCATGTAAGATTTGTGAAGTCCAAAAGATGTGTCACATTCTATGCTTCAACTAGTATAAGAAAAAAATAAGAAAAACTTAATTTTGATTTTTTTTGAACTAGTTAAGGTGGTCAGACACGAGAATTTTTTAATTCTGAAAATAGTATAGTAGAAAATTCATAATTAATTATTTATTTAGAATAAAAATTCCCAAAAATATGTGTCACATCCAGGCATGAGTCTACTTTTTATATCTAAAATTATATTTAAAAATATTATCATTTGATTATGATTAAGGTGGTCAGACATACACCTACTTTTTATTTTGACCCTAAAATTTTTGTAGTATCCCATTAAAATCCAAACTTTTGACCAATCAAATAATTTTTTATCTAGATATGGTCTTGTAGTTTAGAAACTAGATTGAATTTTCTACAGATTATTTTCTAAAAAATTTTTGATATAAAGTCCAGAACCACTTTAAAATTATGTGTCAAGTTGACATAACCCTGATTTGCTAGTTTTTCATTACCACTTAAGGCCATAGTTTGGTACATCATGATCCTGCATATACCCATTTGGTATACCTATTTTTAGCATTTTTGTGGTCACTTTATTTGGCCCTTTTTTATTACACCTTATAACAAACTCTAGAAAGATTTGAAGGAAAGGTTATGTTTCCTCTATATCTTGTAAATTTTCCCATGTTTGACCACAAGGATTCTCAAATACATTTACGATGAGAAGTCATCATAAAAAGTTTTTCAAAGTTCTTCAAAATCTACATGGTTAAAGTTACACACAAAGAAATATTGTGAATTGCAAATCTTTTGAAGGGCTTAGTATTAAATCTTCCCCCCCTACAAAAAAAAAAAAATATTATCACCTTTTATAGAATTCTTGAGATACAATGAAATTACAATAGATAGAATTAATCATAAATTATTGTGTTATTTATTCAATATTTTAATATAACAAAAAATAGTCTTAGCCTAAGAAATATTTCCTTCTCAACATTTTAAATAAATGGAAAAGGAGGAAAAGAAAAACACCATTGCAAGGCCTTATACTAAAATGTTTTGGTAACTATTCGTTCCATGAACCTGTTATCATGAGAAAGGTCTCTAAAAAATTGTTTGGGAAGGTTTTACGTGACTCAAAGGGAACACCTCTACAATTATAAGTCTCAAAGTTAGGGATGTCCATGCATTGAGGAATTACAACACTAATGATATTGTTGAGCAGTCATTTAGCATGATGCTAATGACAAAAATTATCATGAATCTCTCTCTTGAAAAGTTGATCAATGACCAACTCCAAGGTTCTAGATGGTTATTTTTCAACCTACTAGGAAGCTCAATTGAAGATAAATGTAAATGTTCACAAAGAGGCCTTTTCTAGTATCTGTCAATTCTACACAACTTTACCAAAATGTATTAACAAAACCAACACATTTTTGTATTTTTCCATTTTATGATGAATGGAATTTCTAATCAATAAAACCATATGAACTCCTTTTCTAATCACCAATTTGAAAAGAAAATAACTAAGATAGGGTAAGGAGAGATTAAAGTAAATTAATAAAAAGGGAAAGTCCTAATGGACACAAGTCAAAGCAACAACACGTCTATTAATTAATTTATCAGAAGGACCTAGTGGAAAAAAAATGAAATTAGGAGTTTTGCTTCATCAACTCCACTGATGCAATCATTGATGAGAAATTTTATGGAAACTAAAATATACTCCATGATTCAACAAATTTTGCAGCCATGAAAAGTGCACACACATGAGGAAAAATAATATGCATGAATAATAGTCATCCTTTTTCTAATTCACCACAACAATACAATTTTTTAACATATACGAAACACCATAACTTAAACATCAAAAAATTACCATAACACAATAAAACCATAGGCTCCATTACTATTCATGAACATAAATTCATAAAAAGAAACAGATATTTAGCAAGAAATACTACATTTAGAATAAGAGAACCAATAACATCCTTTATTACATCAAAATACTAGCCTTCAATACATATTACATTCATGTATTTAAAGTGTCCCCTTTCCTTAATATGATACTAGGAGTGAGAGTTCTTCTAAAACAAATAGTATCCTAAAAACTAATAAAATAAAGCTAATTGTATACAAACTAACTCTCTAAATGGTGCTAATCAGGTCTCAACCCTTGTTTATATCAATTAATGTGTGCATGATCATTTACATGACTAAAAATTGTAAAAGAAGAAGAAGATAAGAAAAGAGAATCCATGAGATGATTTAGGAGCCATTGGAGCTTCAAAAATTGCAAGAACATCCTTATCTAAGATATTTTAGGAGTTAAACTATCATTGAAACACACTTTTAGTGCATGTAATGCTGAAAAACCAGAACAAGTAGTTAATTGTCAATGCACTAGAACTGATCCAAAACTATTAGCTCACCTTTGTGTTTGGTGCACATTATGAAAAGTACACCTCTATGTCTAGAAAAATTTGTCAAAAATACACCTTCGTGTTTGGTGCACCTTATGAAAAGTGCACCTTTGTGAAAAGTACACCTTGATAAACATACCAAAAATGATAAGATTTTTCTAAAACCACAATTTTCTAAATGTGAACAAATTTTTGTTAGTCAACAATTCTCAAAAACTGATAAAATTGTGTAAGGCCATAATTGTCCAAAAGTGATACAATTTTTCTAACTCCGCAATTTTCCAAAAGTGATAGAATTTTTTCGAAGTCCACAATTTCATTAAAGTGACAATTTTTTTTCTAGTTTCACATTTTTTTTAAAGTGGTAGAATTTTTTCTATGTACACAATTTTCCAATAGTGACTGAATTTTTTCTACGTCCACAATTTTACAAAAGTGAGTTAATTTTTCTAAATCCATAATTTTCCAAAAGTGAAATTTTTTTTTGAAGTCCACAATTTTCTAAAAGTGGTAAAAAAAATTTAAAGACCACAACTTTCCAAAAGTGACAAAAGTTTTTCTAGATCCACAATTTTCCAAAAGTGATGCAATTATTTCTAAGCCCACAACTTTTAATTTCCAACATCTAGGTCTTGTTGACGTTCAATCAAAATGATGTTTGGATGTTCTCCTTTGAACTTTTAGATGGTGGAGATGATTTCTTGAGGGTTTGACAAGTCTAAAGATTCATATTTTTCCATCACTTCCCTTTAGAAATCATGAACTTCTTGCCTTAAAAATATAAAATCATCTAGCTTAGAGTCCAAATCTCTTAGTGTCTCCTTGGTTTCAAAATTATATCCAATGTCATCTTTAGAGGATACTTCTTGAAACAAATCCTGAATTTTTGTACAAATATTTTCACATAGCATAGTTGGGTTTAGGAGTCATCATCAAATATCTCTAGGCTAGTTAAACTATAGTATTTATTCACTACTAATAGTTGGGCATGTTTTATTTGTATATCTTGGATATCTTCATACATAGATAACATGACCTTATAATTGACCTATATATTCACAATCTAATAATAAATCTTATTATGTTATTATCTTGTATAACATATAAAAACATTTGGTATCTCTCACTTCCAAGTGCAAATCCATGAAGTGTGAATTCTTGGGGGCTCCTTGGAACTTGAAAGTTATGGGTTTGAGTGTGATCTTAGCTACTGCAGAAGATGAGGAAGTCATGGTAATCTTTGAGACCTCTATATGTTTTGGATATGTACACTAGTGTACCTTAAGAATTAGCATACCTTCATACTGGCACACATTTAGACTTAGCACAACATTAAAGTTAGTGCAGCTTTGTACTTGCACACCTTCTCACTTAACACATCTAAAAGGAGTTGCATAAGGTACTCAATTTTAAAAAATATAAATGTTTTGAGATTTTAAAATAATTTTTGGGTTTTTCTCAAATGAGGTCTAGTGTACTTATTCCTAACATTTTTTATTATTTAATCCCTTTTTATACTCCAAAATTTTCATGGACTTGAAATCCTTCTACTTCTTGTATCTGAAATACTTAGGCACATGTGTTGAATATGAACATACATTATACCATAGTAATCTTTATTGTTCTGGATAATGAGGATGCCATGATGAGCTACATAGAAGATAAACATCAATATACCAGTGCTAGGGGGTAAACATAATTCTTAACAACTAGGCCCGACTAACAAAAAGAAATAAAAAATTTTGTCAACAACTAACAAAAGCAACAATTGTGCACTAGCACACTTAGCGGACTTATGCAGGTGTACTAAGTAGGTTAAGCACCATTGTTTGTACATCTACAAAGGGGAAAACCTAGTGCAACTTGTGAAGGTGCACATGTGCCCATCTACAAAATAGGTTAAGGTAGTGTACATAGCACACCTTTTTAGGGTAGGCATGTGCATTGGGTGTGCTTATGTGCACCTTTAACTTTTATGCAATACTTGATATTCTTGGTTGGTAGATTTTGAATGATGCTAACTAAAAAAACTCCTAAATCTAAACTACAAGAGTTCCACTCCCTAAGGCACATTGGAAGATAACCTATTCTAAGGAAAAACCTTTACGAAGTCAAATTGAAAAAGGATAGTCCCCATTTCCAAAGTCAAAAATGGGGCGTGTGTTGTGGAACCATATTAGATATCTAAGGAATAAGGATTGGAATTGTCACAAGTATGAATTTTGTCCTTTGATTGAGTCATGGACACAATTTATTATTGCAAGGATGAAGTGATTTTAGAAAGGTTTTCTATAGTGGACTTTGTATAAATATTCATATGAAATATGAGTAAAATATTTGGAGCATTATGAGAAACTTAAGGGATGGTGGAATATGAAAATTTGACATTATTGTAAGTATGCATAAATAATGTTTCTGAAATACCCAAAAAACTCCAAGAAGGATAAATAATAGGATTAAAAAATCATTTAAAGATAGAAGGAAATGGATAATTGTGTTGAATGCATGTGTTTATGAGAGGTGGAGCATAAGAAGATACACTAGTTATTGAGGTAGAAATATGAATATAGGTTTAATGACAGGTACTCCTCTTATAGACATAAACATTTGCACACCATCATAGAGGAATAAAAATAAAATTACAAGAAATGAAAAATTACAAAATTGTGAAGCTTACTTTCTATTATCATCAATGAAAAAATATTAAAATATTAACAATATGACATGCTAAAGCCACATGGGCAATTTGATTTCAATACTTTGCACGCTAGAGCTACCATATACATCATTAGAACTACCCTAGATAAACTTAGGGACCTTCATTATATAGGAGGGTTTTAACCATTGTAGATGATTCTAGAAATTATAACCCTCTATGTTGAGGCTAACCATCCCTAAAGTTAGATGATTTATCTTTTCTTCCATTGGAACAATCCCATAAAATCCTTCAGAACTCACATGAGTTTTTGGGAGATTTTTATTTTTATTTTTTAATTTTATTTTAAGAAAAGTAACTTTTGGAGACTATAACTCTTCACTTGTTGACCTGATTTATTAATATAACACATTTTAGAAATGACACAAAGTTATCTACTAGCTCAAGATGTCATGTGTGAGCCATGCAAAGGTTTAAACTATTTTGAAAGCCTCTAAATCCTTCATAGTTGAGATCAAATTTTTGTACCCCTCTTCCAATAAATAAATAAATAAAATAATATCTTTGAAAGTATACTTGATCTTACCATGAAACATTACCATAAATCTAATATAACTAAAGTAAATCTCTAGAGGAATAGATTAGAACATTATGAGTTTTAATAAATAATTTACTAGCGTAAAAAAAAATTAAGAAAGTTTTTTAAAGTTAATATATAGTGTATGTTAAGAAAAAATGATGTATATTAGTGAAAGAGAAAGAGAGAACTACAAACATAACCTTCTAAAGGGCCCAAATTTGATTAGCACTACCCAAACTAGTGGATGCAAAAGGTGTCAATGTTGAATTCTAGTATTTATATTCCCAAATATATACTCAATAGATCTCTTTCTATAAGATATTGTTTCTCTTTAATTTTATGTATTTAATTGATTTGATTAGTGAGAGTAAACTAACTAATTAAATTTTAAGTAAATGTAGAAGCATATATGAATGCTAAAAACATAAAAGGATCAGATCCATAAAATAAAGAAACATTCTTTGCAATGAAAAATAAATGAAACTTGAGGTCCCATAGGAGAGGCGAAATCAAGTCTAAAAATATGCTATGAAACTATGTGAAAATCTAAAATAAAAACAAATATAAAACCCTAAAATTAAGATTTGTGGATCTTGAAAATCAAGGATTCTTTGGTAAAGATCAACCTGGAGGGTCTAGGTTAACATGGATTGAGGTATGGGTCAACCTTAACTCGTTTTGTAAGAAAACATAAATCTAAAAGTTTGACAAAAATATGAAACCCTAATTATAAAATTTAAATTTGCTACTTTCAAATTTTTCATGGGAGGAGGAGGAGAAATGTCCTTAGTGTTGGAATTATAATATATTTGTCATTAGTCTACACTTAGTCTATAATTCACACCGAGCATTCAGTGGTTACCTTATAAGTTTAGTAGGTAAATAGTTCACAGCGAGCATTCTAGAGAATACCGAGTGAAGGGCAGTTCAGTAGTGTTTACCGAGTGAAGAAGGTAAATGAAAGAAAGCAATGTTTACCAAGTGAAAAATATAAACAAAAGAAAGTAGTGGTTACCGAGTGAACCAAGGTAAATGAAGAAGATAGTTTCTCCTGAGTAATAATATGTCTACCGAGTCGCTTATGGTTACCGAGTTCAGAACTACGTCAAGTGATTAGTATGGATCGAGCCTTCACTTCTACCAAGTGCATGATGATGCTAAGTAATGTAGTGGATGCCGAGTATCATAAGCTCACCGAGTTAGTTCATTGAACTTGAGTTTTCCACTATCTAGCCAACTCAGTAATGTTTTGTTCACTTATATTTTGGCCGAACTTGCAATTGTAAATAATGAATGGTATATATGTAATGTATGATATCATTTGTAAGATACATGGTGTGTATAAAAATATATGAGAGCAAGTTTCGCATGTGAAAAAGGTATTTCTATATTTTGAGAAAAGTGAAAGCGAATCAACAATAGAGAGAAAGGGATTCAGCAAGGTCAACATAGGAGAAAAAAAGATATATCTATCACATCAGGTGATCAATACAAAAGGGATCTTATCAATAGTTACAAGCAGATCCACTGCTTCATCCTAATAGGTGAATCAGTTTGTAAATCCTTTAATAAGGTAGACTTAACAGTCCTTTGTAAATCTCCTAACAGAGTGCATACTTTAGTATATGTTTGTAAATCCTCTAACAAGGTGGATCTAGCAGTCCTACTTGCTCCTAAGAGGGTAGATCATCAAAAGTGATCATTGTAAGCCTTAACTGACCAACTTTATACTGTAGTATTGAGGTTTAGTGGGTATCATCCCCACTCCAGTTTTACTTTCTATTTTGGAAGGTTTTTGGGTCACCAAATCTCTGTGTACATGTACAATAAATGTTTGTTCTTTCAGTTATGCAGTAGATTAGATGGATGAATGGTGAATATGCTATTATGCAAAATTGATTTGAAATTTTTATAAGTTACTAATTTACCCCTCCCCTCTCAATAACCTATCTTATCCTAAATATTTCCAACATTTGGTATCAGAGCATTGTGGTTTGTAGGACAAAGTTTGACAGCTTGAGCAAAGATAAAGGACAATGGAGATATTTAAACTTGACAAATTTATTGAGAATGAAAAGCTAGATCTAGAAATGGCCATTTTTCAACTCAAAGAAGCAAAGGAGCATCTTTCTCAATCTCTAAAATAAAGGAAGGAACTTGCAAGACAAATGAATGATCATCAGTATATTGAAGAAAAGATTGAAGACCTTTTACCATCAAGCAGTTCAAATGAAGCTAATGAAGAAATCAAGGAACTCTTAGCAAAGAATGGTTCACTATAGGAAGAAGTAAGAAATTTCAAAAGAGAATAGGAAATCCAATCTATTAGGCTATGTGAAGTTTTGGAACAGAGAAACAAGGCAAATGAAGACTTGGAGGTAAGAAATAATCAATCCCTTCAGCATGAAGATCTTTTAGGACAACTATCTAATGCAAATGAAGAAATTATGAATCTAAGATCTAAGAATGAAAGTTTGAGGGATGATTTAATCATTGAAAGACAAATCAATGCAAGCTTACAAAATGATCTAAGATCTAAAAGACAAATCAATGAAAGTTTGGAAAATGACTTGATCACTGAAAGGAAAGTCAATTAAAGAATGATGAAATCTCAAACAGACATGACTCAATTAAATCAGCAAAGTGAGCAAAAATTTCATAAACAAAAAGGTAAAGCTGGTATTGGATACAAGGAAGAAGGTGAAACCTCCAAACAAGGTGCTCAAAGGAATCAAAGAGCCACTTGTAATCACTATGGCAAGATAGGTCATACATCAAATAAATGTTGGAGTAATGGAAAGGAAAAATTCAATGAAAAATGCTACAACTGCAATCAGCATGGTCATTAAGCAAATGAATGCAAAGAGAAACCAAAGTTTGAAGACAAATGTCACAAATGTAAGAAATAAGGACACAAGGCATCTGAATGTAGATCCAAAGCATTGAATCTAGCTGACCAAATTATCAAAGCAATATTTTGTTGGGCCTACAATACTTGGTGCAAGTTTTACTATTTTGGAGAATATGGACACATTGGGATAAACTGTGCAAGACATCACCTAAGAAAGAAGGAAACAACCATAAGATGTTACATTTGTACTGAACTTGGTCATATAGCCAAGAATTGCATGAATACTAGAAGAATTGAAGATGAAAAGAAAGCTAAAGCTGATAACATTCAGAAGAAAATGAAACAACAATAGATTCCTAAATCTACTGAGAAAGACAACTCAAATGATGGTCATGTCACTCGAGAAATGGGTGACTCCACCATTTCTAATTAGACTTAAGAGGGATCAAGAATTGCATCTTATAGCCATATCTTAAGCAGTTCTAGAGTGAAAAGTGCAAATGGTCAAATCAGTATTTCAGATACAAAGTTCAAAGAAAGGTTATCATTCACCTTGTTGCATCTACCAAGCAAGGTTGGTTGAAGACCTTACCAAGCTAGGTCAGGAGTAACTAAATTTTTTTTGACCACTAAGTTGCAAGGTTCTATCGAGTAGATCAATGATAGAATGGAAAGAACTATGTCATCTCATCTACCTTCGTACCAAGCATGAATGACAATATTTCCATCAAAAGGGCAGAATTCAATTTCATTTTTCACTATGACTTAAGAATACTTAGAGCTAAAAGATTTCCAGTGAATTCAGAGCAAATCCCAAGCGATTCCAAGTGAATTTCCTGTGAGGAATTTGTTCAAGATTTTTCTTATATTTACCGAGCATCAATGGCATCTACAAGCACCAGTAGCAAGGCAAAAAGAGGTTCAAAAATGTTGGTAAAGAATACAGAATGGAAAGCACCCAACTTCAAGATTTTTCCTGCCGTTGCAGAATCACTCAACCCAAATGGAGCTCAATCACAAATAACACCCAAGCTACTTCTTATCAATGATATTCATACTCATTTCAAATGTTCTATTCAAGAAATTGGAAACCTAGGGATGGAAAATGCCCTAGCTGAAATGAGTATAGATGGCTCTCTGAAACCCGAATTCAAGCATCTGGAAACCAAGGGCTTGACTCATATCTTGCATATGCCTAGAAACTTCCAAACAAAATGGATTAGGTATATCCATTGTCTGGTGCATAATGGTTAGTTTTGGTTGGAGCAACCCATAGTGATAACAAAGAAGATGATTCACAAAATCATGGGTCTCCCTATGCTCAACAAAACCAAAAACACCAAAACTCTAGGTCGAGAAGAGCTACAGAAACAAACCCTAGCTGAGTGGGATGGTAGAGGTTTAAAGGTCAACACTATACCTGATGTGGAATTAAGATTTGGTATTTATATAATTGCATTTAAATTATACAGTTCTAGAAAATTTAATAGTGTACCTTGTGAAGCTATGGATTTGGACCTCAAGATTGTAAAGAAAAACCATGAAGTTGATCTATCAGAAGTAATGCTAAGACAACTAAATAAAAATATGGATAGCAGAGGGACTTCAAAGAATAACCCCTGTAAATTCAGTTCTCTATTAATATGTTTATTTTTCTATGTGTAAAAATTCTCTCTGTCAAAAGGAATAGTAGAATGGAGAAAATACATTCCAATTTTGTATCAAATAAATGAGTTTGTAGCAGAGATGGGTGAAAATTTTGATAGTATTATGGAGAATTATTTTGAAGACTTCAAGGAAAGGATGAATAACAGATTCAAAATTCCTCCCAAGCTTGTTGAAGATTATAAGGATGACACACGCTTCATGGTTGACTGTGACAAGGTATACATTCAGGTAGTCAGACCTCGAGTTGCATGGGTGAAACCTCTTCCCTATGAGGTAAATATTGATGAAGCTAGAGATATCATAGAAGCACTAGTAAATGAGACATAAGACCCAAGACAACAAATGTTTGGAACCTATGATGAAGCTAAGGCCAGAATTGAGCTTGAAATCAAGCTACCATAGGCCATAAGCAACAACAAGAGGAAAATAGCCAAATTGAAAACTACAACCAGTCCTCTTATACTGACCGAGGGAAAAGGTGAAGATGAAGAAGGTGAAGAAGAAGAAGGAGGAGAAGAAGAAGGAGAAGAAGAATCTGCAGAAGAATAGCCAAAGAAGAAAGGTAGGGTAATCATTACCGAACCTAAGGAGAATCTTATTGTAGTATTTACCAGAAGAACCAGAAAAGGTAAGCATGAACCTATACCAGTCAGGCCTACACCCACATTCGAGCAAAGGCTCAAACTATTGGAAGAAGGAGTTGGCATCACAAATTTCAAGGCATTGAAATTTGAAACTAGAACAGATGCTAAAAAAATGTAGATTAAGGAATTGGTACTCAGTAAGATGGGTAAATGGAAATACTCCCTAGACCAGATTGCCCCTCAAATCTCAAAAGAACTACTGGAGAGATGGTAATTGAGACGGGAGTTAGCCACCCAAATTGTAAAAGATATTTATGAGCAATCCCTAAAAAATCTTCGATCAAGTCTCACTGGAGTAGAAGTAAAAACTTAAATGAAAAGCCATGAAGGTAAAATATTGATCAGATTCCACACCTATTTGATTTTGATCAAAGACATTGAATATGTTGTAAATGATGCTACAAAACATGTGGAAAAACATCTATCATCTACATAAGCCCAGTGAAGACCCAGTGGAAAATAAAGATGATGACAATAGCAACGATGATGAGTTTGATAGCACTCCATCCATCATAGTCTCACCAGGAGAGCTACATGCACTGATGGAAGATAAAGAGGAAGAAGACAAGGAGGAAGAAGTTGAAGAGGAAGATAAGGAGGAAGATGATTCGATGAAAATTGCAGCAGCAGTTATTGCATCCCTTCCTCACTCTCCACCTAAAACTGTAACGTCATCAAGGTTGGAGTCAGCTTCAGTAGGTTTGATAACATCTACATCATATTTATCATCTACACCTACCACATCTCAACTCTAGGTATCATCAATGGAAGCGTCTACCACTTCATCTACCGAGTTGCATCCCTCTTCTTCAGCTATCGAGCTAGCCTTCTTAGCCCCATCATCATCAGTCGATATAGCAGTAAGTACTCCAATTTTTGATCCGGTATATACTCCTATTGGCACTCAATCCTTGAGCATCCCAGTTTTCACTACTAATCCTTCCATCTCTACTATTGTGTCTATTCCTAAGGTCAAACCAGTCATCATAGAAGTCAAACAAAAGCAACCATTAAGAATTATGATCACTGGAAAAGAAATTCCTGAAGATATTGACTTAGACACAGAGATAGTAATTCCAAAGATTGACTATGAAAATGCTACCATTGAATAAATGAGGTATGCTAGTCAACTAATTGAGATGAAGGGTACATAGCAGTAGCTAAGGTCTAAAAGGGATAAGGAATATAGAATAATTGAGAATGCCTGGAATATAATTACAGAAGCTGTAGGTGTTGAAGTAGATTCTACTCAACACATTTTGATTCAGTTAGAAGAGGTTGTAAATAAACTTAATAAGGACACCTCTGGTCAGGAAAAATTGAATTAAAAGGTAGAAAAAAAATTTGATAATAAGGTGCTTGAGCACATTGCTCAGCATATTGCAACAAAATAGGTAGATTTGACCACAATTTTGCTCAATCTTGAAAATTCTTTTAATAGTGTAACTTCACTTTTTGCCAAAATTTGTGATCTTACCAAGTATACCAAGGAGATCAAAGACAAATTAAATAAAATTGATGAGGATATGAAGGTCAGTGCCCAAAAGTTGCAACTTGACCCCAATTCAAGTTCATCCCATCATCTTAAAATTAGATTTTTGTCAAAAAAGCAGGCAGAATTGTTGAGAGAGGAATCAAGAATCAGATCATCCTTGATTAACATTTAGAATATGATTCATCCTATCATGGACACAATGCAGAAACACATTGTCTATTCCAAAACATTGATCCATGACAATAATTTTTCAGTTATAGATCACTTGATTAAAATTTCAGCAGAAGTTCAAATAGCACTCTCCACCTACAAAATTTTGGAAGATAATTGGGATAAGACTTTGGCTCTTATTCTCAAGGTACATTCTGAGTTTATCTCTCATTTTGGTATTTCTATGTAAATACATATTGTTTACTTTGGCATTATTGTCAAAAAGGGGGAGATAGAGTACCAAAGAAGAGCTAGATGTAAATAAAGGAAGCCATATGTAAAGATAGAGATATTTGTAAATAGTTTGTGCATATTGTACGGGGGAGAATATGTAAATCAATACGTCAAATTTTGCACATATGTTTTGACTCATAAGTGTTTTTGTCACTAATTCCAAAGGGGGAGATTGTTGGAATTATGATATATTTGTCATTAGTGCAAACACTTATTCAATTCTTAATGCTTATCGAGCTCATCACTTAGTCTACAATTCACACCGAGCATTCAGCGGTTACCTTATAAGTTCAGCAAGTAAACAGTTCACATCAAGCATTCCAGAGGGTACTGAGTGAATGGGCAGTTCAGCAGTGTTTATCGAGTGAAGAAGGTAAATGAAAGAAGGTAGTGTTTACCAAGTGAAAAAGGTAAATGAAAGAAAGAAGTGTTTACTGAGTGAACCAAGGTAAATGAAGAAGATAGTTTCTATCGAGTAAAAATACATCTACCAAGTCATCTATGGTTACCGAGTTCAAGACTACGTCAGGTGATTAGTATGGACTGAGCCTTCACTTCTACCAAGTGCATGACGATGCTGAGTAATGTAGTGGATGTCGAGTATCAGAAGGTCACTGAGTCAGTTCAGTGAACCCAAATTTTCTACTATCTGGCTGACTCAATAATGTTTTGTTCACTTATATTTTGGCCAAAATTGTAGTTGCAAATAATGAATGGTATATATGTAATGTATGATATCATTTTTAATATACATGGTGTGTATAAAAATATATGAGACAAAGGTTCGCATGTGAAAAAAGTATTGCTATATTTTGAGAAAACTGAAAGTGAATTAGCAACAGAGAGAAAGGGATTCAGAAAGGTCGACACAGGAGCAAAAAAGATATATATACCACATCAGGTGATCAATACAAAAGGGATCTTATCAATAGTTACAAGAAAATCCACTGCTTCATCCCAAGAGGTGAATTAGATTGTAAATCCTTTAATAGGGTAGACTTAATAGTCTTTTGTAAACCTCCTAACAGAGTGCATACTTCAGTGTATGTTTGTAAATCCTCTAACAAGGTGGATCTAGCAATCCTACTTGCTCCTAACATGGTAGATCATCAGAAGTGATCATTGTAAGCCTTAACCAGCCAACTTTATACTATAGTATTGAAGTTTAGTGGGTATCATCCCCACCCCAATTTTACTTTCTGTTTTGGAAGTTTTATGGGTCACCAAATCTCTGTGTACATATACAATGAATGTTTGTTCTTTCAGTTATGCAGTAGATTAGATGGATGAATGGTGAATATGTTATTATGTAGAATTGATTTGAAAGTTTTATAAGTTACTGATTCACCCCTCCCCTCTCAATAACCTATCTTATCCTAAATATTTCCAACACTTGGTCAATACATGTTAGGAATTAAACTTGAAATGAGAATGCATATAGATGGTAAGCTAAATGTAAATATTAATCTTAAACTTGAAATGAGAACCTATATAAATGGTAACCTAAATTGAAACATATATATCTATCAGTGTATGACCCCTCCAATAGAATCTACAATTTTCTCATGAACCTTTTTCTTCATACTTAATCTCATGGAATTTTTTCATTCATGAAATTGAATAAATTTTTTTTCTTAAATCTTCTCTTCTCTTGTAATGTGTAAACCTTTGATTCAATATTGAGGGTTTTTATTTGTAGTAGGATTTCTTTGGAATCACATTTATAATGTATTCACCTTGAATTCTCTTATTATATGAAATTCATTGATACTTGATAGAACTTGAAATAAAATCAACTGAACTCTAGATTCTATAGTCTATTTGAAGATCCAAATGAATATTTGACTAAAAATATTGAAGTGCTATGAATTTGTAGATCTTCATGAAAATTTGATTAGACTTTAGGATTCAATACAATTTTGAGTAATGCATTCCCCATGCTCTATATCCCTCAAAATTTCATATTTTCACATAACATTTCAAATTTTGTATTTTTAAGATACCAATAGTTTACTTACAATTTATCTTAATATATTCTTTGAGGGAATATACTTCTAGAAATATTGATGAAGCTGAAGTACATGATTGAAGATATGGACATGGATAGTTATGGTATGGTTACCTTTGAGGTCACTTATAACTAATATTAGTTGTAGTAATGATTGTTTTTGTTTAAGACTCTGACCAAAATTATTGAAATGATGTTTTACACTAGAGAGCTTTGTTGGTGAACCTTGTCAAGATTATTTTGGGATAAAATGGGATTGATGATAGTTCTATAGGTTTTCCTTAGGGGTAATTGTTACTCATGGAAAAAATTTTTAGCCTTGCATTAATTTTCATGAGGTCCATAAGTACCTATGCCCAAGGGTGAGGATCAATGATAATTGTAAACTGTGTTTTAATTCCTTATTAGGTTTAACTACTATTTGATAAGAATTCATCACCAACTTTATAATTTTTTTAATTTTATATTCAGTGATGAAGGCAAGCAAGTCTTCTTCTGATTTATATAGCTTAGTTTTGATTATTATAATTTGAGCACTTAATTTTGATTCTTAATTTATCCAATATGTGTTGCACAATATACCGCTCAAGTTTTTTGCTAACCCAATGGGATATCTGTTAAGAAACTAGAGAACATGAGGTTAACTAAATTTGAATACTCAAGCTACTCAACAAAATAATGATCAAATCAGTCTAAATAGGAACCACTCGGCCAAAATGAACACCAAGACAAGGTTGATGAAATGTTAAACCTTGGAAAACTAACATGTTAACCCACCATGATAAATTAACAATAAAACTCTAGAAAATCTATTGGGATAGAACAAAGGTTGTTGCTCTATTTTTCCTTACAACCAAGCACACAACATAATAAAGAAAATGAAGAGAACACAAACAAAAGAGCAACAAATATGCAAGTTTTATTACTTTCTTTCTCTCTATTAAACTGAAATGAACTATTACAAATCTATAATGGAATAAACTACAAACCCATAAAACTATAATATCTACTATTTTTGTTGACAAAATAAAATTGTAGCAATATGTGATTGCATACAATAAAACTAGAGCAATCACTACTCAGAAAAGAAAAACTTTCACTTTCAAAAGAACAAAAGATTTCAGTATGTTGCTACACGCTCTAATATTCTTTTTGCTGCTATGATTCCTTGCTAAGTCAATTGAATATATTTTTATGAATCAATAAAATGTCCCCTATTTTTTCTACTTGTTTTCCATACACAAAAAATTCCCACTCATTTTCCAATCTCAAACTTACATACCCATAATAAATGCATTGATTGTTGAGGCTACAACATTAGAGTAAATATGGGAATCTCAGCTTATGATAAGTAAGTGAATAATATGCTCAAGAGATAGGTGATTAATTTAAAATTCCAAAATTGCCCCTTTGTCTCGAGCCAACAAATAAGATAACTCTTCATCCAAATTAACTATGCCTAGACTTCTTCTTAGGCACATAAAACTTTCTATGCCCAATGTCTTGGTGAGTATATTCACTAACTACTATTTAGACTTACAATATTCTATTTAATTTCATCATTCTCAACCAGGTCTATAATAAAATGATACTCAATTTCAATGTTCTTACTTCTTCCATGAAACACTAAATTCTTTGTTAGAGCTATTGAGGAAATGTTGTTGGAATAAATTGTGGTTCTATCCTCTTGTTCTCCTTTCAAATTCTCCAACATTATTTTCAATCAAATAGCTTGACATGCTATTGCATTTTCTAGTATGTATTCATCCTCTATTGTAGATTGAGAAAGTATTGGTTGCTTCTTATATACCCATGAAATTTCACCTTGGTCCATATGAAATACATAAACAAAAGTGCTCTTACTATCATCCAAACTTCCAACCCAATCACTATCTATATAACCAAGCAAACCAAATTCTTTTTTTTTTTTTTTTGAAAAAAGAGGGGTAAAAACTTTATTGCAGAAAAGAACAAAGAAGTACAAAATAGCCCAAGGCCTAAACCCCAGGAACCACTAGAAACCACAGAAAAACCGAAGAGGCATACTCAACTTTCCCTGATTCCACTTACATCCTCTGTCAACGTTCTCTCCAAGTCATGACGTAACTCACTTGTCAGCTGCTCCCACTCATCAATCCACCAACCATCTTCATTTCCAGGTGCCCACTTTGCCAAACTATCAACTGCCCTATTCCACTCCCTTGGAATATGGATATAAGAAACTAAATCCATCATAGAACTAACCTGTAAAATCTGTTGCACTATCAAAGACAACTCCCAACTAACATCTGAATACTTCCTCTCAAGAAGAAGATTCACAAGAACCTGAGAGTCAGATTCACAAATCACCTTGCGCCACCCTAGAGCATGTACCCTCTGCAGAGCATAAAGAATAGCCATTCCTTCCATTCGATTAACAGTTTGCATCCCTTTATTGACAAAAAATATAAAAACCACCCTACCAAAAGAGTTCCTACCAATCCCACCTATACCAGCCAACCCTAGATTACCTCTAGAGGAACCATTAGTATTAACTTTTAAAATGCCAGCCGGGGGGGCCTTCCACTTCCCTATCCTCTGGACTTTATGTTTCACCCTCCTACCTCTCCTAACATAGGCAGAATTTGGAGAAATTCCTTGAATTCCAAACCTGTCCACCAATATAGCATCATTCCTCTCAAGAGGCATCACCACCTCACTTTTAGCTAAGACTGTGTCCTGGATCATACCCAAAATTCTAGTCTAGACCTGCTGAATCCCCAAAGCTTCCCCCCAAAAAATTCTTCGATTACATTCTAGCCAGACTTTCCATAGTAAGAAGGTAGGACCAAAATACCAAACATCCTGTAAGAAGGGAGCCAGGGATGGGGGCCTCCCCAGTCTCAACCAAAAATCCATCAAAGAGGAGGCATGAAAGCACGAGCACTTCCAAACCTCCCACTAGAAATGCCATAACTGTAGAGTGAAAGAGCATTGGAAGAATAAATGCATAGAGTCTTCTTCCTCCCTATTACAAGGGATACATCTCAACGGACCAGAAAAACCCCTTTTCCAAATATTGTCCCAAGTTAGGCACCTGTTCCAAGCCAAGGTCCAAATAAAGCAATTACATTTTGGCCAAGAAAACTGACTCCAAACTTTCTTCCACCATTGAACCTCCCCTCCTACCAGCTGTTGGGAGAGCAACTCCTGATAACCAGAGGAGACAATATAAATGCCCTTGGGATTAGGGGACCAGGCCAGCACATTTTCACCCCTAAGGGCATTACAGTCCCGCCCCGAAAGAATGAGCAGGAGCTCAGCCCGCTCTGATTCCAAACCAAAAGTAGGCCACTCCCCCGGAGTCTTCCACCTTGCCTCCACCAGCTGACCCTGAGGTTAAAAGGATTTAAAGTTGCATACTCTTGACCATCCAACATTACAGAAACTCTGAGCCAACCTGTGCAAATGAGGGTACTGAACAACCAAGGGAGGATACCCATCCCAAGTGTCATGCCAATATCGAGCCTCTGAGCCACTTTTGCAGATCCAATGTAAGCCACCCTTAATGAGCGCCGCTCCTTTCTTGAGAGTACTCCAAATCACAGAGACTTTCCCACACAAACCATATCAAGGAATATCAATATGGGGATCCCTGGAAAGTACTTTAGAGACAAAATTCTAGCCCAGGCCCATTCATTTTCCACACACCAACGCCAATACAATTTAGCAGCCAGAGCAATACCAGTTAGCACTGATTGCTGTAGACCAAGACCACCAAACCGTTTTGGGGTACAGACAATCTCCCATTTGACAAGACTCCACTTGGTTGCCGATAGATTACCAGCCCACAAAAATTGTCTTGCTAGGGAATCCAATTCCCTAACAAAGCTCAACGATGCCACCTGAACCATACTCCTATAGAGAGGAAGAGCTTGAACCACATATTGAATCAGTTGGACCTGTCCAGCAAAGGATAGCTAGCGGTGGGTCCAATGAGTAACTTTGGCCCGGAACTTATCAAGAATGGCCTTCCATGACTCCTTAGAATGCCTACCACAAGAGATAGGAATGCCGAGGTAGGACATCGAAAGACTTCCAATTTGGAATCTAAGTATCTGAACAATTCTCCTCTGAATAGAAAGGGGAGTATTAAAGAAATAAATGGAAGATTTGTCCTCGTTAATCATCTAACCTAAAGCAGCAAGATAAACATCCAACACTTTGCAAATATTAGAAGCTTCTCGAATGGTAGCCAAACCCATCATGGCAGTATCATCCACAAACTGAAGGTGAGATTCCACAAGAAGCCCTCCTCCCCATTGCCAGCCCTAAATAAAGCCCCCTTCAACATTCTTTTTTATCAACCGCCCCAGACCTTCTGCCAAAAGAAGAAACAAATAAGGAGATAGGGGATCGCCCTGCCGTAATCCCCGAGAAGCACCGAAAAGGTTAGAATGTTCCCCATTAATCAAGACTGAGAAAGAAGTCGAATTCACACAACTCATAACCCATCGAATCCATTCCTCCTCAAAACCAAAGGCACCCAGCACCCTTTGGAGAAAAGACCAATGGACTCTATCATATGCCTTAGCCATGTCCAACTTAATGAACATAGCCTTGTCTTTGGAATTGGCCATAGAATGAATAGTCTCAGTTGCCACAACCACCCCATCCAGGATCTGGCACCCCATCACAAATCCACTCTATTCTTCAGAAATTAACATTGGAAGCCACTTTTTATAATTTTATAAATAACATTGCATAGAGAGATAGGACAAAATTGACTAATCCGATTAGCCCCTTCCCCCTTGGGGATGAGAGCAAGGAAAGTAGAATTCAGAGCCCAAAGCATTTGCTTGTTCCTCTGGGATTCTTGCACAACTACCAGTAAATCAATCTTGATAATATCCCAAAATTCTAAGAAGAACTCAATCAGAAAGCCGTCTGGACCCAGAGCTTTTCCTTTTTTCATCTGGAAAACAGTCCCTTCTAATTCCTCTAAAGAGATGGCAATCATAAGATGCTCATTCATTTCCAAAGAGACTAAAGAAGGAATATAAGAAAGGACCTGGGCCTCTTCAATCGAGTCCCCCTGTGAAACCTCCTTAAATAAAGACTCAAAATATTGCACAGCTTCACTGAAAATATCCTAAGAGGAAGAGATCATCTCTCCTCTATCATTCACCAAGGTAGATATGGAGTTACCATGTTGTTTGGCCTTAACTGTATTAAAGAAGAAAGAAATATTCTTATCACCTTCCTGAAGCCATTCAACACAAGCTTTTTGTTTCTAGTAGATTTCCTCTCTCAGTTCCCACTCCTCCAGAGTTTTCAAAGCCCTAGCTTCCTCCCGCAACAAATAATCTAACACCCCTTCTTCCCTTAGCATCCTGGTAATATCATTCAACTCAGCCTGGGCTGCATATTTCTCTTGGAAAATATTACCAAAGCAGTACCTATTCCATCTTTTAAGCTGATATTTAACATATTGTAGTAGTTTAGTGAAGATATACATTGCTGTCCCAAAGGCCGATCTACCATCCTTCCACCATTCAGCTACATAGCCATACAGATCTGGGTCCCTTAACCACATAAGTTGGAACTTAAAAGGACGCTTCTGAGGCATCCGGTTGGAGGAGATAACTAACTTAATGGGCCAATGATCCGACCCTCTCCAATCTAATATCTCAGACCTGGATGACCATAATCCACCCACCCAAAACTAGGATATCATGAAATGATCTAGTCGCTCCGCAATGCAGTGATCTCCTATTCTTCTATTATTCCAGGTGAACTGGCCATTACTAGGCTTGATATCCATGAGATTGAGTTTCGAAATATTATCCCGAAGAAGCACAGAGGAGGGCTCAAGTCTTGCCATACCCCCCCATTTTTCAGAGAGATCAAGAATAGCATTAAAATCTCCAGCAATAATCCATGGCAGATAAGGGAATAGTCCATGAACAAAATGAATATTATTCTATGTAAGGATCTTACCCTGGAGCTCAATAGGGGCATAGACATTGGAGAGAAGAACAGACTCTCTAGACTCATAGCACAGAGAGACCAAGGATACCGATGATCTAAAAGATATCCACCACATAGGCCTAATCTTACGAGGGTTCCAAAGGCAAGCTACCCCCCCTGAAGAACCCTAAGCACCAATGCACTGACACTGACCATTCTTCCACAATTTAGGAGCTATACTCATCATACTCTCAATAGAAACTTTGGTCTCTTGCAGAAAAAGAACATCGGGAGAATGAATTCTAACCAATTCTCAAACAGCTTTTTGTCTAGGGCCGCTGTTCAAGCCCCTTGCATTCCATGAAATAATGATCATTTTTGGGAAGCTGAGAAATGAGAATCCAAGGTCTTGACAGCTCTTGACTCCACCAGATTCTTCCCAATCATTTTAATCTTCTCCATGTCCTTCTTACGGCCACTTTTACCACTTTTCTCAGAAACCCCTTTCTTGCCATCCTTCTGAAGAATACCCAAGAGAGGAGAAGACTTACCACGCTTATCCGTATCCGAAACTACACTCCTTGTAGGAAGGGCCACATCCCCTGCATCTTGACCTCGATCAACATTTAACCCCTAAGGCACCTGAGCCCCTGCCTATCCAACAGTGACCATAGGCATAGCAGGTTCAACCTGTGTAACAGGAGGAGGGTCAGAAGAGACAATCCCATGATCAGGCTCCACAACCATTTGGGCCAAGCTACTAGATCTCCAAATAACTTTTTGCTGCCCCAGCTCATCTAGGACTTCAAATCTATTAAAGCTATCCTCCTCCTATCTCTCGATCACAGTCCTCTTGTGACCTCTATTACGATTGCGAGCCTTAACCTGTACAAAACCCTCAACATCCTTTTTCTCTCCTAAATTTGACTTCTTCCCTTTATCAGCCCCAAAATTGTGACGAGGAGGGGGCGGAGGTTGCTGATTGACTGACTTGGCCTTCGGGCACCTACGCAGCAGGTGACCATATTCATGACAAAGTCGGCACCGGAAGGGAAGGGTTTCATAATCAAGTTGCTGCACCCAAGAATATGGCCCTGCGCACATTTCAACTTCATTTGGCAGTGGTCTACTCAAATCAAGCTCCACACAGATTCAAGAAAAAGTCATGACCTTCTTCCCAAGGGTTTGGGTTGAGGACCCTACCAGTTTCCCCAACATCGAAGCTAGCATATGGAAAACATCCTCCCGACAACACTCTATTGGAAATCTGGGTAGCCGAACCCACACTGGGACCCGATTCGAAAGCTCCTCAGAAGGGTTAAATCCTGCATGCCATGGCTTGACAAATAGCCCAACCTGGTTGTAAAAATATGGCCCTCCTTCAAATACCCTATTATGATCTGACATGCAAGTGAATGTAACCATGAAAAAGTTGTTCGCAAGCAATGTGACCTCCATTTCACCCTTCGGCTCCCAGATTCTCTGAGCCCAGTTTTCTAGAAATTGAAGGGATACTCTTAAACCCAAAAATTTACAGTACAATGAATGCTTTGAATAGTATTCCACATCCTCAGCAATCATCTCGTAAGGGATTACCAATTTAGGTCTTTCTTTACATCTCTCCAGGCACCCATTAATCTTTGTGATCCGGGAACTGTTGGATGTATTCGGTGCTGCAACCCCAGAATTTTGAGCAAAAAGGGCATTATCAAACACCCTCTCCCCTTGATTTAGCGGATGCATGTCCTCCGCATCATGCAAAATGATGTCCGATGACACCCTAGATGACCCACCGTTCGAAATCCTTCCACCAACCTGGATTAGACACCGTGGGGGACCCCAACCGAGGCATCGCTCAACCCCCGATCCTCTCTGCCTGCAAAACAACCCAAGAGCCAAAATCACCTGGCCAAAATGGTGTCACAGGCCAAACACCAGCCCTCCCGCTGACTACAACCCTTCCCCCCATAGGCGTATGCTCAAAAATCTTTGAACAGAGCTAGGGCATGACTGCCCTAGCTCAACGACCTTGCACAGACGCCCATCCGCCAAGCCTCGTTCTGTTCCTCCTTGAGCTTTTTCAACCAAATTCATTTTCAATAGTATAAAATACTAAATCCTTTGGTGTCATTCACATACCTTTAGATCCTTTTTCCCTCTTGTTAATGGGAGTCTTTTGGAGTTTCCATAATTCTAGAAATTAGACTTACCGTATGCATTATATCAGGTCAATTTTCACTCAAATACATCAAGATTCCAACCAAACTTATAGACAATGTTGGATTCTCATTACTATTGCAATCTTCCTTGCTCAACTTTAGACCTATGACTATTGGTGTTGGTACTACATTACTTTTTTCATTTTAAATCTCCCCAAGATCTGATTTGCATATTTTTCTTGAGAAATAAAAATGCCATCATGCACTTATTTTACTTCTATGCCTAGAAAATACTTCAAGAGACCCAAATCTATCATTTCAAACTCACTTTTCATGGCCTTTTTGAAATCAGCGATGAGAAATCATCATTCCAAGTAACATTTAAATCATCTACACATAAGACAATAATTAAAAATTTTCCATTAGTTGCCTTGATATAAAGAGTGGGCCCACCATTGCTTTTTCTAAATCTATTTCTCATCAAATATAAGTCAATCATGTTGTACCATGCCAGTGGAGCTCATTTCAACCCATAAATATCTCTTTGCAGCATATAAACACTCCACAATTTTTGCCAAGCCATCTACAATTTTTTCTTGGATAATAAATTTAAACTAACATAATGAAGAAGTCCATACCTAAGATGCCATAGCTTTAATGTGTCTTCAATCACATTCTTTAGTTCTAATTTCTTATGTACTATAGTGCATACATTCTTGGGAGGTGCAACAATGATTTTAGAAGAGAAACATGTCTCAATTCTCAAAGGAAACATGTCGTTCTTTGTCATTTGAACTGTCACAACTATTTTCTTACTCCCATTATTCTCATGGATGACACAATTCTCATTTTCCATCACCACTTTATAACAATTTTGAATGATTTGTCCAATACTCATCAAATTGTGCTTCATACCCGGTGAAAAATAAATATTTTGAATCTTCTTCTTCTCACCTTGCTTGGTGTGGATCATGATAGATCCCTAGTCCACAATAGGAATGGTTTCATTGTCCCCCATTCTAATTTCAAATTACAAATTTTTATCAATAAAATAAAATAAATTTTCATTACCACTCATGTGGTTGTTGCAACCACTATCCAAATACCACACCTTAGAACTACCTTCTTAGCCAATGTTTCGCATGATGAAGGCCACGAAATTATTTGCTTCACCCACATTCACAAAAGCCACATTTGCACTTTTCCTAACCTATATAGTTTTCTTTTTCTACCACTCACTTCCATAATGCCTAAATTTGTGGCTATAATAAAACTCCACATTTCTCTTGTTAGATATGTAGTTTTTCTTTGTTCCTCTAGAGCAATTTTGAGAGTTTCTTGCTCCCTCTTAGCTACCTTCTTGTCCTAAGGCTTCTCCTCCAATATTTCTTTGTTTGGAGTTACCATGACCTCTACCTCTAGAGACTCTACCAAATACATTTCTTTCTCTCCTAGTACCTCTTGCATTGGTTTGAGCTTTAAAATCTTGATGTTGGAAAGATGTTCCTGATCTATTAATTTGGTGCTCATGTGTTTGGAGAATACCCATCAACTCATCCATAGTCAAATTAGTTAGGACTTTTGCCTCTTCAATGGTCATCACAAGATTATCATACTTTTGGGGTAGGCTTCTTAAAATTTTATCCACTATTCTTTTCTCCTCATATTCTTCTCCATTTGACTTCAACTGGTTTATCAAACCAAAGATTCTTGAGCTAAATTTTGTAATATACTCATTTTATTTCATTTGAAGATTCTCAAACTCTCTTCTAATCGTCTGTAGCTTCACCACATAGTATTTATTAGTCCCTTTAAAATTAATCTCAAGGATATCCCATGCTTCTTTTGAATAGTTATCCGCAATAATTTTTGGAAAAATAATCTCTTTAATGGCTACCTCAATCAATCTTATTACTTTTGCATCTGCCTTACTTGACCCCTTCCACTGAGTCCTTTGATTATTTATGAGGGAATAATAATGAGATGGTTCTATCACATCATTGAATCCATCCACCAAAAAATCTCACAAATCATTTGCAATTATAATGGTTATCATCTTCTTTACCCAAGTATTATAATTTTTGTAATGTTCTCGATGATACACTTGAGAGTAAGTACCTATTAGAAACCACTTGAGGGAAAAGTTCCCAAGGAAAACCAATTGAGGGAAATTATGGAAGGGAATATACCTGAGGAGGCAAAGGCTACAAGGATAGAAGTTATTAATGTGAAATTCAACTAATTAAAGACAACTATGAATCACATAATTCCTAATATTCACCAGATACCAAAAGTAAGCCAAATAGAGAAGATCTCTCACTTCCAAAATGGAAAAAAACAAAGAAATCCAAAAAAAATTACCATACAATAAAATAATCCAAATCAGGTGTCCAAAATAACCTACAAGATGACCTTATAAAAGGATTTGAGGAAGCTTCCCAAAAGGACTACAAAAATTGTGACAGGTCGACAAGTTACGATTAAAAGAATAAAGAGTAGATCCCTCTATTAATTAAATAAGTCCTTTTGATATTTTTTTTAAGGACCATTTATTTAATTACCCTAATTAAATATTTTATTAAAACTTAGGGACATTACAAATCCTCACCACCCAAAAATTTCTTGTCCTCAAGAAATTTTCTATCCAATCCATACCATCAATTCCTCAATCCCAAATCAAAAGCACAAGTAGATGATGTGAGTTCACATCAGATCTCTTTTGCAACACATAATCATACAACTTTTTCTATGCAAATCTAATATAGACATTATTTTACTCTTCACTATGAAGCCAATGACTGCAATAAATGAAATCCTTTATGTTGTGATATTCAAAAATCACTTAAGGTATGGTCATAGGCATAGACATTGATGCTAGCACAAACTTAGCGACTGACACAACCATTATGATCACTATTATACTCCTTATTGGAAAATTCCCTCTAAATAAAACCTATAGAATATTCACAATGGATAAAGCCTTATTTCTAAGTAGCTCATAGAAGTGAATCACAATCATGAGTACCCTATTGATGGGAGCCTCAATGGATAGATACTTGATGATAGTATGTAGACATTACAAAAGGCAAGTTGTATAGTCAATTATCTAATGTTCCTCAATAAAGGGAGTCTTAGTGGAGATTATGTTAGTGAAGGGGTCCTTAGTCATAAGTACCTTAGCAACATGAGCAATGAAGGGTGCCTCAAAAAAGTGAGTTTGAACGAATAGTATCTCAGTGAAGGGAACCTTGACAAAGAGTAACTTAGCAAAGGGAACCTCGACCATGACTACCTTGACATAGAAAGTCTCAAAAAAGAGTACCTTAGTGGTAGAAAAAACCTTGATGACATACAAAATTTCAGCTACAAAGAGAGGTTTGGAAGAATAGTAAAATTTGATGATGAACAGAGCCTTGAAAATTGACATCTCCTTAGTAATGTACACTATGATAGAAGTAGAAACAATAATGGACATAGACATAGTGATAGACACATAATGGTGATAGAGACAACCATGATGATGATGACACAACTATGACTATCCTGACAATGATAGACATAGCCATAATGATGATAATGAGAACAACAACAATCACTAACACTTACTTGATGGTAGTAGACACAAACTCAATGATGACAATAGGTAGAGAATCAATGATGACAAGCACAGACTTGATGATGATGATGGACACAAAATTGATGATGATGATAGATATGAATATAGTGATGATGATGATGGGCACAAACTTGATGACAAGAGACACAAACTTGACAATGATTACAGATATGGACTGGACAACAATGATGGACACAATGACAGTGAACGACACAAACTCAGCAAAGGTATATAGTGATGAAAAATGTACACAATGATAGTGATAGACACAAACTCATAAATGAACATGTTGAAAAATTAACTACAATTATGGACATGGACTTGATGATATACATAGACTTGGTGACGGTGACTAATATGACAATGGTCACAAACACACATCCTAGGCGGTGGACATGACTAGGGGTATGGATACAGCTTTGATGATAGACACATACTTTTTGACAACAAACACAACCTCCATGCTTGATAGTACCTTAAAGGAAGATACAACCAAAGGATAAACTCCATATTCAACCAATTGTGGTTTCTCTTGCTATGAATCATTTGTAGCATCTCAATAAATTTGAACAATTTCTTGTAGAGCTTTTTGTTTCTAAGGATCACCTATAGGGCCTAAATTTTCATTGATGTGATCCATGAGTGCTAGATTGATGAAATTAGTGCAGAGATCTTCTTCACCATTTTCATCATCTTTAAGTTCCATGTGCTTTCCACCCTTAGCCATAACAATAGAATCTTGTGAATCCTCACATGACTCTTCATTTTCTTCTTGCATTTGTATGACTTTATTCTATAGAAACTTATCAGTCTCTTACTTTAGACCATTTTTTGAAGAGTTTATTGCACTAAGATAATAGATGCCTAATTCCCAAGTCTATATAATCCTTAAGACATATGTCATTCTCCCATCCACCAATCAGCTAATCTTTCTTGATTTCCTTCAATGTCTCAATCAATGCATCACCTGACACCATTATTTGAATTCAATACCTAATAGGTTGGGAAGATCATCATCTCTAATACCACCGTACTATTCCTAATGGCACACCCGAGAGTAAGTACTTGATGGAAACCACCCAATGGAAACAACTCTAGAGAAAGTACTTGAGGTAGACCACCTAATGAAAATTCTTTGAGGGAAACCACTTGAGAAAAAACCACCCAAGGGAGCCACACTGGAGGTAGTCAAGGCTGTGTCAAAGGGAGTCAAGTTTTTATTAGAGGAAACTTGATGTCATGTGAGAGAAAACTAAAGGCTACAAAAAATGTGCTAAATTCCTTGAGGAAGCATATATAAATGTGACATTGAACTAATTGAAGATAACTATGAATCAATTAATGTTAGATATTCACTAGATACCAAAAGTAACCCACACGAAGATAGTTAATAAATTATAGATAATTTTCTTTCTTATATTTCATTAAAAGATGGGACTTGGACTTGCAAGATCCAAACAAGTAGTATACAGGATAGAATAGGGTGCAATTAAATCCCAACAAAACTATAAAAGCCAAATAGGTGGAAGATCTCTCACTTCAAAAATGACAAACAACACATAACTCCAACATGAATTCACATACAATAAAATAATCCAAATTGCATGGCTAAAAAAAACTACAAGATGGCCTTATAAAGGGCTTCAAGGAATCTTCCTAATGGATTACAAAAATGTCGATAGGCCAGCATGTTACCAAAAAATAAAAAATAAAAGAGCAGCCCACTCTATTAATTATATCAATTAATTAAATAAGTCCTTGTGATATTATTTAATTTTTGAGACCATTTAATTAATTAACCCAATTAAATATTTTATAAAAAATTGGAGACATTACAGTTTTGTCCTTTACAGGATGGTGGATTTTCCTAAGTCTTTCCTTCATCTCTAGCCATGTTTTTTGCACAAACAAATTCAATACCAAGAAAAACAAATGCCCAAATACATAAGGATTTAGTGGTGGCTCTGATACCATGTCAAGAAACTACAGAAGAAGGGGTTTATTAACTCTAGTAGAGCTACTCAATAAAATAATTTCCAAGTCACTCAATCAAAATAGGAAGCACTCACCCAAAATGAACACCAAGACAAGGTCATGCAAATGTTAACCCTTGGTAATCTTACTTTTTAACTTGCTGCCAAAAATTAATCATAAAATTCCAAAAAATACATGAACAAAACTTGTTATTTTATTTTGCCTTACAACCAAACATAGAATGGAATAAAGAAAATGGAGACAACACAAACACAAGAGCTGGAGATATGCAAGTTTTCTTGCTTGCTTGTTTTCTATTAAACTAAAATGAACTATTACAAATATACTTGTTTTCTATTAAACTGAAATGAACTATTAAAAATTTGGAAGGGAATAAACTTCAAACTTAGAAAACTAAAATAGCTACTACTATTGTTCATAAAATAAACTTGCAGCAATATGTGGCTGCATACAATAACCTCAGAGGAATCACTACTCAGACATGACAATCTTTGGTGTTGATGTCTGCCTAACTGAATGAAATGATTTAAAAATTCAACAATATCACACATTACAACATGTATCCCTCTATACCCCTCTCTACCATTTGATAACCAAATAATTTAAAAATACAACAATACCACACATTAGAACATGTATCCCTTTATTGGCCAGTGGCTAACTAGCCAATCAAATTGTGTTTATTATATTTTTTTTATTCAATAAAAAAATAGAGACAATTGCATAATATTATTGAAAAATAGTTTAGTCATTTATGCGGCTGCATAGAAGCTAGCCCTCTATAACCCTCTCTACCATTTGATTAGTGACATTCCCTTCCTTGTTCAAATGCACAGTTGCAAGATAATCTTATACAAATGTAGTTGTGCTATGTACACCAATAAAAAATGGTAAAACATCAAACAAACTACTGAATTTAGTAATCTAAATTTCCCAGAAAGTCTTATCAATAATCCTAAAATTTTGAGACAAAGGAGAAAAATCTACCACAAGTGGAATACATCTTTTAACAAAGATTCTATTTCATAAAAAAAGCCAATGCAGATTCCTTAGAAAAAATATTTGGGTTGAAGCATGAATGAAAAGTATATCAGATATAGGAGTAGGAATCCCCTATCATGTCATTAGATTTGGCCTATTTTCAACTTAGTATCATGTTATTGTTTCTCCTCTTCTATTTCTTCACAAGTGTTCACCCCATTCTCCAATTATTTAGACCTATACCTTCTATGCATGGTAATATTTCATGAGTATTTTCTAGTCTATTGTCTGTTTGGTTTGTGGAAATTAAAAAACCCAGATTTGTGAAAGCTTTGGTTTAGCTAAATCAAAGTTTTGCATATCTTCATTCCAATTTTAAAATTTTTTCTAAAATTGTTTGTTTCACTCAAAAGATGCATGTGAAGTGCATAAGCTTGGAGTTCAAGAATTTTTTTTAAAAGTAGTCCAATCTATTATTTATACACTCCTTAAAAATCAAAGACATGTTTTTATTTTCAATTCCTACTTGCTAGTAGGAAGTTGGAAAACCTACTTTTGAAGGAAAATTGGAAGTCCTATATGCTAATTCCATTTTGCAAAATTTGAAACAAATGCACAAATTTTCAAATCTGGGTTTTGAAAAAGCCAATTCCTATCATCTTCCAGGAACCAAACAATATTTTTTTTCTAGAATGTCTCCAATGCTTAGCAAGCTATATATAATCTTAGTATGTTGAACTATGCAAGTTGTGTCTTAAGTCGATTTTACTGAGCTATATTTCAATGCAAATGGTAATTTAAATGCAAATTATTTTCATCAATAAAACAATAATTGATGGCATAGTTTCTTTTTGATCAATTATTGGCAACATTTTTTTTGGTCAAAAAAAAGTTGAACCGTAACCCTTGTATTATTATAAAAGTATGTAAAGAATTCCATTCACATGGAATCTCAACCAAAGTGGCTAAATCAGTTTGTTTCCCAACCGATAATAGATTAATAATTTAAATGGTACTGACTAGAAGGCTTAAACAAAAGTTGTGAATAGATGATTACATAAAATTTTAAACAAATTATGTAGTGAATATCATCCTTGTACAGAGTAACTGATGATAAAATTTGAAACTAATTATGAGTCAAATATAGTAATTAAACATATTAACACATACTTTCACATGCTTCAACAAAATTTTAAACTAGTTATACATTAAATGTCAACCTTATACATCAAAAGGAATCAAGTAAATAAATATAAAAGAGAAAGGAGCATCCTGATGATGGATCATAGAGTGTGAACATTTTTTTAGTATAACATTTTTTTTTATCCATAATCAGGATGCATGCAAAAGAAAAGAAAGAGAAAATAGCATTCTTGTGATGATGGATCATGGGTTGTGATTGGAAATGTTATGTTAAAAAAATGTTCACACAATCAAATCTTGAAAGAAAATAAGACTGATGGATTGCAGATATCAGATAGCTCTAATTTATCAGTATTACAAACAAAATTATGTCACATTCATTAAAAAATAGTTAGCATTTTACCTTTTCTTGAGAATGTTACAACTTCCTCACTATGATTTGAATCCTTTGATACAAATTTTGTAGACTTGGACACATCCTCTTCTATGTGGCATCTACATTTAGTAGCTTCCTTTTCTTTCTCCATTCGCCACTTCTTCTTTGTCTCTTCTTCCATTTCTCTCTTCTTTCTCTAATGTTCAACTTGTTTAATTATTTCTACTCTTAGCATAGAACACAATGATAAAATTGTAATAAAATTGTAATTGTGAATTCCTTTCTGAGAAATATCGATTCTAATCTACAAGAACATAAATTTTGAGAGAGGTACTTGTTAGAGCATTTCCAATAGAAACAGATAGAGGAGTTTCATTCTCTTCATCAGAGAGGTCTTACTGTGGCTAAATACGAGAGCAGGTTTCTCGAGCTCCTTCCTTATGTAGAATACATGAAGGATGAGAAAATGCTGGTGCATTGCTTTATCATGGGTTTATCGATGATTTTCCTATATTGTAGGAGTTTGCAAATTTTTTCCTTCAGAGCTCCCTGGTAGGCCTCCACCTAGAACAATGGATTTTCATATTAATCTTGTGCTAGGAATAGAGCCAATGTTGAGAGCACCTTACAGGATGACTACCCATGAGCTTAGTGTACTAAAGATTCAATTGGAGGAACTGTTAGAGAAGGGGCATATTCAACCTAGTGTGTCACCTTGGGGTGCACCAGTGATTTTCATAAAGAACAAGGACGAATCACTTATGTTGTGTATTGATTATCAGAAATTGAACAAAGTAACCATCAAGAACCAATACCCTCTTCCTAGGATTGTTGACCTCTTTCACTAGTTGCAGGGTGCTCAATCATTTTCAAAGATTGATCTTAAGTCTGGTTATCATCAGTTAAGGATTGTGGATAGTGACAACCCTAATACTGCTTTTCGTACTAGGTATGGTCACTACAAGTTCACCATGGTACCATCTGGCCTCATGAATGCTCCAGTTGTATTCATGAGCCTCATGAATGGAGTATTTCATAACTTTTTGGATAAGTTTGTTGTTGTTTTGTTGGATGACATCTTGATATATTCTTGTGATGAGAAGGAGCATGAAGGACACTTGAGAAAGGTATTGTAGAAGTTGAGGGAGAACTAGTTGTTTGGTAGCTAGTCAAAGTGTGCATTCTTTATACCTGAGATACATTATTTGGGACATGTCATATCAAGCAATGGTGTCTTAGTAGACCCATCAAAGATTGGGGCCATCATGGATTCACCAACACCCACCAGTGTCATTGAGGCGAGGAGCTTTATGGGACTAGCAAGCTATTATCGACACTTCATTGCAGGATTCTCTAGATTGGAACACCCCATCACATCTCTTCAAAGGAAGGGAAAGAAGTATGAGTGGACAGAGAAGTGTGATAGAGATTTTCAAGAGCTCAAGAGAGCCCTCATGAGTGCACTGATTCTTGTAGTACTAGATCCATTTTTAGACTTTATGGTGTACATTGATGCACCTTTGGATGGTATAGGGGCAATTCTTATGTAGGATGGTTGAGCTATTTCCTTTGAGTCTAGGAAGTTGAAGACTCGTGAACTCAATTACCCTACTCATGACCTAGAACTTGTAGTAGTGGTTCATGCCTTAGTAAGGTGGTGACACTTTCTACTAGGTCATAGATTTGAGCTTCATTCCGATCACCAGAGCTTATAGTACATATTCATGTAGCCAAACCTTAATGCTAGGCAGAGAAGGTGGATGGAGTTCCTTTGTGAGTATGATTTTGATGTTCATTACATCAAAGGGAAGGAGAATGTAGTTGCAGATGCCTTAAGTAGAAGGCACCATGAGCTATCATCTATGAATACTTCTACTAATTTGAGGGAGAGGATTCTTTAGCACTTGCCAATGGATGAGCTTTACACAGAGGTTAGTCAGGTGGTGCATTCTCAAAGACCCTTAGAAGGGAAGTATTCAGAGTATTCCTTAGAGTTTGATGGACTCTTGCATCATAGAGGACGTATGTATGTACCTTCCATTGGGGGTTTGCGCAAGCTCATTATACTTGAGGCTCACTGAGCACCCTATGTAGTGCACCCTAGTGTTAAGAAGTTACATGTAGATCTAGGGTAGTTATATCATTTGGCCAGGCATGAGAGTGCAGATTGCTAACATAGTTATGAGATGCCTTGAGTGTCAGAGGGTGAAGGCAGAGCATCGTCATCTCGGTGGGCTCCTTCAGCCTCATGAGATTTCAGATTGGAAGTTCGATGTTATATCTATGGACTTTATTGTGGGACTCCCCTTGTCATCTCGTCACCATGATGCCATTTTGGTGACAGTTGACACGTTGACCAAGGCTGCCCACTTCTCTTCCATGTGTACTACATACACAACATTGAACATAGCTCATGTTTTTTAATGGGATATTGTCAGACTTCATGGCATTCTCCATAATATCATCTTTGATAGAGACTCCTTGTTCACTTCATCTTTTTGGAGAGATTTGTAGGTAGCATTGGGCACTAGGCTCAATTTTAGTAAAGTGTACCATCCTTACACTGATGGGCAGATCGAGCAAGTGAGTTAGGTTTTGGAGGAAATGTTGCATATGTATGTGATGGACCATCAGGTCAAGTGGGAGAAATACCTACATGTTTTCAAGTTTTATTATAACAATGGGCACCATTCCTCCATAGGTATGCCACCTTATGAGGCCTTGTATGGAAGACCTTGTAGGATGTCGTTGAGTTGGGATAGGATCGAGGATCGAGTATCTATTGGCCTTCAATTAGTTAAGGAGATGGAGCAGTAGGTAACTCTGATTAGATTAAGAGAGGCTTAGGATTAGTAGAAGAATTATGCTAATGCAAAGAGGATAGATCAAGAGTATTAGGTTGGCAATAGAGTGTTCTTAAGGGTGCGACTGCACAAGAGTCCAATTTGATTTGGAAAGGGCTCTAAGTTGATGCCCCTATTCGTTGGACCATTCAAGATCCTAAAGAGGATAGGGCCAGTTGCCTACCATTTAGCCTTGCCACCTAGCCTATCATGCATCTACAATGTGTTTCACATTTTAGTACTTAGAGGATACATTTATGACGAGTCTCATATTATAGATTGGGATGCTTTTCAGGTGGAGTTAGCTGACCAGTTAGCATTGGAGCCTATCCACATTATTGCCTGACGGACACTATCACTTTGAGGTTGAGAGCTAGACCAGGTTAGAGTCTAGTGGGACTACTATGATAAGGTTATAGCCTCATGGGAGGATACAACACAGATGCAATCTCAGTACCCATATCTTTTTGATGAACTCCAGGAGGAAGTTCATGCCTAGTGGGGGAGGGTGTGAGGCCTTTCCTCGACCCATCCTAGCACCGATGATACATTATTATTTTGATACTCATGACTCGATATATCAGAACATTATTTGATGCACTAAACACTATTATACTACTCTACAATGTCTGATGCTTTACTTCAATTATTTGATTTCATCATTTAATGTTTTATGAACATGTATAATGATGAAATGTATGCAAAACTAACACATAAATTATGCAATTCTCATGGTCAAAAAAATGAGTAGAATTAGATAAACAATTGATTATTAGAAAATGGATGCTTTAATTTATATGGATTTTTTGATATGTAATTTACATAATGCATGTGATTTCTTGATCTACTAATGTGTACAATGAGTGTGTAGTAAATTTAGCCGAGGAAACTCAATGGAAAGGCAAAACTACACCACTTGTTAATTTTGTGCTATCTTGTATTGTAAATTACTTAAAGGTTTTTATTTGGTCATACTATTTTTCCCTAGCTTTTATTCATTCCTATTAAGTTGTTAAGTCTTAAAAGCATCAAATTTAAACACCCTAGGGGTCAAGGTGTGGGTGGGGAGTAATTTCTACCACTTTAGCCTCCTTGTTTGACTTTTAGGGTCACTCAAAAACTCTATTTTTGGTTGTTGCAAAAATTGGTTATCTCCTTCATGAGTAGGTGACTCAAAACTCCATCTTGAGTTTACTTGAAGTCTAGTTGAGTTAATGGTCATACTTAGAGGCATTTTTTGGAGAGATTTTTGTTGTTACCCAACCTCTAGCTTTGGAGGAAGTTTGAAGATTGAAGGAAGAAAAGGGAAAGCTCTTCTCAACCCACCATTTTCCATCACTCTTTGTAAAGGTAGGAGTTCTTCACTTCTTTGAGTTTTTCTTCATGTGCTCTTGCTTGAATCATGTTTGAATCTTGCATAAGGTTTTGTGTTTTTATGTATTACTTGCTCATGTATTGGGGTTGATTGGGAGGGAACTTATCTTAATTTCTTTGATGTTATTTCCATGCTTTCTTGATGTTTTTTTTTGAGAGGATTTCATGGGGATTGTTTTGGCATCACTCACCCTTGGATAGGGAAGAAGTGGCCATGTGCGAGGGTACAATCTTAGTTAGACCTCAATGGTGAGAGGACGGAAAGAGGGTAGGGTGTATGGGACCCTACTTGTCATCACATACCTTGTTGATATTGTGAAATCTTGAATATGGAAAGGAATAAACATCCTTGTGATAGTAGCCTCAAAAGGACCTTGTAAAAGAATGGAAATTCTTGAAGTTTTATCCTGGAAAGGGCCATGTTATGGTATAGTGATTGACATCTCCCATTGGGAAATCCACCTTCCCCCTAGTCAGGTCCTATGTTTGGATCTATTGTGCAAAATCGGGTTGGGATGCATGCTTGAATTGTTCATCTCATTGTGTTGTTTTAGGTCCATGTTGGTTCTTGTCTCTCCCATGGTTTCTTTGACGAATTGGAGACATTGAAGAAGTTATCTTGTGAAAGCCCTTGAAGAAATTTCAATTGAATTGTAATAATATGTAAAATGTATTTCAATTTTGATGTATTGGCAAAGATATCAAGTTTTCTTACTAGTTCTTTCTTGATGGAGCCTTGAACTAGGATGAATAATAGAGAACGAAAAATATTATGAAAATATCCTTGTATTGCTCTCTTGTGATTTTGAATTTTGCATGTTTTTAGGACAAAATAGAATGTTAGATAATGCTTTTGAATTCTAAATTTCTAAGTTTTCAACTATGTAATGAAAAGCAATTAGATATGTTAAAGTTTTCAATTTGATGTTATAAGTATTATGAGGAAATGGAAATTCTATATTGTGAGCGCAAAGCTAATTCTCTCATTGTTAAACATTCATAATTGACACAATTAATTCAATCAAGAATTATACATCGCCTTGTATTCTGGATAAAAAGAATATATCTGTTGTTATATAATGGTTAAATTAAGCATAAATTTTGATAGAGAAAGGCAAAATATAATCTTGTGTGATTCCTTGTTTTGGTATGGTTGCTAAAAAATGAATGTTGGCAATAGGATTGATCCATCCCTATATAAAATATATATATATATATATATATGGCAACCCTTAGAGAAAATTGATTTCAAAAAGAAAAAATTGCATCTCAGGACTGAAAAAGCTCTCTGGAAAATGTATGGGGAGAAATTTTATCACCCAAGACCACAGATAATATTCCCTAGGTTATTCTATTGAATTTTTAATTAAAAATTATTGCTAATTCTTTTGACAAGGTAACTTAAATATAATAAAATATATTTATATATCTCCTAATGCATTGTTGAGGCATTTCTTACTGCCTTCCCTCAACTATATAACTTTATGCATTAACTCTCCTAGCCACCTAGTCTCCACTAAATCAAGTTTCAAATCTTCTTTGCCAACTTGGGTGCAGGTCTATTACATCAGTATTAACTACATTTGTCAAAGGGAAGGGTACTTACTTATGGCCTCAAATCTTATCCCTTAATAAATCTATAAAAAAATAATAATAATAAGGGAAAACTTATGTCTCACCCACTTATACTTTTCTCCCCACACAACTCCTTCACCCTCATTACGCAAGGGTAGGCATGGTCCCCACCAACCTCTACCACTTGCTTTTACCAACTCACATGGACCATGTCTTGGGTGTAGGATGACATTTAAAAGTTAATAAAAAAATTAAAATTAAAAAGCTCTGTACTTTCCACCCACCCCCCAATGCTTCCCTCTTCCCCAATGTGTGACCCAATGGATGGGACAAAAGGAAGGGATAGGTCTAGATGCACAAGCCCTTAGGCAACACGTAGACCCTTGGGAAGTGGGGTCTTAGTCATGCCCACTTGGCATAGGGGGTGTAGGGGTGGGAAGTAGATCCTAGGACTAGGGAATGAGGGGGTGTAGGATAGATGTTTAGGCATTTTGTTTTATTTATTGTATGAGTGTAATTTAAATGTTAAAATTATTATTATTTTGTTAAGTTAAACTTAATTGTTAGTTTAGATTAGATTAGTATTAATTTAGTATTCAGATTTATAGATGCTTTAAGTTTCAAGAAAGTAATATTATGTTGTTATTTTGTTTGAGTAATCATTAGTATAAGATGTAAAGCTTTAGTTAGTATGTAGCTTTAGGGAAGTTAAATAAATGATAGTTAGTATTTAAATTTAAAAATAATTTTAAATTAAGAATGGTATTTTAAATTGTTAGATTTTTATCATCCCAACTTAAAGGTTTGAGTTGAATTCATGGTATATTAATTAAAATAGCTTTAATGCTTTATTCTCTAAATTATACTATTGGGAGATAAATTAGATTAATCTTAATATTGACCTTTTTACATTTGACTTAAATTTATAATACTTTGAAATTAAGCTTGGCTTAACTTATAGACTAAATTGAATTAAAACTAGTCTCAACCCCAATTGTAAATGATAAGTTAATGAGTTAGTTTAGGTTTTGATTAAAGGTATACTCATAGTTAGATTGGTTGAATAGTAAAAATTTATCTGTTCTACTAGAGTTTCGAATTCCCTGATATGTTTAATGGTTTAGAATTTAATATTGATCGAGATATTAAGTTAATAAGAGGTACTAGCCAATTGGATCACCTTTAGGGTTAGTGATTTATTTCTCGTAATTCAACTGTATCATTAAAACATATTTAAATTTATTATTGGATTTTCTAAGAGACCTTTCATTCACTCAGATAACCTCTGTGACGAAATGATCAAACTTAGTCACAAACCTTTTTCTTATCAATGGAGATCTTCATCTAGTCTTGTAGTACACAAGGCCATCTGAATCTTAAACCCTTCAGACAATTAACTTCAGTGTGCTTATACATCTAAACCTTGTCGACCATATTAACTTATTGAATCATTGTTCTTAGTTCTAAAAAAAGAACTTGTGTGCATTTTTTCCCTTATATTTTGGGCATGAAAATCACTATCTATATAACCAACCAACCCAAATTCATTTTCAATAGAATACAAAATACTAAATCCTTTGGTGTCATTCACATACCTTTAGATCCTTTTTCCCTCTTTTTACTGGGAGTCTTTTGGAGTTTCCATAAATCTAGAAATTAGACTTATCATATGCATTATATCAGGCCAATTTTTATTCAAATACATAAGGATTCCAACAAAACTTTTATACAATGTTGGATTCTCATTACTATTGCAATCTTCCTTGCTCAACTTTAGACCTATGGCTATTAGTGTTGGTACTGCCTTACTTTTTTCATTTTAAATCTCCCCAAGATCTGATTTGCATATTTTTCTTGGGAAATAAAAATACCATCATGCACTTATTTTACTTCTATGTCTAGAAAATACTTCAAGAGACCCAAATCTATCATTTCAAACTCACTTTTAATGGCCTTTTTGAAATCAATGATGAGGAAATCAATATTCCCAGTAACATTTGAATGGTCTACACATAAGACAATAACTAAAACTTTTCCATTAGTTTCCTTGAGGTAAAGAATGGGCCCACTATTGCTTTTTCTAATCTATTTCTCATCAAATATAAGTCAATCATGTTGTACCATGCCAGTGGAGCTCATTTCGACCCATAAATATCTCTTTTCAGCCTATAAACACTCCACAATTTTTGGCAAACCATCTACCATTTTTTCTTGGATAATAAGTTTAAACTAAAATAACCAAGATGTCCATACCTAAGATTACATAGCTTGAATGAGTCTTCAATCAAATTCTTTAGATCTAATTCATTATGTAGTATAGTGCATACATTCTTGGGAGGTGAAACAATGATTTTAGAAGAGAAACATGTCTCTATTCTCAAAGGAAACATGCAGTTCTTTGTCATTTGAACTATCACAACTATTTTCTTACTCCCATCATTCTCATGGATGACACAATTCTCATTTTCCATTAGCACTCTATAACCATTTTGAATGAGTTGTCCAATACTCATCAAATTGTGCTTCATACCACGTGAAAAATAAACATTTTAAATCTTCTTCTTCTCACCTTGCTTGATTTGGATCATGATAGATCCCTTGTAAACAATAGGAATAGTTTCATTGTTCCCCATTCTAATTTCAAATTACAAATTTTTATCAATAAAAGAAAATAAATTTTCATTACCACTCATGTGGTTGCTGCAACCACTATCCAAATACCACACCTCAGAACTACCTTCTTATCCAATGTTTCACATGATGAAGGCCACGAAATTATTTTCTTCACCCACATTCATAGCAGCCACATTTGCACTTTTCCTTAACTATTTAGTTTTCTTTTTCTAGCACTCACTTCCATTATGCCTAAATTTGTGGCAATATTAACACTCCATATTTCTCTTTTTAGATATGTAGTTTTCCTTTCTTCCTCTAGAGTGATTTTGAGAGTTTATTGCTCCCTCTTAGCTACCTTATTTTCCTAAGGCTTCTCCTCCAATATTTATTTGTTTGGAGTTACCATGACCTCTACCTCTAGAGCCTCTACAAAAGCCATGTCTTTCTCTCCCACTAACTCTTGCATTGGCTTGAGCTTTAAAATCTTTATGTTGGAAAGATGTTCCTGATCTATTAATTCGGTGGTCATATGTTTGGAGAATACCCATCAACTCATCCATTGTCAAAGTTGTTAGGACTTTTGCCTCTTCAATGGTCATCACAAGATTATCATACTTTTGGGGTAGACTTCTTCAAATTTTCTCCACTATTCTTTTCTCCTCATATTCTTCTCTGTTTGACTTCAACTGTTTTATCAAACCAAAGATTCTTGAGCTAAATTTGGTAATATACTCATTTTATTTCATTTGAAGATTCTTAAACTCTCTTCTAATCATCTGTAGCTTCACTACATAGAATTTATTAGTCCCTTTAAAATTAATCTCAAGGATATCCCATGCTTCTTTTGAATAGTTAGGTGGTGCAATTTTTGGGAAAAGAATCTCTTCCATGGCTACCTCAATCAATCTTATTGCTTTTGCATCTTTCCTCCTTGACCCCTTCCACTAAGTCTTTTGATTATTTATTAGGGAATCATAATGAGATGGTTCTATGACATCATTGAATCCATTGACCAAAAACTCCCATAAATCATTTGCAACCATAATGGTTATCATCTTCTTTACCCAAGTAAATTATAATTTTTGTAATGTTCTTGATGATACACTTGAGAGTAAGTACCTAGTGGAAACCACTTGAGGGAAAAGCACCCAATGAAAACCAACTGAGGGAAAGTATTGAAGGGATGGTACCTGAGGAAATTTTCCTAATGGAAAGTTCTTGAGGGAAATGACTCAAGGAAAACAACGCAAGGGAACCACACGGGAGGTATCCTAAGGCCATGTCATAAGGAGCCAAGGTTGCATTGTAGGGAGACAAGGCCAGGTCCAAGGGACACTAATGCCATTCAATAGGAATCAAAATCCTACAAGAAGGGAGGAAAAGGCTACAAGGATAGATGTTATTAATGTGAGATTTAACTTATTAAAGACAACTATGAATCACTTAATGCCTAATATTCACCAGATACCAAAAGTAAGCCACATATAGAGATGTAATAAATTATAGAAAATTCTCAAAATCATACTATAGACAAAGATGACACCCAAACAAGTTGTATAGAGGATGAAATAGGCTAAGGTTGAATCTCACTAAAATTCTAAAAGCCAAATAGGGAAGATCTCTCACTTCCAAAATCGAAAACAACATAGAACTCCAATAGGAATTACCATACAATAAAATAATCCAAATCACATGTCCCAAATAAGCAACAAGATGACCTTATAAAAGGCTTAGAGGAAGCTTCCCAAAAGGACTACAAAAATTGTGATAGGTCGACAAGTTACGATAAAAAAAAAGAGAGTAGATCCCTCTATTAATTAAATCAATTAATTAAATAAGTTCCTTTGATATTTTTTTAAAGGACCATTTCTTTAATTGACCTAATTAAATATTTTATTAAAACTTAGGTTCATTACAAATGCTCACAACCCAAAAATTTCTTGTCCTCAAGCAATTTTCTATCCAATCCATACCATCAATTCCTCAATCCCAAATCAAAAGCACAAGTAGATGATGTGAATTCACATCAAATCTCTTTTGCCACACATAATCATCCAACTTTTTCTATGCAACTCTAATATAAACATTATTGAACTCTTCACTATGATGCCAATGATGACAATAAATGAAATCCTTTATGTTGTGATATTCAAAAATCACTTAGGGTATGGTCATAGGCATAGACATTGATGCTAGCACAAACTTAGCGACTAAAAATGGAGGTAGTCAAGGCCGCATCGAAGGGAGTCAAGGTCGTATTAGAGGAAACTTGATGTCATGTGAGAGAAAACTAAAGGCTACAAAAACTGAGCTAAATGCCTTGAGGAAGCATATATAAATGTGACATTCAACTAATTGAAGATAACTATGATTCACTTAATTTTAGATATTCACTAGATACCAAAAGTAAGCCACATGTAGATATGTAATAAATTATAGATAATTCTGAATCTTATATTGCATACAAAGATGGGACTTGAACTTGCAAGATCCAAACAAGTAGTATAGAGGATGGAATAGGGTGCAATTGAATCCCAACAAAACCATAAAAGCCAAATAGGGGGAAGATCTCTCACTTACAAAATGACAAAAAACACATAACTCTAACATGAATTCACATACAATAAAATAATCCAAATTGCATGCCTAAAACACACTACAAGATGGCCTTATAAAGGGCTTCAAGGAAGCTTCCTAATGGATTACAAAAATGTCGATAGGCCAACATGTTACTGAAAAATAAAAAATAAAAGAGCAGTCTGCTTTATTAATTATATCAAGTAATTCAATAAGTCCTTGTGATATTATTTAATTTTTGAGACCATTTAATTAATTAACCCAATTAAAAATTTTATAAAAAATTGGGGACATTACAATTTTGTCCATTAAAGGATGGTGGTATTTTCTAAGTCTTTCCTTCATCTCTAGCCATGTTTCCTACACAAAAAAGTTCAATACCAAGAAAGAAAAATGCCCAAATACACAAGGATTTAGTGGTGGATCTAATACCATGTCAAGTAACTAGAGAACAAGGGGTCAATCAACTCTAGCTGAGCTACTCAATAAAATAATGTCCATGTCACTCAATCAAAATAGGAAGCACTCACCCAAAATGAACACCAAGACAAGTTCAGGCAAATGTTAACCCTTGGTAATCTTACTTTTTAACGCGCTGCCAAAAATTAATAATAAAATTCCAAAAAATACATGAACAAAACTTGTTACTTTATTTTGCCATACAACCAAACACACAATAAAATAAAGAAAATGGAGACAACACAAACACAAGAGCTAGAGATATGCAAGTTTCCTTGCTTGTTTTTTTTCTATTAAACTAAAATGAACTATTACAAATCTACTTGGTTTCTGTTAAACTGAAATGAACTATTAAAAATTTGGAAGGGAATAAACTAAAAACTTAGAAAACTAAAATAGCTACTATTGTTGTTCATAAAATAAACTTGCAGTAATATGTGGCTCAATATAATAACCTTGGAGTAATCATTACTTAGACATGAAAATTTTTGGTGTTGATGTTTTCCTAACTTAACCAAATCTCTATTTTGAAATAAGTAAACATTCCCCCTTTTGTCTACCTTTTTTCCTAACAAAAATTTCCAACTCATTTTCATATTTCAAACTTACCTACCTACAATAAATGCATTGAATGTTGAGGCTATAGTGGTGGAGTAAATTTGGGGATATCAATCTTTTGACAACTAGGTGAACATGCTCAAAGGACAACCAAATGGTTTAAAAATTCAACAATACCACACATTAGAGCATGTATCCCACTATACGCCTCTCTACCATTTGATAACCAAATAATTTAAAAATCCAGCAACACCACACATTAGAACAAGTGCCCCTCTATACCCCTCTCTACCATTTGATAACCAAATAATTTAAAAATCCAACAATACGACATATTACAACATGTATCCCTTTATTGGCTAGTGGCTAACTAGCCAACCAAATGGTGTTTATTATATATATTTTTATTAAATAAAAAATCAGAAACAATTGTATAATAATATTGAAAAATAGTTTAGTCATTTAAGCGGCTACATAGAAGTTTCCCCTCTATAACTCTCTCAACCATTTGATTCGTGATGTTTCCATCCTTGTTCAAAGGCACAATTTCAAGATAATCCTATACAGATGTAGTTGCGCTACGTGCACCTCTACAAAACTATAAAACATCAAAAAAACTACAGAATTTAGTAATCTGAATTTCCTACAAAGTCTGATAAATAATCCTAAACTTTGAAACAGAGGAAACAAATCTACCACACATGGAATACATCTTTTAATGAAGATTCTATTTCATAAAAAAGCCAATGCAGATTCCTCAGAAAAAATATTTTTGTTGAAGCATGAATGAAAAGTATATCAGATATAGGAGCAGGAATCCCTTATCATGTCATTAGATTTGGCCTATTGTCAACTTAGTATCATGTTATTGTTTCTCGTCTTCTATTTCTTCACAAGTGTTCACCCCATTCTCCAATTGTTTAGACCTGTGCCTTCTATGCATGGTAATATTTCATGAGTATTTTCTAGTCTATTGTCTGTTTGGTTTGTGGAAGTTGAAAAACCCAGATTTGTACAAGCTTTGGCTTAAGCAAATCAAAGTTTTGCATATCTTCATTCCAATTTTTGAGATTTTATTAAAATTATTTTTTTCACTTGGAAGATGCGTGTGAAGTACGTAAGCTTGGAGTTGAAGAATTATTTAAAAAGTAGTCGAATCGATTGTTTATACACTCCATAAAAATCAAAACTAGGTTTTTATTTTCAATTCCTACTTGCTAGTAGGAAGTTGGAAAACCTGGTTTTGAAGGAAAATTAGAAATCCTGTATGCTAATTCCATTTTGCAAATTTTAAAACAAATGCACAAATTTTCAAATCTGGGGTTTGAAAAAGCCAATTCCTATCATCTTCCAAGAACCAAACAGTATTTTGTTTCTAGAATGTCTCCAATGCTCAACAAGCTATATATAATCTCAGTATGTTGAATGATGCAAGTTGTGTCTTAAGTCAGTTTTACTGAGCTATATTTCAATGCAAATGGTAATTTAAATGCAAATTATTTTCATCAATAAAACAATAATTGATGGTATAGTTTCTTTTTCATCAATTACTTGCAATATTTTCTTAGGTCAGAAAAATGTTGAACCACAACCCTTATATTATTATAAAAGTATATAAAGAATACCATTCACATGGAACCTTGACCCAAGTGGCTAAATCAGTTTTTTGCCCAACTGATAATAGATTAATAATTCAAATGGTATTGACTAGAAGGCTTAAACAAAAGTTGCAAACAAATGATTACATAAAATTTTGAACAAATTATGTAGTGAATATCATTGATTCGGTCGATCAACTCATCTAGTTTTAGATTTCCTTAAGATACACCCACATCAATTGTAGGTCTTTTCCCAAACATAGCAATGGTCCTAAAAAGCCTTTCCTCTTCCTGATTTAGAACTTCCCCATCAACTTCCCCTTTTGGTCCAAATTCTTCTTCATTGTTGTCCTCACTTCCGTCACCTGTAGCAACATTTGCTCCCCTATGGAGCTCCTCTTGCAATTCTTGGACTTGCATTTGGAGTGATCTAACCTCCTAAAGATTAATAGCTCTTGTCCTTCCACCATGATCTCTTCATGGAGGCATCTTCAAACCCACAACCACACAATCCTAATGCAAACTACCTCACATTCAGTGCTCTGTCTACACACTCAAGAAAACCTGCTTTGATACCACTTGATGGGGACACAACCCAACACAGAATGGACACAACAGAAAAGGGGAAATTTATTTACTATGTAAATATGCTATTACATGCACTATAGAGAAAATGGACTTCAAAACATGCCCTATGGACTTACAATAGTATAAATCAGGAGATAATTTCTTTTCCCAATTCCTTCTCTCAAACTTCACTCTGAACTACTTTTTACAATGCCATAAATGTCCTTGAATAGACCCCAAAGGGTTAAGGATTAGGAATACATTCTAGAAGCTGCTATTTGGCATCCACTGACCAAATAGAAGGCTCCAAAAGTTGTGTTAGAAGTCGGTAGGTCAAAAGTAGAAGAATCCAAAAACAGTAACCAAACTTCTGGGAGGCATAACTTTTGAATTGTAGCTCCGATTGATGAACTGTTACATTTCTAGAAAGCTCTTGAAGCACTCTATAACCCTATGGATGAGAAACCATTTACATTTTCACATTTTTTTAAATTAGAGCAATCAAACTATTTTCTATATTATTCCCGCCATCAAGATGAATCAAGATGGTGTTTATTAACTTTATGAAATTGTAGGAAAAAAAACACTCATTATAGCTCCTAGATAGCCTTTTAGAGAAATAAAATAAATTAATGGAATTAAGGTTGATCAAATTATTGGGAAGGTTCATGAAGAACAATCACCTTTGTAAGATTTGTAAATTATTTAGGCTCTCAATATTTAGACAATACAAAATTAGATGTGGAAGATATTTGACTGGAACATGACTTATATTCTTTCTAGATATTTCTAGTTTCTTGTTGACATCTGAAAGTGTTGGACGATATAGGGGAGCCCCCATAATTCTAAAAATTAGATTCTAGTATTGAAGCTCAAGAGTTTTGATATAAAAACTCAAATTCTACCATATAAATATTGGAAGCTAATTCCATAGTCATTAGGAGACTCTATGTGTCTTGTATTATATTTATTGACTTGTATAGTTTCATTTAAGTCCATACCAACTCATAAATGTGGTACAAAAGTGTTGGTTAGCTTTTCAACAAAATGGATCAAAGTATGAGCTAGGGATTAGAGGTATTTAAAGGAATAGTCCTTAGGATTCATAAGAAGATGAATAATCTTGGTAAGACTTTGTCTTCATATTTAACATCTAGACATGTATCATTAAAAAACACTTTTTCCTCAATCTAATTCAAAAATAGATAAAATAAAGTCAATGGGCCATGGGTTTGTAACAATTTCACATTCAAACATTTACAATGTGAAGACTCGAACATAATGGAGTTAGAATTGCAATTCTATTTTTGAATTTACAAAGCTGTTTCACTTGTATATTGAGGGTTTAGAAGCATGTGAGAAGCATATCTAGAATGAAGTATGTCTAAAAAGAATAAGAGGTCACATATTTATAATTAGACAGAGTTGTTAAACAATGACAAGGAGGAATAATTGAAGAAATATTAGCAGAAAATATATATAAATATGAGTATCTCTAATCATATTTAAACTAAAAACTCTACTTTGAACACAAGTCATCATATTGAATACCTTACACACATAATATACTTCTATAAAACAATTATTAAACTTTTTTTGACCTAAACATATAAATATATAATTTGACACCTTTAAATATTATTCAGTAATTTATATGCTCGAATGTATCTACAATATCCTATAATATTAGAATTATTAAGAATGTGTGATAATATTTTCCATAAATGTCTACTAGTATCGTTGCAACTATCTCTCACAATATTTCTCCATCCTCTATCATTTATCTTTTCCTTTCTATTCATATTTGTCTATATCTTGTACTATACCATCATATCTCATATTTTCTTCATAAGATCTACCTCTAACACTTTGAAATATTCCTCCTCTTCCTCTTTGTCTCTTCTCATACATCTTTATTAAAACCTCTTTATCCCTCAAAGCATACTAGTATGCTTCCTTCACATTATCTATTTTCACATGATTGATCTCATATTGAATTGATGTCCTTAAGCCATTCAAGTATCTAGAAACTTTTGTTGATCTTAGATTTGTTTTTGACAAGTGAGTGTCAACACACTTAAGTTATTTACTTAGTTCATGCCAAACAAGTACTACATGCCAAGCACAAACATGTATATTATAGGGCATGTTGAGTCCATAGTGAGTTTTGAGCCACTCATATGTCAAGTCACTCAAGTGCCAAGTAGATAGTGTATGCCAAGTGATTGAAGAGTTGAGGGAACATTGGATGCTGAGTGATACAGATGTCAAGTCACAACAAAAAGGTTAATGTATACCAAGCATCAGAGACTTTAGGTGCTGAGCAAGATAGTTTTGACATATTTCTTTGTAATGGCACAAACAACTATGTAAACCATTTTTGAGATGAGTTAAGATGAATTATGATATTTTGGAGATTAAGATGAATCTTAAATTGGATTCCCAATAAAATTAAATGCAGCCAATTAAAAAATGGGATGGATTAAGTGGAAAAATGAATGAATCTTAGCTGTAGATTCATACCTAGCCCTAAGCCACCAAAATCTTCTTAAGGAGGAAAAATCGTAAACTCTTTAGTGAGGGTGTAAGGTGTTCAAATAGAGTATAGAGAATTTTGCATGCACAAATAGAGCATTCATGGTGACTAAGGAGTTATGAAGTGAGATTACATTGCAGAATGAATTAGAGCAGAATAGAAGAAAGAGAAGAGTATACAACAAAGATATATCTAATCAAGAAGAATAAAGAAGACATTAGTTCAAACAAGATTTGTTATTAGGTGAAAAAGTGCTAATTGAAGGATCAATGCTGAGACATTCTAACAGGTGATTTTAGTCAAAATCTCTTAACAGAGTAGTCCTAATAGGTTGTATTGAAATTCTCTAACAAGGTGATTATTTAATTGTGAGTTAAATTCATTTAACAAGGTACACTTCTAACAGGGCATTGAAATCCTCTAACAAAGTAAGACCTAACGGTCTTTGTAAGCCTTTAATAGGGCAGACCTTTCACAGGGTAGATCATGTCTCATGATCAAAACATTGTAACCTTAATTGGATACACTTCATTACTGTAGTAGTGAATATTTGTGGGTATCATCCCCACCCTAGTTTAACCTTCTCATTGGATGGTTTTAGGGTAATCATATCTGGTATCATATGTATGTGAATGTTTACTTCTTTACATGTTCTTGATATACATGCTTTACATGTTATTTTAGTTTACTCATTGAATTTATGAGATGGATGTGTGGTGAAAGTTTTATGGGTCTATTTTCTAACTACTAATTCAGCCCACCCCACTTCCCCCAATAATTTTACCTTTCCTATTGTAATTCCAACAACTTTCTCAACTTCATCATCTGCATGTCCAGATCTAATATCTAACTTGTAGAACTCCTTAATATAAGCCTTCATAGTTGTAACCTCCTACCTCGAGTTTTGCATTATCCTCAATAAATTAACCTAAAAATCTACAAGGAGGAAATTCTTCTTCAATTTACCTACCATCTTTACTCAATTTCTAATCTCTTCTTTTCTTCTTATTTGTCTATCTATTTGCAAATGTTCCCTCTAAAGTGAAGCAAGACCCTTCAACTTGATAACTTTTATTTTCACCTTCCTATTATCAAAGGTTCTATCACACTCAAATAAATTCTCCATCTCAAAGATCCAATCCAAGAAGGCATTGGTATTCAATTTCCCATCATAATTAGAAAATTCAACAATGAGTTTATAATTTTCTCTAGATAAAACCTTTAAAATCCTCTCTTCATTTAAGGTTAAAGATTAGGTTCTACTACTTCTTCATCACCACTGATATCATCAAGATATACTCCTCTCTTTTGAGATATTTCAACAACATAGATAATGTGGCTATGATTTGTCTCAACATCTTCATAATAGAATTTTATGCATTTCCTCTACCTCAAATAATCTTGACAACATGTTCCTATAACATTGTAACCCTTTGCAAGTTATAGGTCATAACCTAGATCTTCCACTCTACAACCAATCAAACTAGGGTTCTCCACAATCCTAAAATTCACATGAACAAAACCTAACTCGAATACCACTTGATGCAAGGTATAATTATAGCTAGATTCAAAGGCTCAATAAATTACCATGCAAAATTAGTAATTTAATACAACATAAGGAAAATAATGAAGAAACAATGCTAGAAGGAGACAAAAGATAGATCTTTATTAATCTAGCAATTTAATCCATACATGCAAGGCTATAAGGCCTTTTGGGTTGCCACAAAATATGAAAAATCAATTATAGAATAGATTCTTCATGTAACACACACAATCTATGATATTCCAGACTCCAAGATATAACTCTACCTAGGCTTTATGTATTCTCTCTACATATTAAACCTAAGAATTGACCCCTTTATTTATACTGTCCAAAATGGCTTTCAAAAGATTCCAAATTTGGATTAGATAAAGCAACGACTAAAAATAAGTCCACCTACTTCCCAATGATCGGCCCCGTACATTTAATCTAGACCATGAATTACATACAAAAGTCATCTCTCAAGAATCAAACAAACACCTTGGTGAAAAAAAGAACAAGATGTTGGAATATTAGGAAATGTAGAATGTTGAGAGGTAGAGGAGTTAGTATTCTCAAAAACTTTTACCATTAAAAAAATTCAATATTCACCTTAATTCCTCTATCACTCAGTAATCCTATATAACATCTACCACATTAATTGTAATTCAAACTAACTTAGCTAATTACACATGCATCAATCATAAAATCATAAACATAAAACATAACAGTTTACACAATCATTTGATCACACAAAAAAACATGGCCATAGGGAAAATTGTAATGGGGATGGTATCAAAAAATCTATCACTAATATAGTAAGAGGATTCCTTATCAAGGTTACAATATATTTTCACTTATAGTGACTTGCTCTATTAGGATTATATAATTGTATCTACTAGGATCTACCTTGCTCAATAATTTTACAATAGTCCTCTAATTGTGTACTCAGTTAAGAGATTTACATAAAATAAAGTTAGGTTGACCCTTTTCAAGGATTTATAACTATTACACTGATTAGAATGTAGGAGAAAGTTAACATTTTAATAGAAACTTCATTTTCTTCATTGGATCCCTCTTCTTCTCACTCATATATCACATTGCTTGATTGATCTGCAATTCCTCTCAATTCTTCTCAAATCTTTGATATCTAACATATGATACACTATGTAATTTACTCTATCATCTACTTTCCTTTCACCCTTCAATACTTTTCTCAATAATAATAGAAACCTTCTAAATTATTCCATATAGGTTATTTTATAGTTTCCTTTTGCCTCTTTGCAATCTAACCTAATTAGGGTCTAGGAACTTTCCAAAATCCATCATTGATTGAAATCAATGGTCTACAATAAGCTATGACTTCATTCCTCCCCTTTCCTAGTTTTCATTTTTCTTTTCTACCTTATGATCATAGAACATCCAATTAACATTATTCAAGAAATATTTGTAAATATCTAGCTTGAACTGTCTAAACTATTTTTCACTTGGTATTATCATATCTCATTAGATTTTGTACCAATCAAAACTTTCACATAGTCTTTATTTCACCTAGTAAATATTTTATTATTTGTGCTATCATTCAATATTATCTCTTCTCATCTATAACTATGTAGCTTGGTAATCTCTTTTCTTTGGACACTCTATCTAGCTTGGTGAATGCTTCTTCCCAATGTATATTTAAATACTCAATAAATACTGAGCTCAAGTATAATTGTAAAGCTCATTCATCTCTTCATTCTTTTCTCAATAAATATAACGACTTATTCACTATGCTCATTTTCAGTTGGACTTTTGACACTAATTGGTATTATGATTATACATGGGAGTAACATTCCCCCCTTTTGACATTAGTGAGAAAACATTATGCGTAGAAATAAATACAACTCCCTCTATGCATATACATTTTGGCATGACCTAGTTTTCAAAATCTTTCTCAAAACTATTTTAATTTTCTATATTATATGAACTCTTGATAACTTTGTAAATAAACATAATACAAATAAATATATAGAAAAAAGTATATACTATCCCCCCCATTTTTACACTAATGTAAAAATAGATCTAAACATAGAAATAATTACATTGGATGCAATCCAAAGTGATTGAGAAAATCCTTGTGATTCTTCAGTATAACTTCCATTGTACTATCCCAATTGGACTTGATCAGGTCAATAATCTTCTTTTCTATCCTTAGTTTGGTAGTGAGATCTATGACGTGATCAATAATAGATCAGTTCAAGGAAGATATGAGATTCTTTGACAATTTAATATGATCTTCAATCACCTCAACATGAGATAATATTAATTATTTAATTTTATTGATCTTTTATCTCAAATTACTCTGTTCTTTTAACAATTCATGTTGAAGACCTGTAGGAAATATCACTCAGTTATAGTGTAGGGATGGTATACTTGAATTTGTTTTCAATTTACTAGCACTTTCTTTCACATAATCACTAACCTTTTGAAATTTTATTTTTACTATTGGAATAATGATACATTTGTCATTATTTACAACACTTATTTGATTCTGAATGCTAACCGAGTTCATTACTCAGTTTACAGTTCATACCGAGCATTCGTTGGTTACCAAGTATGTTCAGTAGTGTTTACCAAGTTAGAAAGGTAAATGAAGGTTTTAGTGTTTATCAAGTTAGTAAGGTAAACGAAGGTTTTTAGTGTTTACCGAGTCAGTAAGGTAAATGAAGGTTTTTGGTGTTTACCGAGTCAAGAAGGTAAACGAAGGTTTTAATGTTTACCAAATCAGAAAGGTAAATGAAGGATTTAGTATTTACCGAGTCAGGAAGGTAAATAAAGGTTTCAGTGATTACCAAGACAGAAAGGTAAAAGAAGTATTCAGTGCTTACCAAGTGAATCGAAGGAGTTAGTTTCTACCGAGTGACACAATGTTTACCGAGTCACCAGTGGTTACCAAGTTCCAAGCTACTCAGAGTGATTAGTATGGACCGAGCCCCTACCTCGATCGAGTGCATATTATGTCATGTAATGTAGTGGATGCCGAGTGTCAGAAGGTCACCGAGTGAGTTTGAGGAACCTAAGTTTTCTACTATCTAGTTGACTAAGTAATGGTTTGTCCACTTGTGTTTGGCCGACCTTGTTGCTGTAAATATTGGAATGGTATATATTTAATGTATTGTGCCATTTAAAATTTAGATAAATTTTTTTTTAAAAATAGATAAGATGAAGAGACGTAACAGTGAAGTAAGAGCGAATTGAAAGAGAATCAGTAGTGGAGTATTCAACAAGGTTATCAAGAAGCAGTAAAGATATATCCATCACATCAAGTGATCAGTACATAAGATCTAATCAGCAAACTAGTTGCAACCAGATCCACTGCTTCATCCTAACAGGTGAATAAGTTTTGTAAATCCTTTAACAGGGTAGACTTAACAGTCTTTTGTAAATCTCCTAACAGAGTGCATACTTCATTGTATGTTTGTAAATCCTCTAACAAGGTGGATCTAGCAGTCCTACCTACTCCTAATAGGGCAGATCACCAGAAGTGATCACTGTAAGCCTTAATCGGCCAAATTTATACTGCAGTATTGAAGTTTCGTGGGCATCATCCCCACCCCAGTTTTACTTTCAATTTGAAAGGTTTCTGGGTCACCAAATCAGTGTGTTAATATTTTCCATGCATATAGTAAAGTAGATGAATGAATGATGAATTTGTTATTATGCTGAATTGGTTTAAATTTTAAAACTTACTAATTCACCCCTCCCCTCTCAGTAACCTTGTTAGTCCTGAATATTTCCAACATTTACTTCACTTGTTAACTGTTGGAATATCTTATTGGAAAGAATGCTTCTGAGAGGGGGGGGGGGGGGGGGGGGGGGGGGGGCGTGAATCATAAGTACTAGCTATTTACCTATTTTATATCCTTAATAACATATCTTTGAAATGAGCATGCATGCATGTAAACATTAAGCAATCATGAAATAGAAAATAAGCATCACCACATAACACTTGAGATTTTGGTAACCCAGAAACCCTCCAAGAATAAGAAGGTAAAACTAGGGTGGGGATGATACCTACAAAATCACTACAGCAATAATGTTTGACCACTTCTGATGGTCCGCACTGTTAAAGGCCTACCCTGTTAAAGGCTTTACACTGTATCAATAGTGACCAGGTTAAAGGATTTGAAAACACTTTAGATGAAGTGTCACCCTATCAAAGGATTTAATGAGCTATTTAAAGAATCTAAAAGATAGCTATTAAGCTAACCTATCATCATAGGATTTCCTTTCTAATGCAATTGCTAGAGAGTATTAGTTATAATAGACCTGATAGTTTACAATCCTTGATTGCTCAATATAGGCACTTGATCTGCTCTCTTATGATCTTGATCCTCAAAGATCTGATACTTTCTTGTGTCACCTGCTTTTTTCTTGATTAATTGGATATTATAATTGCTGATCTCTTTCTCTAAGTCTTTCAATTCTTTTCTCAAAGCTCTACTTATAATTTCATTGTCTCCGTCATCCATCTATATTTAAAATGTGATTTTTTCTTCCTTATAGAGATATTCAACGACTTAGGGTTAGGTATGAATCTACGATCCATATTGAATCTCTATTCTTCTGCTCATTCCTTGCACATTTGCTATTGGTTTCATGCCTTCTCCATTTTTCTTATTGGTTGCATGTAGATTGCATGGGAAATACAAAAGATTTGATGTTATCATTTTAATCCTTCGAGATTCATCATATGTTGACCATGAAAATGGTTTACATCTAAGTTTGTGAAGTTACAAACTCATATGCTAATTATATGTTACTCAGCACTTGTTACACTCTTGTATTGCTCGGTATCCTTTTTGACTTGGCACCCTTTTATAACTCAACACCCTTTCTAACTGGGCACCCTTTATAACTCAGCACCTGAATGTTGCTCGATACTTGGATCATGGTCGGCACTTGATTCTTACTCGGCACCTAAAGGCTTTTCTAACTCGGCACACACTGTGGCTCAACATGCATAATGTACTCGGCTCCAATGTAGAAAGTGATTAAGTGTGTTGGCACTCAAATGTCAAAAACCATTTTGAGACTACCAATCTCCCCCTTTAACATGAGTGACAAAAACACTTAACTAACCTTATGAGTACATCTTCTAATCTGCTTGATGTATATATAGAGGTTTTAATATCTTAATCAAAATTTTGTAATTTACAATATATGCACCTCAAAACAATTGTTACTCCCCCTGAGTTGATTGGGCCATTATCTTTGCTATCTTGGTAACCAAAATTTGATTTTGTATGATCTCCCTCATATCTTATCTCCCCCTATATCTTATCTCCCCCTTTTTGACACTTATGTCAAAGGATTTTAAGGGTTAAGAGAATATTTCACGAAAAATGTGTTGTTTACCTCCATAATCATCCTGAGAGATGCATCCCAATTGTGCAAAGCAATCTCCAATGATTTATGCTAGATAGCAGTCTCAACAGAAAGTTGAATAAGTCCTTCTTATGTAGAAAGATTAGGATCTTTCTTGAGAATAGTTTCAGCATGGACTTGTTCTTTATGAAGAATCTCCAAATGTGGGGTAATGGAGGATTGAAGCTGTAATAATTTTTCCTTTATGGTGGCTTCTTCTACTATTACTACAGTTATCTCTTTTTGAGTGTGAAGCGTTTGAGCAAAATGCTTCTCACTTTGAGCTCGATCATTTGGTAGCTGCATGCTAGAAATATTCAAATTTCTTTCTAGGCTCACTATCTTTTGGCTGGTCTCTTGTGTGAAGTATGAGAAGTCACACAACTTTTTGTACAATGAGAATAAATTCTCAAGTACCTTTTTTACTTTGTCGATGACCTTTGCTGATTCAATCTATGAAAGTGCTATTTTACTAGATATTTTCTCATTAATTTTTCCTTGAAGTTTTCTTTCTGATCATTCCATAAATTTTGCATTTGTTTCATGGTCTGCATTTTTCACCTGGTCTATAATGTCTGACAATTGTTCTATTATATTCTTGGATTCATCTAGTGATTAAATACTAAAGGCATCCATAAAGATGTCTTTGATCTCATGCAGTGTTTTTTTTTGTTTATACTCTTTTTTGAGTACCTCTTTCCTTTTTCTTTTTATTTAAGGCTTCTTGCACTTCATTGATTTGATCAATGCTTATTATTTTTGAGTCATAACTTGGTATGACTATTTCCTCATCTAGTTCTGGGTCTCCATAGTGAATTACCCTTGCAACTCTTGTAAAACTTGATCTTGGTGCAGAGATTTGTAGTGGCTATTGTGATGGAGTCCCCAAGGTAGGAAAATTTATCAATGTTTGTACTGCCTCCTGCTCTTTAGGGGTTTCCACTATTTTCTCTTCCTACTGTCTGCCTTGATCAATTATTGTAATTTTAGGAAGTGCACCTTGAATTTGTGTTGTAGGATCAGATGTAATAGTCTGTCCTATTTGTTCTATTCCTCCTTCTGCACTTGGCTTTTTTATTATTGAGTCAACTATGCCTAATGAAACAACTATTGGCATTTGAAGTTGACCACTAGTAGTTGTAGAGATGATGGAAGGTGGTTCCTATGGTTTCACCTTATCTCTTATTATGTTTTCTACTAGTTTTTGTAATTCATCCACACTGACCAATACTAGATTTCTACATAATCTTGCTTGTTGTGTGGATTGGTCAAGGATTCTTTTGAGATCTGCTGCAGTTAATGGATTGATGTTATGAATAGAAATGTTAGGAACATCCTATATTATTATAGTTTCTGCAGGTGTGATGGGTACATGAGGAGGGCTTAAGGATGGTGACTGTGTTTCCTCCACACTCTGATCTTGTTGCTACTCTTGGTCAGCTATTACCATTTCATCTTGCTTTTGTGTCTCTTCCTCTATTTCTTTCTCTTCTTCTTCCTTCCTCTCTTCTTCTTCCTTCTTTTCTTCTTCTTCCTTCTTCTCTTCTTCTTGTTTCTTTTCTTCTTGTTTCTTTTCTTCGCTGCCTTGCTCTACTACAGTCTTTTCTTCTCTCTATTTTCTTCCTTCTTCTGGTGGAGCAATGGCTTCTTCCTTGTATTCTTCTTCAAGAAAATATTCAATATTTTTGTACAAGTTTTTCCATGACTTTTTTGTTCTTTGTACAATTTCTTCTATTTTGTTTTGGAGAATGAGAAATGCCCTGTACTTAGGTGTAAACCTACTATTATGCCTTTTGACAACTTTCTCTATTTGCTCCATGGTCAAATTAGGCATTATGCTTGCTAGATTTGATTCTCATTTCCTTCTCCATTCTTAAACAAAAATTTCATCCGTCTTCTATAATTTTTGACAGTTCATCTAGCAATTGTCCATCAAGTTCAAGAGGAGTATACTTGAACTATTCCATCATTCCATAAACTAATTCTTCTATTCTATTATGTTCTTCTTTGGTGAACTTATTGAAATCAACTTTATTTATGTTACTTAAATCTCCATTTCCAATCTTTTTACATAATGTATCAAATAAAAAATGGCTCACCTTTTCAGTTTGATCTTCTTCTTCATTAGTATCAGGTTGAGCTACATATTTTCTTCTTTTCCTTGGCTCTTCCTGAGTCTTTTTGATTGGTTTCTTCTTTGTGTCTTCCTCTTTAGCCTTTTGAGTAGAAGCCCTAGTTGTAGCTCTTGTTGTTGGCTTTTGAGATGATGATGTTTTAGTTTTCTTTGTTTTGGGCTGAGCTGGAGGCTGTTCTATTGCCTTTCTCTTCTTTGGATCAGCCTGGATTGGTGCTTCCTTGGGTTCTTCTTCCTTAGCATCTTCCTCCTTGTCTTCACCTAGGCCTTGAGTTAATCCCATTTGGCCTTCCTCCTGTTCATCCTCATCATCATCATTGTCATCTTCTTCTTCTTCTTTTGCTTCAGCCTCTATTCCTTCACCGAATTTCTTCTTGATTTTCTTCATCAATTTATCTTTCTTCTTTAATGTGGAAGTGGTCTTTAATTCGATATTTATTTTTGACCTTACCTCATCATAAGTGCCAAAGTGTGGAGCACTTTTATCTATCTCTTGTTCCAATAATGCAGTTATAGCTATAGAAGCTTCATCTATGTTAATCTCATAACCAAATGGCCTTAGCCATCTCACCCTCAGTGCTGCTACTTGGATACATGTAAAGTCAATATCCACTAAGAAACATATATCATTAATATGTTTTTCCACTAAGGAAACTGGTATTCTCATCCTCTACTTTATGGATTTCTTAAAATCCTCAAAATAGCTAGTCATTAAGCTATCAAAATTGTCTAACATTTTTTCTATATACTCATTAATTTGGGATATGATAGTTTTATCACTTCTCCATGTAACTTTTCCAAAAGAGGGAAATTCATTCTGAACATAAAAGAATATACAAACCATGATTGTTCCAAATTTGCATTGTGTACTCTTTGTCTTTCTTATGGCGGCAAGGTTCTCATTAATTTGTTGTAGTTGCAGTTTTACAAGATCATAAGTATGATCCTTTTTCACCAGTTTGTAGCCTACATCTATTGCAATACATGGTACACTATTGAGTCTACTAGATTGATAGAATTTATGTGCAATAACTCTGACAGCAAACTCAACTAGAGGATCCTGAACGGTGTGAATTTTCATTCCTCTTTTGTTCCACTATGCACTTGTTTTCTTTTCAAGAGCCTCCTTCAATTCACTTCTCAAGGTCTTGAATCAATCTAGGGTAGGATATCCAGTTACCCTATGAATGATTCCTTTTGTGATTTTTACAGGAACATCTTCTAACCATAAACTACCATCATGAATTTTGCTCAACACGAGTCTGATCCATTCTATTTTAAACATGGTGGGAAAACTCAAAACTCAGGTTAAACCCTTCCTTTTGAAAAATTTGTATTCATCTTTTAAGACTTCATCGACACATAGCTTAGCAAAGGCTTCTCTTACTTCCATGTCCCCTATGGCTTCTATCTTGCAATTATAACATTTTCTTACATCCTGAACCATAATAACATTTGGGGGTATGCAAGAAAGGGCTCCAACAGGGTCATTTTTGTATGGAACTTCAGGGATAGGGAAAAAATGTGGCTACCTAATCTCATTAGATACTAACTAAAATTCAAATGACTCTTTGTCCTTGGTTGACTTGGAACTCGAAGCCATTTATGCAAACTAGGTTTTTCTTTTCATAGAAATATGAAACTTCGTAGCTCGGCACAAATGAAAATACCTCATGATCAATGAAAATGCATTATAAGAGGTTGCAATCTACTTGGAATGTTGAATTTTTTGGTATGAAGTTATTCTACTCCTTTTCCTTTCTCTGCTTCTTGATCACGATGAAGAAAAATGATTGAAATCATGATAATATACCCTATTTTTGTCGCATTAAATGCTAAACTGCAAACTCGGCCCCTGAAGGATTTTTAACTATACTCAGCTTGCACTACATCTTGACTTCACTCAGCTTCCACAAGAGTTACTTAACTCGGCATCAACTATCAACTCGGTTTATTTTATCAACTTGGCATGTATTGGAGTTTTACTCAGTATCTAAAGATAGCTCGGCATCACCTTTTAAAATTTTTTCTTGGTATCTTGTTTCATGCTGACTTATATTTTGCATTTCCTTTTCATGGTTTAGGGTTGATGTGTGATACTTCCTTATATGTATCAACCCTATAGACTTCTTTTGAGATTTAGTTGAATGAGAAATGATCACTTGAACTTGTGGGTAAAGTGACCCTTTCATTTGATGTTCTTGACTCATTCTTTCTCTGCCATGTCTTATTCATGTTTGTTCTTATGTGTTCCATTTCAATCTTTTCTTTTTTGTTGTTTGATTCAATTTTTGGTGCTTTTGACCTTGTAGAACAGTTTCTGTTGATGTGGCCAATTTTTAGACAACTAAAACATGTGGTTTGGCTTAGCCACTTGCTATAATTTCCTCTAAAATGTGTTCTTATGCAATTTTGGGGTAAATGACCATATTCTTGACAATAATCATAGCTATACCTAGTGTTGTCCCAATGGTACTGACTTTCATTTCATTTTGTTTTTGTTGATTGATTTGATGTCCACATAGGCTTTGATCTGCATTCAAATGCTCTGTGTCCATACTTGTTACAATTATGACAATGTCAATCAAATCTTTGTGTTCTTGTGACTCTGGATCTCCAGTCTTGTGTCATATGTCCTTGCATGTTGCACTTGTGACAGTGACTCTTGTTTTTGGGTGTGTTTTTCTAATTGATTCTTCTACTCTTGCAAACATTAGCAGTATGTCCCTTTTTATTATAGTAATGACAAGTAGGTTTAGAATCCTTACCTTTTTCACTTCTTTTCTTAACACTCTTTGATGATTCACCAACTTCAGTATTGTTGTATCCAATTCCTGATGTGTCATGGGCTGATCTCAAAAATTTCATTAATTGTTCAAAGTACTTGATGGCTTTGCTTGATTTGATGAGATTTTTTGCTACCTCCTTTTCTCTATTCAATTCATTCTGTAGTTGTTCATTCTGCATCTTTAGAGTACAGATCTCAATATCTTTCATATTGAGTTCATGATGAACGTTCATCATTTGTGCTAGTGTATCCATCTGCATGTTAGAGATCCTTGATAATTCAGTACATTTTTCTTCAAATATTTTTGCAAGATTCCTTTTTTCATCTTCCATCATAACTTTTTCCTTAACTGGTCTTTTCTTTTGTTCAATGATTTCACATAAAATTATGGCCTGTGATTCATGTTCCATCTTGAGAGATCTTATCTCATCTATTTGAACTTTGTTTTTCTCCATTAGTTTTGCTATTGCTGCATCAAACTCTTTGGTGTCGTCATTGGAAAAAACTTGTGTGGTATCAATCTCCTTGTAGTGTGTATCAGTTTCAGCTATAGGTATCTCCTTTCTCCTTTTCAAAGATTTTCTTAATTCTACTCTAGTCTCCTCTACTTTTTGTAGAGCGAGTTGCACACTTATCACCTGGTTCTCAATGATCTTTCCAAGTTTGAAGACTTCCATCTTTAGATCTTTTCCTCCAAGCTGTTAGGCTCCTTCTTGAGAGAAAGTAGCTCTGATACAGATTGTTAGAATATCTTATTGGAAACAATGCTTTTGAGGGGGAGGGAGGGGGGGTTGAATCAGAATTACTAGCTATTTACCTATTTTAAATCCTTAATAACATATCTTTGAAATGAACATGCATGCATGTAAACATTAGGCAATCATGAAAAAGAAAATAAGCATCACCACATAACACTTGAGATTTTGGTAACCCAGAAACCCTCCAGGAATAAGGAGGTATAACTAAGGTGGGGATGATACCCAAAAAATCACTGTAGCAATAATGTTTGACCACTTCTGATGGTCTTCCCTGTTAAAGGCTTTACACTGTATCAATAGTGACCTGGTTAAAGGATTTGAAAACACTTTACATGAAGTGTCACCCTATCAAAGGATTTAATCACCTATTTAAAGGATCTACAAGATAGTTGTTAATCTCACCTATCATCATAGGATTTCCTTTCTAATACAATTGCTAGAGAGTATTAGGTATAATAGACCTGATAGTTTACAATCCTTGATTGCTGAATACAGGCACTTGATCTGCTCTCTTCTGATCTTGGTCCTCTGAGAACTGATACTTGCTTGTGTCACCTGCTTTGTTCTTGATTAACTAGATATTCTAATTGTTGATCTCTTTCTTTAAGTCTTTCAATTGTTTTCTCAGAGCTCCACTTATGATTTTGTTGTCTCCTTCATCCATCTATATTTAAAATGTGATTTCATCTTCCTTATAAAGATATTCAAAGACTTAGGGTTAGGTATGAATCTATGATCCATATTGAATCTCTGTTCTTCCGCTCATTCCTTGCACATTGGCTATTGGTGGCATACCTTCTCCATTTTCCTTATTGGCTACATGTAGATTGCATAGGAAATACAAAAGATTTGATCTTATCATTTTAATCCTTCAAGATTCATCATATTTCGGCCATGAAAATGGTTTACATCTAATTTTGTGAAGTTACAAACTCATATGCCAATTCTGTGTTACTCGGCACTTGTTACACTCCTGTATTGTTCGACATTCTTTATGATTCGCTACCCTTTATAACTTGGCACCCTTTATAACTCGATGCCCTTTATAACTCGACACCCTTTATAACTCATCACCTGAATGTTGCTCAATACTTGGATCATGATCGACACCTAAAGTTACTCGGCACTTGAAGGCTACTCAGCACCTAAAGATCACTTGACACCTGAAGGCTTTCTTATCTTGGTACACACTATGGCTCGACATGTATAATGTATTCGGCTCCAATGTAGAAAGTGATTAAGTGTGTTGGCACTCAAATGTCAAAAACCATTTTGAGACTAACAGTTAACTAGGGAATGCCACATAATTTTTGGAATAATAGTAAAACATTCTTCTCATTTTTTCCAATCTAGTATCATAGGTGGACAAAGAGACTTGGTGTATAGCAATTTAACTAGCGATTTTCTCCAACACTTGTTTTTCAAATTTCTTCTCTTCTCAGTCCGTAAGCTTTCATTGTGTTTCAATTTTTGGTGAATTAAGATTGTCCCAATTTTATGAGTTGATAAAAAATAATTGTCTCCTCATTTAATAGAATATCTAGAATATCTAGCAATATGTCCTTGACATCATCTACCACTTTTTTGTTTTGTTCATGCTCTCTTCTTTGTCTTTTTTTCTCAGATTGTTTAGCACATAAGTCGATATATATTTGAATATATAATGCTTGTGCTTAGTGGATAGAAGTTTGGTATAAAAATCACTTTATCTAGCGTTACAAGGTTAGACTTGATTTCTTGTGCTTCCTTCTTCTTATTCTTAATTTTTTGACTTCTTTCTTTTTGAATATATAATGCTTGTGCTTAGTGATACACTTTGTGGCATAGGAACTTAGAATTTTAGACATCTCTATTTGATTCCAATGTCTTTCTTTGATTCACATCCCTCTTTTGTGAATAAAAAATAATAGAAGCTATAGAAAGTGCTACAAAAGGCTCTAACTGTAATGCTCCGCCAAGGGATCCAAAGAATTAACCTAAAATTTCACTAAGTTTGGTAACATTTTTTTTTTAATCATGAAAATTAAACCATTCATAACATAGTAGCGAAAGCAATAACATTATCCAACTGAAAGTAAACATAAACATACATACATAACAGGTTTCATTCTTAAGGATCCCTTAACATTGAATCACATCTAAATTTAACTATTAATGATTCCATCTAGTACTACATCCACATAAAATAATACTAAAAAGTCCAACATTCTTAAATTACATTTTTGATTGCTCAATCATCCACTATACATGCCATAGGGTGTGAAAGGCTTAAAAGAATATACATCCATGTAAATAAAGTAGATCATCCTATCAATCCATGATGCAATAAAGTAAATGTACTCACATGTCCTACATGATACAACATCATAGATGATAACCATAAAGAATCAAACATAATTAACTAAGTGCATGGTTCCTCCCAATTGTAAATATCATCAACTGTCATATACTAATTATCAATATAAGGCTACATGTCCATCATCATAATCCATGAATAGAAGATAGAACCCAACAAGAGAATACATCAGCCACAGTGTCTCGTATGGATCTCAAATGATAAGAGTGGAAAGGCACTACCACTTGATCGGGTGGTACCTAAATGGTCCACTCCCACTACGCTAAGGAGATAATCTCAAGTACTGAAAAGGCTATAAAAATCACATAGCATAATACTCTCTAAGTCCAAAAATCCTAAAAGTATACTAACTCAAAGGTTCCAACACAAATCAACATCTAATCCTAGAGGCAGAACAAAGACATGTAGGAAACCTACTATGCAAGCGAGAAAGTGTCATCGCACGGATCATGCTAGAGTTACCTTGCTAGTTTGTCAATAGACCTCAACCCCCTAGTGATCCATGTGGGGCCACTAATATCCTCTCATACAAATGAGGCATACTACGGAATGCAAGGTTGCAACCAAGCATTCTCTCTGCTCCCATCTTTGTCTATACTAGCACTCGAGGCATGGGCGAGAACATAAAATTATCTTGTTAGGTTCATTTAATCCCCATTTAGTGTAAATATTTTCACTTATTAGTAAAAAATTACAATGAGTTACCCTAGAAGCCACTTAGGGCCCTGGCCCCCATTGCAAGCCACTTCTTGACACTACAAGTAGATAACCTACCCTAGGCTTATCGAATCATAAATCATAAAAATAACAAAAGATAATCCATAATATAAACATCAAATCTTCTTGAGTCAACTGAAAAGAATCCATAGATAATCATGACCACAACACTTCTCTATTTGCAACTACAAGTATCACTAATAATCACAATATCCATTGGTTCTCAACAATTAGCCAAAAAGTATCTCAAAGTAATACTGATCGAAGACTCCAAAATGGTTGAGTCAAAACATGTCACAACATGAAAACATCAAGAATAAATCAACACTTCAATCCTATCATGGCGAGTGGAAAGTAATCCGAGGATAATCGATCGATGACTCAAAAATGGTTAAGTCAAGTGTCTCAAATACATATAACTCAGCTTCATTCAAGAAGATTGATGAGCAATAACAATCAACAAATACAAACATCTCATAGAGCATACCATCAGATTACCATAGTTGGGTTTAGAAAGATTAAGACCAAATAAGATCAACATGCCATCACATCTCATAAACTCCCGAGCCTCTGGTAACAACCTAAGACTGGTTAACAATCTAGTCAAAAGAATTTGGATTTTCAAGACTTAAGCATTCAGATCAAAAATGAGAGAAAGAGTGTCCATTTTATAATTGAAATCGAGGATCAAAGCATTGGATTTTTCACCCATAGATATGTGATGTGGCAAGAGATTCTTCTGAGAATCCATGATGCATATGACAAAATATGCCAATTGTAAGATTCTATGACACATGGAAGTCAAACTTGGCTAAATGTGGAAGAGAATCTATGATGCGTCATAAGACACCTCAACCCACTTAAAGCCAAGAATCTTGTATGAATAAGCCAAGAATCTATGACAAATAAGCCAAATAGGGACATCTGTAAGACATAAGAATATTTGATTATGATATATCCCATCCAAGTGTCATGATGATGCAATATTTTATGAAATATTCGAATTAAAAATCCTCTTATTCCAAAAAATAAGAATTAGTAGAAAATGGAATTAATGATGGAAAATGGAACATAGGAAATTGTAAATTTCCATGGTTTATAGATAATGAATCAATTAATTAATAAAATTAATTAATTGAGGATGATAATTAAGAAGAATAATTAGAAAGAATAATAGGATTAAGTTATGGTTTATTTAATCCTATAGAGAAAATTAGCAAATGATTGGCCAAATTTATTAAATGAATGCGTTTGTACCCTTTGATAAAAATGTAATGATAATGGATATCGAATAAGATGATGATAGATATACCAAATCCATGGTCAAATTGATTGATAGATCAAAATTGATAACATACCAAGGACACATGACATGAATTGGTTGATATCTAACATTTAACCGCCATTGTAAATGCTATAGGATTGAAATTGATTGAAAAGGTTTGATCATAATAACATCAATGAACACTGCCAATATTATTAAAATAGTTTTTGATTCCATGATTTGACATTGAAAGCCTCAACAATGTCAAATATTGGATGACATGAATGATAGTTTGACCTAGCACTGAGAGTTACGATAGTACTAAGGTGAGATTGATGAGATTGATAGGTTGATAGGTTTCCAAGACACTGAAAGCCACAACAATACCTAGGAGTGGATAAATGATGATTGATTTTGGATGTTTCATATGTTTTGGGTTGATTAGGACTGATTTTAAGTGATTCCAAGTTGATTTGGCATGATTTTGAGTTGATTTGAAATGGTTTTGAGTTGATTTGATATGATTTCGAGTTGAAATGAAATTGATGTGAAAGAGGATATAAATGATAAAGTATGATCAATTTGGCCAAAATATCAAAGTTAGTAGAATGAAAAAATTGGACAAATTAGTATGAATAAGTGATGAAACCATAGATGTGAACCATTTTTTAGTGTCTACATTTTGCCTCTCTTTGATACAATGTGATTTAGAGCATTGTATCAAAGAATAACTAATGAGAAAGCAACAACATGCCCCAGTAGGGATGATATATATGGGTTACCCCTCAAGATATTGACTAATGTCAGCATATGATAACTCAATTTTTCAATAAAAATAAGACAAAAACATAGCAACTGACAAAATGAAAATTAGAGCTAAAATGTGAAAGTTATGAGGCCTAGAGTGCAGAACAAGGTCAATCGGGAGCCTGAGAGTAATTGAATGGGTTACCAATCAAGAATGACACAAAATGATGAAAACTATAGTTAATTTTTTCCACAAAAAATATACAAATCCAATGCAACTGACGGATTGTAAATTCGAGTCAAAATGCAAAATTTATGGGCTCCAGAGTGCAACCGAGAGGCTCCGGGAGTAGTTTTGGGTATCCTAGGTCCCCAACTGCCCCAAAAACTCAACCAAGTGCTTCATTGAAACACTTGGTCAGCCCAAGTGTGTCATGACAGTACCAAGTGCATTAATGATGCACTTGAGAAGCCCAAGTGGTCTCATAAAGTGCAAAATGTACCTAAGAAGGCTCCGGGGGCCAAAATCAACATGACGAGGGACAAATAGGAGGCCAAGAGTAATCTCAAGGATTAACACTCCATATAGTTGCCAAATAATGACGATGATAACTCATTTTTTTCACAATAAAGATATGTTTCCAATGAAACTAACAATTGATAAATCAGAGTTGAAACACAAAAGTTATGGCCTCTGGAGTGCAACATAGGGGTTTAGGGAGGAGTTCTAGATAACCTAGGTCCCCAAGTGTGCCCAAACTCTACCAAGTGCATCAATGATATATTTGGCATGAACAAGTGCACAAATGACATATTTGGGAACCCCAACTATGCCTTCAAAGTGCAAATTGTGCCTTGAAAGGGTCTGGGGCCCAAAAATGGCTCGATTAGACTTGGAATGCCCCAAAAGTATGATGGAAAGAGTTTTTCTTGTAGAAAGTGCACTATATGTCAAACAAAGCTTTATTTTGATATGGCATAAAGGGCCAGAGCACAAATGCAACCCTTTTGCATAAAAAATCATGATGCAGACAGAGAATGACCTTGTCCTTCCTGAGGCATATGTACATGCTCCAAACTCTCAAAGGTACATTGTAACTGACATAAATAGAGAAAGATGACCATCAACCATCCTGGCCACTCTCATAGATCAATTTTATATCATTGAGTGGCATAGGAACATGATAAAAAAAAAACAAAGCAAAAATAAATTAATCACTAAACAACATGAGCCAACAACTATTCTTGTCCATTACTACATTCTATTTAATGTTCTAGGTGCGTAGATAGTGTTTGACATGTTGATAATGTGATAGTACTGGTTTTGGATTTAGTTGATAAGTTCATAGTAATATGTTGGATTTATTGTTGTTTCATGTTGCTCAAATATTGTGATTGGCATTGAAGTCTAGAGCTTTGAGTTTTAGCCTAAAAGGTGCAAGTGTTTATGCAAAATGGGTGTTTATCCACAGTGAAAATGTACAAGGTTTATTACAAATTTTTGATGGGTTTTGTGATTATTTGGGTTTTTGGGGATAGTTTATTTTTTTGTGGGAGTGATTTCTTCATGTCATTTTATGATTTTTAGGAATTTTTTCAAGATCATATTTGAATTTTTGAGGATTTTTTTAGGACATTATGTGATATTTGGTGAATTTTTCAAGATCGTATTTGAATGTTTAGGATTTTTTTAGGATCATAAAAGTATATACAAGTGTTAGCTCCAATTTGTTATGCGGTAGGTCTAATGGATTAAAAGTGCTTAGGGATATGCCCCTAGTTGAAGTTCAAACTCATGCGCCATGTAGGTAATATGCCCCCAGACAAGATGCAAACTATGTACGAAGGCTAATGACAGAGTGTGCATAGATTGGTAATGCTTGGTAAGATAACAAAGGACATTAACTAGTTTGTGAGCCATGGTCAAGGAGCCAAGGATGTCTTGCAATAGGAAGAATATGACCAAGAAATAACAGAGGGGAAAAAAGAGCAAATGGAATCCTGATAGATGGAGGAGCAACAACTAATTACACATGGCATCTGTTTGCCAGGTTTTCACCATGGTACTTGCCCAAAGTGCCTATTTGCCAGGTTTTCACTTTTGGATGGACTTTTTTCTCTTGACTCAAATTTTTGTGCCAAGATGCCTATTCTCCAGGTTTTCATCAAGGCATCCATTGTTTCATGACTTTTTTCACTTTTTTATTTTCTTTCTTCACAACCTTTTTCTTTTTTTTTTTGATATTTTCTTAAGGACTTTTAGATTGAATCAAGAATGTCAATGACAAATGCTGTGAAGATATCTATTGTTGGTCCTTCTAGCTGATGAGCTCTAGATCCATGACTGATCATAACTACGTAGGATTTGTTCTCTTGTGAATCAAGGCATTTGAGGATAATTGGGTAAAAAAAAAAGTCATGTGGGATGTAACTGATGATGACATATAGAAAGGCTTGTGGATAGAGACATGATCTTTAGAGCTAGGAAAATTAGTAGCTAGATTTGGGGATAAACAACTAGATATAAGGGAGGGTTGGGAGGGTTGAGACCAATGACCTTCCACAAGAATGCTAATCAAGAGAGCTCCAAAAGACTTTGTGGCATATTGAACATCGAAACACTGATATTTATGGCATCATATTTTTCATTTTGTATCATTGGGAGCTACTTAGCTTTTGATTTTTTATGGTCTAATGGCACCTTTCGGTTTCCACCAAGAGACCTATGCTTGCTATCCTTTTCTCTTTTTGCTTTGTAACTAGGTGGAGTTGGCTACCCAAAGTAGGCCAATGTGCTCTCTTTAGAAGAAATTGCCTCTTTATGTTTGTCAATCATAATTCCTTCATAGATTTCAAAGTATGTTATGAGAGTGTCATCATTGTCAAATTGATCAAAAATTGGTTGTCCACGTTGGTCCCAATCCAATAGTTCAAGATAACTTGAGGCGATGTCATCATTAGTATTGAATGGAATTTGGTTGAAAGTATGGATATGGGCATTAGATTCTATTGTATCATTAAGATTATACTTTGAAGTGAGAGGATTGTTTGTTTTAGGTAGGATATCCTTAGATCCCTTTTCATCATTCAAAATGTCCATTGTCTTACACATAGGTGTTGTGGTATTAGGAGGACCTATCTGTAATGGTTTAAATCCAAGCCCCAAACTAGGAGGTTGTCCTTTTGTAGTGATAAGTTCAGTGATTCCCATTTTCTGATATCCAAGACCACTATAGCCATCATAACCTTATTTCTCCATGATAGAAAACCCAAGTCCATACTTACCAAGAGATATAAAAGTGGGTTCTCATTCACATACAAATGTTTCAATTCATTTCTATATCAAGGACATGTAACAATGTATCTTCAGTAGCTAGACCAACTCTGATAGGTAATGTGATGATGCCCTTGGAGAAGCGTTCACCATGATCATAAGCTTTTATTGTAATTCTTCGAGAGGGATCTACATCATCTTTAGAATAACCCAAATTTGTGACAACCTTAAGAGTATAGATGTTTAGTCCTGCTCCTCCATCTATCAAGACACGTCTGACTTTAACATTGTGGACAAAGACTTCGAGGTGGAGAGGATCATTGTGGTTGGGTTTGTCTTTAGGAACATCTCGAGGTGAAAAAGAAATATGTTGTGATGCAGAGAGGTTCCCAACCATGGATTCGAATTGAGAAACATCAATGTTATTTGGGATGACTGACTTTTTAAGGGCTTGATCCAAGATTTTCTAATTATGGGGAGATGCACGCAGTAGGTCCAAAATGGATATTTGTGCAGGGGTTTTGCCAACTTTTTCAACGAGGGTCTTCAGCCTTTAATGTGAATATGGATATGTGGAAATTAGACTCATTAAAGCAATTGATTATGTAGTCATAGCCAATGTGTGTGTAATTCACATTACCTTGTGAGTTTGAGTTTGAACTTGAGGGTTTCGCTTTGTCATGATTACCCAAAGGATATTTGAAAATAGTGTGATCAAAGTTGGATGCTAATAGTGATGGATCAACCATGATGACACCATCATCAATAAGGTCTTTTATTACATGTTTTGATTGGAAGCACGATGAAGTCTTGTGTCCTTTGGTGTGATGGTAATCACAATACCTTTTTTCATCTCACCAATCTACTTTAGTTAATGGTTCTTCTTTGATTTGGGGTAGCTGTAGGAAGTTATTATTTAGTAACTATTGTAATGCAGTCTTAAGTGATATTCCCAATGGTGTGAATTTCCTATCTTTGGGTCTAGGATGTCTTCAAGGTTTGTCTTGTGTGGAAGTCTCAATTTTCTATTGTGGAGCTGATGTTTGATTAGAGGTTTGTGAATTTGTAGGGTTTGCACCTTCAAATTCAGTCAAGGTTGTGATGTGCTAATCATGTAGGCATCCACAATGCCATCATTAGTCATATTCTTGTTTTTGGAGAAAAATTATGCGTTGTCATTAGACGAGTTGGTGTTTGTTTTTTCTTTGTTTATCTTGAGGATTCCCTTACGGATAAGAGCATCTTCAATACTAGCCCCTTTTTTCATCAGTTTAGAAATGGTACTTGGACTCTTTGTTTTGAGTTCATACATTAAGTTTGGGACTAAGTTTTCAATGCACAAGTTAACTTGTTGTTCTTCAAGAATGTCTAGTGAGCATTGACTAACTAAGCTTCTCCAATGAAATAAGAATGTGATGAATGGTTCTCCTATCTTGTATTTAGTTTAGCAAAAATCAGAAAGTGTCACCTCATTTGTAATGTTAAAGGAAAAGTGGGAGATAAACATCTCTGCTAGCTCTAACCAAGATTTGATATTACCAGGAAGTGTGGAGTACCATTCAAGTGTAGGCCCACCTAGAGAACAAGGGAACAATCTCATAAGACAAGTGGGCTCATCACTGAGTTCGATACATGAAGCAAAAAATTCTTTGATATGATCAATAGGGTTTCCTTTTCCTCTTTATTTTTCAAACCTTGGAGCCTCAAAGTGTTTTGGGAATGGAGGCATATACAGACCTTTACCAAATGGATTAGGATGTAGGTCACTTTCTATGTATAGAGCTTGTTTCTTCTAGATTCCCAATGTTTCAACTTGTTTGGAAAGTTGTTTGAATTGTTGTAAGAGTTCTTCATTGGGGTTTTACATGATGGTCTTTCCTTCAAGTATTTTGTGTCTGTGAGTAGACCATTTGCTATGGCAGGAACTATGTCTACTTGGTTCTGACATTTCTATGTCTAATGATTCTGATGAGGTGTCGCTAGGGTGTGGAGGTATGTTTGTACCTCAAAGACAGAAGGGTCCCTGTTGTTGGGGAACTTGTTGTGGTATTTGATGTGGCACTTTTTGTGGGAGTGACTGCGATTTTTGTACCATGTGTTTTTGTTGTGCTATGTGTTGTGGTTGTTTTTGGGATACCTCTATTGGTTGTATGTGAGACCATTTATGTTGTTGTTGTTGTAGAGGTATTTGTTGAGGTTGTTGTGGTACATGTTTTTGTTGTAACAAATGGTTCAGGTATGCAATTTATTACGCAAGGAGTCTTTGGTATTCCAACTATTGCTTGAGTTGCTCTTATTGTTTAGCAAACATTGTTTGTTGTTGTCGGAATTACTTTTGAAATTGTTGTTGATAAATTGTGTGTAAGTCAAGTGGGTTCACATGGGACTACGTTTTAGGAGTGTTGGATGTTTGCCCCACTTGAGGTTGTTGTCATTGTGGTTGATGTTTTTGTTGATATGTGGGATGTGTGTTAAGTGGATATAGACTTTGTTGTTCCTTGGAAGTGTTGAGTCCTTATACCACTGTAGGTTGTTTTTGTCATGGGGGTTGACTAAGTCCTTGAGAATTGAATGTCATTTTTGTATTCTTGTTTTGGTACCTGTGTGTTAGATGTTTCTGCTTGTGACATCATATTGAATTGACTATGAGATGTGTCCCTATTGGGAATGGGCATAATGTCAATAAGACTTTTCTTGTGTATGTCCATAGGGATGGTTGCACTTGATGTTTCACATGTTGTACTTCTGAGAGGTTCCATAGCATTTGATGTCATAGCACTTGGTAAAGTTAGGAGCAAAGGTGTACTTTTTCCTCTAGAGAAGGTATGTGTGGCATCCCTAGAGCACAAGTCCCATTAGGTGCATCTTTTTTTTGCATCATCTAACTAAAATCAAGTCCTAATGTTCTTTTGGGGTGTTTAGGGATTGGTGGTATTTTGTCGAACAAAGGGTTAACATTGATGTGTTCAAATGTACTTTGAAAGATTTTGATGGTTTATTCTTGATGGGACCTTATAGATGCCATTATCATGTTTGAAAACTCCAAAGGTTTTTTTCCCTTATCTAAGTCCAAATTGATCATGGGTTGTATGTTTTAAATAGTTGTGTTGGTTTGATGTTTGGACTTGGGTCCTTCCATGTTTTGGTTAAATTTGACAATTTCTTAGGCTACCAAATGTTTGAAGTTCCTTCGAAAACTTTTGTCTTGACATGCCCTAGCCATTTCTTCACTAGTGATACCATAATCAGTGTTAGAGTCATCACTGAGGTTTATAGTACCTTGTTGTATGTTTTTTGTGTTATAGTTGAAGGTACTTGTGTTAGGTTAACTAAATTCAAAGGAGTGTGATTGTTCATCTTTAGGTGTGGTTGGTACACTTCTTCCTCCTAGTGGTATTGGCATGAATATAGGTTCAATGTCAAGACTCCATTGAACCATCCCATGTGTGGGGGAAGTGTTTGAGGGAAATCTCATGGTAGGTGCACTATTCACAGTTTTTTGTGCCATAGCTTGATTATGAGGATCTTGTGGATACATGTTCAACAGGTCTGCTAGTAATGGTTGTGATGCCTCAATTTGGTCTTTGTCAAAGGTTTTTTGGGTTTTCTTTCTCTTTCTCTATCTTGGATGAGGTTTTGGTTGTGCTTGTACCTCAAAAAACAAAGGTTGATAAGGTTCCTCGGGTGTTTGAGCTGATTGTGTCCTAGTAAGTGCTGGCATGATTGTAGCTCCAATTTGACTATAGTGCACACAAGATTGAAGCAAAAGCCTATAATATGGATAATTCCATGAGAATGCTAGAAGTTTGATTTTAAGCTTGAGAGAAATAAGTGTAAATGTAAAGAAGTGGGGACTCAAAGACTTAAGAATTTGGATTTTCAAGACTTAAGCATTCAGATCCGAAATGAGAGAAAGAGTGTCCATTTTATAATTGAAATGGAGGATGATAGCATTGGATTTGTCACCCATAGATATGTGATATGGAAAGAGATTCCTTTGAGAATCCATGAAGTATATGACAAAATATGCCAATTGTAAGATTCTATGACACATGAAAGTCAAACATGGCTAAATGTGGAAGAGAATCTATGATGCATCATAAGACACCTCAACCCACTTAAAGACAAGAATCTATGATGATAAGACAAATACGGACATGCGTAAGAGATAAGAATATTTGATTATGATATATCCCATCCATGTGTCAAAGGAGAATCCATGAGCTCTCATATACAAGTGTCATGATGATGCAATATTTTATGGAATATTCAAATTAAAAATCCTCTTGTTCCACAAAATAAGAATTAGTAGAAAATACAACTAGTGATGGAAAATGGAACATAAGAAATTGTAAATTTCCATGGTTTATAGATAATGAATCAATTAATTAATAAAATTAATTAATTGAGCATGATAATTAGGAAGAATAATTAGAAAGAATAATAGGATTAAGTTATGGGTTATTTATTCTTATAGAGAAAATTAGCAAATGATTGCCCAAATTGATTAAATGAATGCGACTGTACCCTTTGATAAAAATGTAATGATAATGGATATCAGATAAGATGATGATATATAGACCAAAGCCATGTTCAAATTGATTGATAGATCCAAATTGATAACATGTCAAGGAGACATAACATGAATTGGTTGATATGTAACATTTAATCACCATTGTAAATGCTACAGGATTGAAATTGATTGAAAATGTTTGATCATAATAACATCGACAAACACTATCAATATTATTAAAATGGTTGATGATTCCATGATTTGACATTGAAAGCCTCAACAATGTCAAAGATTGGATGACATGAAAGATAGTTTGTCCTAGCACTGGGAGCCACGGCAGTACCAAGGTTAGATTGATGAGATTGATAGGTTGATAGGTTTCCAAGGTACTGAAAGCCACAAAAATACATAGGAGTGGATAAATGATGATTAATTTGGGATGTTTGATATGTTTTGAGTTGATTAGGACTAATTTCGAGTGATTCTTGGTTGATTTCGAGTGATTTTGAGTTGATTTGAAATGGTTTTGAGTTGATTTTATATGATTCTGAGTTGATATGAAATTGATGTGAAAGAGCATACAAATGATAAAGTATGATCAATTTGGCCAAAATATTGAACTTACTAGAATGAGAAAATGAGACAAATTAGTATGAAGAAGTGATGAAACCGTAGATGGGAACCATTTTTTAATGTCTACAATATTATTATTAAAATAAATATTGTCATGTTCCAAATTTAAACTTATAACTTTTATCTTCAAATTAATTCTTTTTATTTAATTAATTTCCCAATTAATTAAATAAAATAAATATTAAAATATCCTAATTATTTTCCATTTAATTTTATCTTTTAATTAGACTTAATAAGTAGAAAATACCCCAAAGACTCATAAAGTAAAATAGAAAAATACATCATGGCAAAACACATACAAAATTCAGCCAAAAGAGTTAATATCACAAATTACATCATCCGACGCATTCGGAGGGTGCTGAACTTAGATACTTGTCCTAAATTTAAATTAGGACAAATGGATTAAAGTGTTGGGATTTTTACTTGAGTATTTATCTCTCCGCTCTTACTATTGAGATAATGTGATACGGTACGCTCATCCTAGAAATTCAAGGAAGTAGATACTCGATACTCGCAACCTACATAAAACCCATGCATGTAGAAGCATAATATATACTAAACTAAACAAGAAATTGTAGGAAGTGGTGCATCGTGTAGATCCCGACCAGCAAGTGACTACGACTCCTTTCCTTAACCACATTAGAAATACCATACAGAAAGAAAACAAACATGCTCACCATACACATGCAAGAATGGGGAAAGTATCCATAAGAAAACACATATGATAATAGATTCTCTAACTAATCATCATCAATAGCTAAAATCACTGAATAATCATTATGTATACAATCTCCAATTGCTTGAGCATAAGTCCACAAATACAATCTTGATGCTCCTACCTACTAGTTTTCTGACTATCCTAGGATGCTCCTACTTCAATTTCCCACTTGAATTTGAATGTCTAAGTGAGCATAGTTTAGTCTTTTAAATGTGTTTAGTTCACTTGTGTGTTTTCAATAATAAAAGTGTAGAATGTCCTCCTTTTGTACTCTAAAGTTTTCCTACTTTGAGAAAACCATTGTAATTGGGCCAAGATAATTTTAGGAAACCACATATAGAAATGGATGGGACTACATTTAGAAATGATAATTTTGTCAACCTAGACAATCTTCATACAATCTTTTTTTGAAGTCTTGTACGTAAAATTACTGCAATTAGTGTCTCCTTCTTTGTACGAATTAGATGTTATCAATTGACTAAATTTTAGGTGGAAGTGTCAGCAACAAAAGCAGTTTTGGATTTGCTAGAAAATATCAAGTATCCACTTAGAATCTTATTATCCTACAAACTAGACAAAGAAAGAAAAAACTTATGAGAACTTGGGAGAAAGTCATAATTATTTTAATTATTAGATCACAAAAAATTTTATTTCTCATCGATTGAAACAAAAATAATAGATTATCCCATCCAAGCCAATTATGATTTTGTACAATCACATGACCTTTCAAGTGCATTGAACCAACATTATAATGAGTCATGGCACTACAAGTAAGTTATAGTTTACAAAAATATACAATTAAAGCACAAGAAAATTTCTATTAAACTAATGTTTAAAAAATACATGTATGTAAACATGAAATCTGAAAGATGTGTATGAGTTGAGAAAGATGAATTCAATGCTTGACATGACCATCAATCATAATCCTATTACAAATTGTGGCATATCAATAAAACGGGAGAAAATTTAAAAGAGGGGTATCCATACTTTACTTTTTCAATTTTGGGTATGTGTGAAGGGAACAATAGTGCAAGAATATGTATATACGATTAATTAAAGAGTAGGAAGAGAGAGATCGCAGAGTGTAATAGATAAGAAAAAATTATGGTAAACTTTTTAAGTTTATTTTTATAGTTATATTTTGAAGAATTAATTAGATAGTATGTATGTTCAAAATTACATAAGTATAATTAGGTTGACTTCATGACTAAATACTAGAAAAGACAACAATAGACATTTTTTCCTTCCTCAACATAGTAGTTCAATGTTCACTGATATCTCATGTCTTAAATATCTCAAGAAATCTAAGAATGTCACTAATTTTTTAGTTCAAATGTTACTAAATGATGGTAGATCTAAATTATATCATATGAAAAAATAAATAATAATATTTATAATCCTTATTGTTGATATGAATCCCTTTGTTTGAAATTAGTTTGTATTGGACTATATTAATTATTGTTTCATACATTGATTTTTGGTATTAGTTTTACAATTGTGTTCATCTTTATTGATACAATTGTATTACTTTTAAATCTTTTACAAATCATTTTAAAAGATTCTCTTAATTTCCAGAGGAAAATAAATTATATGAATCATATGATATATGAAAATATTGCATTTTGAGTGAAATATATTTATAATGTTTCAATCATGTTAAAGTTTTATATAAATAGTGTTCAAATTTTTTTATTTATTTTTAATATTTGATATAAATTTAACATAGATCTACATCCTATTCAACTTATAGGATAATCATTTAATAACACAAAAATATATCTTACAAGGCCACCTACAATGTCATCATTTAATAAATTTATCTTCAGAGAGAGTGCTTAATTAGATATATTTTAAGTAGTCAATAAAACATAGATACATAATTACATATTATAGGCTAATTATTTTGTCTATGGGCTCAAACAAAGCTAGAACAATACCTAAAACTTAGATAATTTTAATTTTACCATAATCGGTTGTTCAACCCTTATCTTAAGAAACCTTGTCCATAATGAGTTCTACATTGGATCTCAAGTTTTCAAAGATTATATAACTAACTTCCTTAGTATGGAATTCGGTATACCTATTTTTAGCATTTTTCTGGTTCACTTTATTTGGCCCTTTTTTATTACACCTTATAACAAGCTCTAGAAAGTTTTGAAGGAAAGGTTATGTTTCCTCTATATTTTGTAAATTGTCCCATGTTTGACCACAAGGATTCTCAAATACATTTAAGATGGCAAGTCATCATAAATTTTTTTTTCAAAGTTCCTCATAATCTAGATGGTTAAAGTTACACGCAAAGAAATATTCTGAAATGCTAATCTTTTGAAGGGCTTAGTATTAAATCTTCCCCACCCTACAAAAAAAAAAAAAACATTATTTCCTTTTCTAGAATTCCTGAGATACAATGAAATTACAATAGATAGAATTAATCATAAATTATTGTGTTATTTATTCAATCTTTTAATATAACAAAAAATAGTCTTAGCCTAACAAATATTACTTTCTCAACATTTTAAATAAATGGAAAAGGAGGAAAAGAAAAACACCATTGCAATGCCTTATACTAAAATGTTTTGGTAACTATTCATTCCATGAACCTGTTATCATGAGAAAGGTCTCTAAAAATTTGTTTGGGAAGTTTTCACGTGACTCAAAGGGAACTCCTCTACAATTATAAGTTTCAAAGTTAGGGATGTCCTTGCATTGAGGAATTACAACACTAATGATATTGTTGAGCAGTCATTTAGCATGATGCTAATGACAAAAATTATCACAAATCTCTATCTTGAAAAGTTGATCAATGACCAACTCCAAGGTTCTATAGATGGTTATTTTTCAACCTACTAGGAATCTCTATTGAAGATAAATCTAAATATTCACAAAGAGGCCTTTTCTAGTATCTATCAATTCTACACAACTTTACCAAAATGTATTAATAAAACCAACATATTTTTGTATTTTTCCATTTTATGATGAATGGAATTTATAATCAATGAAACCATATGAACTCCTTTTCTAGTCACCAATTCGAAAAGAAAATAACAAAGATAGGGTAAGGAGAGATTAAAGTAAATTACTAAAAAGGGGAAGTCCTAATGGACACAAGACAAAGCAACAACACGTCTATTAATTAAATTATCAGAAGGACCTAGTAGAAAAAAAATGGAATTAGGAGTAGTGCTTCATCAACTCCACTAATGCAATCATCGATGCAAAATTTGATGGAAAAAAAAATATAATTCATGATTAATCAAATTTTGTAGCCATTAAAATTGCACACACATGAGGAAAACTAATATGCATGGATAATCTCTAATTCACCAAAAAAATACAATTTTTTAACATATGTGAAACACCATAACTAAAACATCACAAAATTACCATAACACAATAAAACCATAGGATCCATTATTATTCATGAACATAAATTCATAAAAAGAAACACACATTTAGCAAGAAATACTACATAGAGAATAAGAGAACCAATAGTATCCATTATTACATCAAAATACTAGCCTTCAATACATATTACATTCATGTATTTAAAGTGTTCCCTTTCCTTAAGATGATACTAGGAGTGAGAATTCTTCTAAAACAAATAGTATCCTAAGAACTAATAAAATAAAGCTAATTTTATATAAAATAACTCTCTAAATGGTGCTAATTAGGTCTCGACCCTTATTTATATCAATTAATGTGTGCATGATCATTTACATGACTAAAAATTGTAAAAGAAGAAGAACATAAGAAAAGAGAATCCATGAGATGATTTAGGAGCCATTAGAGCTTCAAAAATTGCAAGAAGACCCTTCTCTAACATAATTTAGGAGTTAAACTATCATTGAAACGGACTTTTAGTGCGTGGAATGCTGAAAAACCAAAATAACTAGTTAATTGTCAATGCCCTAGAACTGATCCAAAACTATTAGCTCACCTTTGTGTTTGGTGCACATTATGAAAAGTGCACCTCTATGTCATGAACACTTTGTGAAAAATACACCTTCATGTTCGGTGCACCTTATGGAAAGTGCACCTTTATGAAAAGTACACCTTGATAAAAGGACCAAAAATGATAAGATTTTTCTAAATTCACAATTTACTAAAAGTGATCAAATTTTTGTTAGTTCACAATTCTCTAAAACTGATAGAATTTTGTAAGTCCACAATTTTCTAAAAGTGACAAAAAAAATTGTAAGTCCACAACTTTCCAAAGGTGACAAAAGTTTTTCTAGATCCACTTATTTCAAAAGGTGATGCAATTTTTTCTAAGCCCACAAATTTTAATTTCTAACATCCAGGTCTTGTTTACTTTCAACCAAAATGATGTTCGGATGTTCTCCTTTGAACTTTTGGATGGTGGAGATGATTTCTTGAGGATTTGACAAGTCTAAAGATTCATACTTTTATATCACTTCCCTATTGAAATCATGAACTTCTTGCCTTACAACTATAAAATCATCTAGCTTAGAGTCCAAATCCCTTAGTGTCTCCTTGGTTTCAAAAATATATCCAACATCATCTTTAGAGGATACTTCTTGAAATAATGCTTGAATTTTTGTACAACTATTTTCGCATACCATAGTTGGGTTTTGGAGTCATCATCAAATATCTCTAAGCTGGTTGAAATATATTATTTATTCACTACTAATAGTTGGGCATGTTTTATTTGTATATCTTGGATATCTTCATACATAGATAACATGACCTTATAATTGACCTATATATTCTCAGTCTAATCATCAATCTTATCATGTTATTATCTTGTATAACATATAAAAACATTTGGTATCTCTCACTTCCAAGTGCAAAAACATGAAGTGCAAATTCTTGGGTGCTCATTGGAACTTGAAAGTCATGGGTTTGAGTTTGATCTTAGCTATTGTAGAAGTTGAGGAAGTGATGGTAATCTTTGAGACCTCTGTATATTTTGCATATGTACACTAGCATACCTTAACACTTCGTACACCTCCATACTAGCACACATTTAGACTTAGCACACCTTTAAAGTTAGTGCACCTTTGTACTTGCAGACCTTCTCACTTAACTCATCTTCAAGGAGTTGCATAAGGTACTCAATTTTAAAAAATATAAATGTTTCAAGATTTGAAAATAATTTCTAGGTTTTTCTCAAATGAGGTCTAGTATACTTATTCCTAACATTTTTTATGATTTAAGCCCATTTTATACTCCAACATTTTCATGGACTTGAAATCCTTCTACTTCTTCTATCTAAAATACTTAGGCACATGTGTTGAATATGAACATACAATATACCATAGTAATCTTTATTGTTATGGATAATGAGGATGCCATGATGACCTACACACAAGATAAACATCAATATACTAGTGCTACGGGGTAAACATAATTCTTAACAACTAGGCCTGACTAATAAAAAGAAATAACAAAAATTGGTCAAAAACTAACAAAAGCAACAGTTGTGCACTAGCACACTTAGCCCACTTATGCAAGTCCACTAACTAGGTTAAGCACCATGGTTTGTACATCTAGAAAGGGGAAAACCTAGTGCACATTGTGAAGGTGCACAAGTGCACATCTACAAAACAAGTTAAGGCAATGTAAATAGCACACCTTTTTAAGGTATGCATGTGCATTGGGTGTGCTTGTGTACACCTTTAGCTTTTATGCAATACTTAATATTCTTGGTTGGTAGATTTTGAATGATGCTAACTAAAAAAAACTCCTAAATCTAAACTACAAGAGTTCCACTACCTAAGGAACCGTGGAAGATAACCTATTCTAAGGAACAACCTTTATGGAGTCAAATTAAAAAAGGAAGGTCCGAATTTCCAAAGTAAAAAATGAGGTGTGTGTTGTGGAACCATAATAGATATCTAAGGAATAAGGATTGGAATTGTCACAAGTATGAATTTTGTCCTTTGATTGAGTCATGGACACAATTTATTACTACAAGGATGAAGTGATTTGAGAAAGATTTTCTATAGTGGATTTTGTATAAATATTCATATTAAATATGAGTAAAATATTTGGAGCATTATGAGAAACATAAGGGGTGGTGGAATATCAAAATTGGACATTATTGTAAGTATGCATAAATAATGTTAGTAAAATACCTAAAAACCTTTAAGAAGGATAAATAATAGGATTAAAAAAGCATTTAAAGATAGAAGGAAAGGGATAATTGTGTTGTATGCATGCATTTATGAGAGGTGGAGCATAAGTAGATAAACTAGTTATTGAGGTAGAAATATGAATATAGGTTTAATGAGGGGTACTCCTGTTATTGACATAAACATTTGCACACCATCATAGAGGAATAAAAATAAAATTAAGTGAAATATAAAATTACAAAATTGTGAAGCTTACTTTCTATTATCATCAATGAAAATATATTAAAATATTAAGAAATATAACATGCTAAAGCCACATGGGCAATTTGATTTCAATACTTTGCATGCTAGAGCTACCATATACATCATTAGAACTACCCTAGATAAAATTAGGGACCTTCATTATATAGGAGGGTTTTAACCACCCTAGATGATTCTAGAAATTATAACCCTCCATTTTGAGGCTAACCATCCCTAAATTTAGATGATTTATCTTTTCTTCCATTGGAACAATCCTATAAAATATTTCCAAACTCACATGATTTTTTGGGAGATTTTTATTTTTATTTTTTTATTTTATTTTAAGAAAAGTAACTTTTGGAGACTATAACTCTTCACTTGTTGACCTGATTTATTAATATAACACATTTTTGAAATGGCAAAAAGTTATCTACTAGCTCAAGATGTCATGTGTGAGCCATGCAAAGGTTTATACTATTTTGAAAGCCAATAAATCCTTCAAATTTTTGTACCCCTCTTCTAATAAATAAATAAATAAAATAATATCTTTGAAAGTAGACTTGATCTTACCATGAAACATTACCATAAATTTGATATAACTCAAGTAAATCTCTAGAGGAATAGATTAGAACATTATGAGGTTTAATAAATAATTTACTAGTGTAAAAAAAAAATTAAGAAATTTTTCTCAAGTTAATATATAGTGTATATTAAGCAAAAATGATGTATATTAGGGAAAGAGAAAGAGAGACCTTCAAACATAACCTTATAAAGGGCCCAAATTTGATTAGCACTACCCAAACTAGTGGATGCAAAGGATTTCAATGTTGAATTCTAGTATTTATATTCCCAAATATATACTCAATAGATCTCTTTCTATAAGATATTATTTCTCTTTAATTTTATTTATTTAATTGATTTGATTGGTGAGAGTAAACTAACTAATTAAATTGTAAGTAAATGTAGAAGCATGTATGAATCCTAATAACATAAAAAGATCAGATCCATAAAATAAAGAAACATTCTTTGAAATGAAAAATAAATGAAACTTGAGGTCCCATAGGAGAAGCGAAATCAAGTCTAAAAATATGCTATCAAACTATGTAAAAATCTAAAATAAAAAACAAATATAAAACCCTAAAACTAACATTTGTGGATCTTGAAAATCAAGGATTCTTTGGTAAAGATCAACTTGGAGGGTCTAGGTTAACATGGATTGAGGTATGGGTCAACCTTAACTTGTGTTGTAAGAAAACATAAATCTAAAAGTTTGACAAAAATATGAAACCCTAGTTATAAAATTTGAATTCACTACTTTGGAATTTTTCATGGGAGGAGGAGGAGAAATGTCCTTAGTCAATACATCTTAGGAATTAAACTTGAAATGAGAAAGTGTATAAATGGTAAGCTAAATGTAAATATTCATCTTACTTACCAACTCAATAAGGATGGATTCAGTTATACTATCCATAAAGATATATGACTACTTGAATATAGATGTGTGATCTAGAATGTAGGATTTATCCACAAATGTAGTAGATCTAAAATTGGAAAATCATCGAACAATGGATGTGAGTATTCTCCTTAATAATTGAAAAATTGAATCCTTGAATAATACTTACAAGCTTTCTTTCAAATGATGACTTGTATGCTTTCTTATGTGCATACTAGATAATAATGGATAACTTTCATATAGATTAGATCTGGTGCACATAAAAAAAGATGATTAAATGACATGAATAAGTCTTCTTTCATAGTGATTTAAGAATCGTAATTGAAATGGTTGATAATACGAGGTAGGAAAATAAATTAAAGACCCCAAGATGGGTCAAGGATTTTGAATGAATGATATCTGATGTCATATTTTTTATATATTATATTTCTAAATCTTAGATAAGAGATATTAGTCAATGTTGAGTATTTTGGAACCTTAACAACGATTGCATGTTTAAAAAACTAATGTGGGATAAAAATTCAAAGAAAAATCTCATCTCAGTATTATCTATTTTATGAGCCAATTATTATTATTTTTAATTATTATGGGACTTGTAGCATAGTTGGAGACACCATGTTTCTTGCAAGCCTTCAAATTGTCTATCATGAATGCATTATTTTGCAAGATTTAAAAATAAATAATGTCAGTATTTTTATCTTTGCATATATGTTAAACATTACCTACATTTTATTTTTTTAAATATTAAGGATCTTAATATTTTCAAATTTCAAATGTTTTATAAATTATAGAGTTTAATCTAGCATCAAATAGATAGAAACTAATAGGGTGAATAATAGGATGAAGGAAATGGATATAGGAGGTTTTCTATCATATTGGGACAAATTCTTAGTTAGGAATGATACATCATATGAGAAACACCCTATTTGTTTCCCTTATAGAAAGAGAGGGCTTGCTACATTTGTGTTTGATAAGAAGAGGGAGGTTGACATCATGGTTGTCCCTTAAGGAGTAGATGGATGGGGAATATCTAATTAATTCTTTATTTTGAAACTAAGGGGGTGTTATTTACATTTGGTGAAGGTGTCAATTTTTAGAGGAAATGTGTGTGATGTGCAAGAATATGATTGATCATTTGTGTGGTAGATGAGTGCTTCTTTTATAGGACTAGAGGGGAATTTGGTGTACATAATTAGAGGCACATGATACACATAGAGGAGATATGTAATCTCAAAGAAAATGTGTCTCATTGTGTTATAGTAATGTTTGTTTTTGTTTAAGACTCTGACCAAAATTATTGAAATGATGTTTTACACTAGAGAACTTTGTTGGTGAACCTTGTCAAGATTAGTTTCGGATAAAATGGGATTATTGATAATTCTGTAGGTTTTCCTCAGGGGAAATTGTTACTCATGGAAAAAATTTTAGCCTTGCATTAATTTTCACAAGGTCCATAAGTATCTATGTCCAAGGGTGAGTATCAATGATAATTGTAAAGTATGTTTCAATTCCTTATTAGGTTTAACTACTATTTGATAAGAATTCATAACAAACTTTATAATTTGTTTCATTTTATATTCAGTGATGAAGGCAAGCAAGTCTTCTTCAGATTTATATAGCTTAGTTTTGATTATTGTTATTTGAGTACTTAATTTTGATTCTTAATTTATCCAATATGTGTTGTACAATATACTACTCAAGTTTTTTGCTAACCCAATGGGATACCTATTAAGAAACTAGAGAACATGAGGTTAACTAAATTAGCATACTCAAGATACTTAGCAAAATAATGATCAAATTAGTCAAAACAGGAACCACTCAGCCAAAATGAACAGCAAGACAAGGTTGATCAAATGTTAAACCTTGGAAAGCTAACATGTTAGCCCACTGTAATACATTAACAATAAAACCCTAGAAAACATACTAGGATAGAACAAAGGTTGTTGCTCTATTTTTCCTTACAACCAAGTACACAACATAATAAAGAAAATAGAGAGAACACAAACAAAAGAGCTACTCGTATGCAAGTTTTCTTGCTTTCTTTCCCTCTATTAAACTGAAATGAACTATTACAAATCCATAATGGAATAAAATACAAACCCATAAAACTATAATATCTACTATTTTTGTTAACTATAATATCTACTATTTTTGTTAACAAAATAAACTTGTAGCAATATGTGATTGCATACAATAAAACTAGAGAAATCACTACTCAGACAGGAAAAACTTTCACTTTCAAAAGCCCAAAACATTTTAGTATGTTGCTACACACTCTAATTTTCTTCTTGCTGCTATTATTTCCTTCCTAACTCAATTGAATATATTTTTATGAATAAATAAAAGTTCCCCTATTTTTTCTACTTGTTTTCCATACACAAAAAATTCCCACTCATTTTCAAATCTCAAACTTACATACCCATAATAAATGCATTGACTGTTGAGGCTGTAACATTAGAGTAAATATGGGAATATCAACTTATGACAAGTAGGTGAATAATATGCTCAAAAGATAGGTGATTAATTTAAAATTTCAAAATTTTCCCTTTGTCTCGAGCCAACAAATAACATAACTCTTGATCCAAATTAACTATGCCTAGACTTCTTCTTAGGCACATAAAACTTTCTATGCCCAATGGCTTGGTAACTATATTCGCTAGCTACTACTTAGACTTGCAATATTATATTTTAATTTCATCATTTTCAACTAGGTCTATAATAAAATGATACTCAATTTAATTGTTCTTACTTCTTCCATGAAACACTAAATTCTTTGTTAGAGCTATTGAGGAAATGTTGTTACAATAAATTGTGGTTCTATCCTCTTGTTCTCCTTTCAAATTCTCCAAGATTATTTTCAATCAAATAGTTTGACATGCTATTGCATTTTATACTATGTATTCATCCTCTGTTGTAGATTGAGCAACTACTAGTTGCTTCTTATATACCCATGAAATTGCACCTGGGCCCATATGAAACACATAAACAGAAGTTCTCTTCCTATCATCCAAACTTCCAACCCAATCACTATCTATATAACCAACCAACCCAAATTCATTTTCAATAGTATACAAAACACTAAATCCTTTGGTGTCATTCACATACCTGTAGATCCTTTTTCCCTCTTGTTAATGGGAGTCTTTTGGAGTTTCCATAAATCTAGAAATTGGACTTATGATATGCATTATATTAGGCCAATTTTCATTCAAATACATCAAGATTCCAACCAAACTTTTATACAATGTTGGATTCTCATTACTGTTCCAATCTTTCTTGGTCAACTTTAGACCTATGGCTATTAGTGTTGGTACTGCCTATATACACTAATATGTTAGCAAGAAATACTAATCTACTTGAAAACCAAAACATTAACTAACAAAATCAATATAGACTTCAAGAGAGACAAAGTGAGGTCCTTAAATGAGAATATGAGCCATGGATGGGCTCTCTTAATAAAGATGATCACTTGATGTAGGGTGTTGGAGATATTTAGGATAAGATAGGTTACTAAGAGGGGATAGGTTAATCGATAACTTATAAAACTTTCAAATACTTTAGCATAAAAGCCATTCACCATTAATTCATATAATCTATTGCATAACTGAAAGAACAAACATTCATTGTACATGTACACAAAGATTTGGTGACCCAGAAACCTTCCAAATAGAAAGTAAAACTGGGGTGAGAATGATACCCACTAAACTTCAATATTACAGTATAAATTTGGCTGGTTAAGGCTTACAATGATCACTTCTGATTATCTGCCCTATTAGGAGCAAGTAGGACTACTAGATCCACCTTGTTAGAGGATTTACAAACATACACTGAACTATGCACTCTCTTAGGAGATTTACAAAATATTGTTAAGTCTACCCTGTTAAAGGATTTACAAACTGATTCACCTATTAGAATGAAGCAGTGGATCTTCTTGTAACTATTGATAAGATCCCTTTTGCATTGATCACCTGATGTGATAGATATATCTTTTCTGCTCCTATGTTGACCTTGCTAAATCCCTTTCTCTCTGCTCATGATTTGCTTTCACTTTTCTCAAAATATAGCAATACCTTTTCACATGCAAACCTTACTCTTATATATTTTTATATAGACCATATATCTTACAAATGATATCATACATTACATTATTTACAACTACAAGGTCAGCCAAAATATAAGTGAACAAAACATTACTAAGTCAGCCAGATAGTATAAAACTCGGGTTTACTAAACTAACTCGGTGACCTTCTGATACTTGGCATCCACTACATTACTTAACAACATCATGCACTTGGTAGAAGTGAAGGTTTGGTCCATACTAATCACCTAACATAGCTCTGAACTCGGTAGCCATAGGCAACTTGGTAGATGTATTGTTACTCAGTATAAACTATCTTCTTCATTTGCCTTGGTTCACTCAGTAAACACTTCTTTCTTTCATTTACCTTTTTCACTCGGTAAACAATACTTTCTTTCATTTACCTTCTTCACTCAGTAAACACTACTGAACTATCCATTCACTCGATATCCTCTGGAATGCTCAGTGTGAACTATTTACCTCTTGAACTTATAAATTAATTGTTGAATGTTGGGTGTGAACTGTAGACTAAGTGATGAGCTTGGTAAGCATTCAGAATCGAATAAGTGTTTGCACTAATGACAAATATATCATAATTCCAATAATCTCCTCCTTTGGTATTAGTGACAAAAACACTTATGAGTCAAAACTTATGTGCAAAATTTGACGTGCTAATTTACATATATCTCCCCCATACAATATGCACATAGTATTTACAAATATCTTTATCTTTACATATGGCTTTCTTTATTTACATCTATCTCTTCTTTGGTACTCTATCTCCCCCTTTTTGACAATAATGCCAAAGTAAACAATATGTATTTACACAGAAACAAAAAATGAGAGATAAACTTAGAATGTACCTTGAGAATAAGAGCCAAAGTCTTATCCCAATTATCTTGCAAAATTTTGCAGGTGGAGAGTACTATTTTAACTTCTACTAAAATTTTAATCAAGTGATCTACAACTGAAAAATTGTTGTCATGGATCAATGTTTTGGAGTAGACAATGTGTTTCTACATTGTGTCCATGATAGGAAGAATCATATTCTAAATGTCAATCAAGGTTGATCTGATTCTTGCTTCCTCTCTCAACAATTCTGCCTGCTTTTCTAACAAAAATCTGATTTTGAGATGATGGGATGAACTTGAACTAGGGTCAAGTTGCATCTTTTGGGCACTAACCTTCATATCCTCATCAATTTTATTTAATTTTTCTTTGATCTCCTTGGTATACTCGGTAACATCACAAATTTGGCAAAAAGTGAAGTTACATTATTAAAAGAATTTTCAAGATTGACCAAAAATGTGGTCAAATCTACATGTTTTATTGCAATATGCTGAGCAATGTGCTCAAGCACCTTATTATCAAATTTATTTTTGGCCTTTTCCATCAGTTTGTCCTAATCAGAGGTGTCCTCATTGAATTTATTTACAGCCTCTTCTAACTAAATCAAAATGTGTTGAGTAGAATCTACTTCAACACCTACAACTTCTGTAATTATATTCTAGGCACTCTCAATTATTCTATATTCCTTATCCCTTTTAGACCTTAGATGCTTCTGTATAGCCTTCATCTCAATTAGTTGACTGGCATACCTCATTTCTTCAATGGTAGCATTTTCATAGTCAATCTTTTGAATTACTATCTCTGTATCTAAGTCAATATCTTCAAGAATTTCCTTTCCAGTGATCATAAGTCTTAATGGTTTCTTTTGTTTGACTTTTGTGATGACTAGTTTGACCTTAGGAATAGACACAATAGTAGAGATGGAAGGAATAGTAGTGAAAATTAGGATGCTTGAGGATTGAGTGCCAATAGGAGTATATACCAGATAAAAAACTAGAGTACTTGCCGAAAATGGTGATACACCGATAATGCAGTATCTGAACTAACTAGGTTTGAAGTAGATGCAAATAATGCTGACAAAATGGTAGAACAAATTGGAATTGACAAAATTTTGGAACTTACTGCTATACTAACTAATGATGATGGAGCTGAGGAGGCTAGCTTAGTAGCTGAAGAAGAGGGATGTAGCTCGGTAGATGAAGTGGTAGATAGTTCCATTGATGATACCTGGAGCTAAGATGTGGTAGGTGTAGATGATAAATCTGATGTAGATATTATCAAACCTATTGAATCTGACTCCAACATTGATGATGTCATAGTTTTAGGTGGCGAGTGAGGAAGGGATGCAATAACTGCTGCTGCAATTTTCACCAGATCATCTTCCTCCTTATCTTCCTCTTTATCTTCCATCAGTGCATCCAGCTCTCTTGGTGAGACTGTGATGGATGGAGTGCTATCAAACTCATCATCATTTCTATTGTCATCATCTTTGATTTCCACTGGGTCTTCACTGGGCTTATGTAGATGATATATATTTTTCCACATGTTTGTAGCATCATTTACAACATGCTCAATGTCTTTGATCAAAATCAAATAGATGTGGAATCTAATCATCATTTTACCTTCATGGCTTTTCATTTTAGTTTTTACTTCTACTCAAATGAGACTTGGTTGAAGATTCTTTAGGGATTGCTCATAAATATATTTTACCATTTGGGTGGCTGACTCCCATCTCAGTTGCAATCTCTCCAGTAGTTCTTTTTAGATTTGAGGGGCAATCTGGTCTGGGGATTATTTCCATTTACCCATCTTACTGAATACCAGCTCCTCAATCTACATTTTCTTAGCATCTGTTCTAGTTTCAAATTTCAATGCCTTGAAATTTTTGATGCTAGCTCCTTCTTCCAATAGTTTGAGCCTTTGCTCGAATGTGGGTGCAGGCCTGACTAGTATAGGTTCCTGCTTACTTTTAATGGTTCTTTTGGTAAATACTGTAGTAGGCTTCTTCTTTGGTTTGGTAATGATTACCCTACCTTTCTTCTTAGGCTATTCTTTTGTAGATTCTTCTTCTCCTTCTTCTTCTCCTCCTTCTTCTTCTTCACCTTCTTCATCTTCACCTTTTCCCTCAGTGAGCATAAGAGGACCGGTTGTATTTTTCAATTTGGCTATTTTCCTCTTGCCCTTGCTGATGGCCTGTGGTAGCTTGATTTCAAGCTAAATTCTGGCCTTAGCTTCATCATAGTTTCCAAAAATTTATTTCCTTGGGTCTACTGGCTCATTTACCAGTGCTTCTATATATCTTTGGCTTCATCAATATTTACCTCATAGGGAAGAGGTTTCACCCATGCAACTCAGGGTCTGACTACCTAAATGTATACCTTGTCACAGTCAACCATGAAGCATACATCATCCTTATAATCTTCAACAAGATTGGGAGGAATTTTGAATCTGTTATTCATCCTTTCCTTGAAGTCTTCAAAATAATTATCCATAATACTATCAAAATTTTCACCCATCTCTGCTACAAACTCATTTATTTGATACAAAATTGGAATGTCTTTTCTCCATTCTACTGTTCCTTTTGATGGAAAGAATTTTTGTACATAGAAAAATAAACATATTAACAGAGAACCAAATTTATAAGGGTTATTCTTTGAAGTGCTTATGCTATCCATATTTTTATTTAGCTATCTCAGCATTACTTCCAATAGATCAAATTCAAGGTTTTTCTTTACAATCTTGAGGGCCAAATCCATAGCTTCACAAGGTACACTATTTAATCTATTGGAGCTGTATAATTTATATGCAATTATATGAATGCCAAATCTTAATTCCACATTAGGTACAATGTTGACCTTTAAACCTCTACCATCCCATCGGCTACGGTTTGTTTTTGTAGCTATTCCTAACCTAGGGTTTTGGTGGTTTGTGTTTTGCTGAGCATAGGGAGACCCATGATTTTGTGAATCATCTTCTTTTTTATCACTACGAGTTGCTCCAACCACAACTGACCATTATGCACCTGACTCAAGATATACCTAATCGATTTGATTTGAAAGTTTCTAGGCATATGCGAGATATGAGTCAAGCCCTTGGTTTCTAGATGCTTGAATTCAAGTTTTAAAGCGCCATCTATACTCATTTCACCTATGGCATTGTCCATCTCTAGGTTTCCAATTTCTTGAATAGAACATTTGAAATGAGTACAAATATCATTGATAAGAAGTATCATGGGTGGTATTTGTGATTGAGCTACATTTGGGTCGAGTGATTTTGCAATGGTAGGAACAATCTTGAAGTTGGGCACTTTCCATTCTATATTCTTTACCAACATTTATGAACCTCTTTTTGCCTTTTTGTTGGTTCTTGCAGACACCATTGTTGCTCATGAAATATAAGAAAAATCTTGAACAAATTCTTTGCAGGAAATTTACTTGCAATCACTTGGGATTTTCTCTAGATTCATTGTAAATCTTTTAGCTCTGAGTATTCTTAAGTCACGGTGAAAAATGAAATCAAATCTGCCCTTTTGATGGAAATACTATCATTAATACTTGGTACAAAGGTAGATGAGATGACATAGTGCTTTCTAGTCTGTCATCGATCCACTCAGTAGAACCTTGCAACTCGGTGCTTGAACAAAACTTTAGTTACTCCGACCTAGCTCGGTAAGGTCTTTAACCAACCTTGCTCGGTAGATGCAACATGGTGAATGATAACCTTTCTTTGAACTTTGTATCTAAAATATTGATTTGACCATTTTCACTTTTTCACTTTGGAACTGCTTAAGATATGGCTATAAGATGTAGTTCTTGATTCCTCTTAAATCTAATTGGAAATGGTGGAGTCACCCATTTCTTGAGTGACATGACCATCAATTGAGTTGTCTTGCTAGGTAGATTTAGGAATCCACTGTTATCTCATCTACTTCTGAATGTTATCAGCTTTAGCTTTTTTTTTTATCTTCAATTCTTTTAGTATTCATGTAATTCTTGGCTATATGACCAAGTTCAATACAAATGTAACATCTTATGGTTGTGTCCTTCTTTCTTAGGTGATGTCTTGCACAGTTTATCCCAATATGTCCATATTCTCCACAATATTGACACCTACACCAAATATTGTAGTCCCAACAAAATATTGCTTTGATAATTTGTTCTGTTGGATTGAATGCTTTGGATCTACATTTAGATGCCTTCTAACCTTGTTTCTTGTATTTGTGACATTTTCCTTCAAACTTTGGTTTCTCTTTGCATTCATTTGCTTTGTGACCATGCTGATTGTAGTTGTAGCATTCGCCATTGAATTTTGCCTTTCCATTACTCCAACATTTTTTTGATGTATGACCTATCTTGCCACAGTGATTTCAAGTGGGTTTTCAATTCCTTTGAGCACCTTGTTTGGAGGTTTCACCTTCTTCCTTGTATCCAAGAATAGCTTTACCTTTTTTATTATGAAATTTTTTCTCACTTTGCTGATTTAATTGAGTCATGTCTATTTGAAATTTCATCATTCTTTCATTGACTTTCCTTTCAATGATAAAGTCATTTTTCAAGCTTTCATTGATAAGTCTTTCATATTTTACATCACTTTGTAAGCTTGCATTGATTTGTCTTTCAGTGATTAAATCATTCCTCAAACTTTCATTCTCAGATCTTAGATTCGTAATTTCTTCATTTGCATTAGATAGTTGACCTACAAGATCTTCATGTTGAAGGGATTGATTATTTCTTACCTCTAAGTCTTCATTTTCCTTGTTTCACTATTCCAAAACTTCACATAGCCTGATGGATTGGATTTCTTGTTCTCTTTTGAGATTTCTTACTTCTTCTTGCAGAGAACCATTCTATGCTAGGAGTTCCTTGATCGCTTCATTAGCTTCATTTGAACTGCTTGATGGTAAAAGGTCTTCAATCTTTTCTTCAATATACTGATGATCATTCATTTGTCTTGCAAGTTCCTTCATTCTCTTTAGATATTGAGAAAGATTCTCCTTTGCTTCTTTGAGTTGAGCCATGGCCATTTCTAGATCTAGCTTTTCATTCTCAATAGATTTGTCAAGTCTAAATATCTCCATTTTCCTTGATCTTTGCTCAAGCTGTCAAACGTTATTCTAAGAACCACAATGCTTTGATACTAATTTTTGGAAACATTCAGGATAAGATAGGTTAATGAGAGGGGAGGGGTGAATCAATAGCTTATAAAACTTTCAAACACTTTAGCATAAAATCCATTCACCATTCATTCATCTAATCTACTGCATAACTAAAAGAAAAAACATTCATTGTACATATACACAGAGATTTTGTGACCCATAAACCTTCCAAATAGAAAGTAAAATTGGGGTGGGAATGATACCCACTAAACTTCAATACTGCAATATAAAGTTGGCCGGTTAAGGCTTACAATGATCACTTCTGATGATCTACCCTGTTAGGAGTAAGTAGGACTTCTAGATCCATGTTGTTAGAGGATTTACAAACATACACTGAAGTATGCACTCTGTTAGGAGATTTACAAAATACTGTTAAGTCTACCCTGTTAAACGATTTACAAACTGATTCACTTGTTAGGATGAAGCAGGGGATCTTCTTGTAACTATTGATAAGATCCCTTTTACATTGATCACCTGATGTGATAGATATATCTTTTCTGCTCTTGTGTTGACCTTGCTGAATCCCTCTCTCTTTGCTACTAATTTTCTTTCACTTTTCTCAAAATATAGCAACACCTTTTCACATGCAAACTTTACTCTAATATATTTTTATATATACCATATATCTTACAAATGATATAATACATTACATATATACCATTCATTATTTACAACTGCAAGGTCGGCCAAAATATAAGTGAACAAAACATTACTGAGTCGGTCAGATAGTAGAAAACTCAGGTTCACTGAACTAAGTCGGTGACCTTGTGATACACGACATCCACTACATTACTTGGCATCATCATGCACTTGGTAGAAGTGAAGGCTCGGTCCATACTAATCACCTGATGTAGTTCTAAACTTGGTAACCATAGGGGACTCGATAGATGTATTGTTACTTGGTAGAAACTATCTTCTTCATTTACCTTAGTTCACTCAGTAAACACTGCTTTCTTTCGTTTACCTTTTTCACTCAATAAACACTACTTTCTTTCATTTACCTTCTTCACTCGGTAAACACTGCTGAACTGCCCATTCACTTGATATCCTCTGGAATGCTTGGTATGAATTATTTACCTGCTGAACTTATAAGGTAACCACTGAATGCTCGGTGTGAACTATAGACTAAGTGATGAGCTCGGTAAGCATTCAAAATTGAATAAGTGTTTGCACTAATGAAAAATATATCATAATTCCAACAATAGGGATGTGTCTATTTATGGATTTTGGATGTATCCTCAAGCTTCAAACTGCTTCAATGGTGGAATTTAGGTGGATTTTGGTGTGGATGTTTGAAATTGGTATGAATTTGGCTTCTCAAAATGGCATGGTAACTTTAAGGTTATGGATTGTGATTAAAATGGCTTGGGAGGAGATCCAATTTATAGGCAAGAGATTTGAGGGATTGAGGGCTAAGATTCAAGGATGGGGAAAAGCTTATGGAGGGCTCAGATTGCATGAGAGGAGATCACATGGATTGTGCTTCCTTAAAGCTAATCAGGGAGTGACACATGTCACAGGGTCATTGGTTAGAGCAAGAGGGGTTGAGGGGTCAACAAAGGAGGCTCAAAGCTCATAAAGACCCTCATAATGGCTTGTAAGACTCATTTATGGCTTTGTGGAAGTATTTATGGCTTGGTGGTTGGGATATTTTGAGGGAAAACTTTGGCTTGGCTTAGGAAAGTCTTAAGCTTGTTTAGGATTGTTTAAATTATTAAGGGTAGGATTAGATATGCTTTAGGATTAGATTAGGGATGTTAGAGATGGGAAAGTGGATGGCATTTATGAGGGTGGGTGAGTTAGTAGGTAAGCTTGGTTAGCATGGGTGGAATTGGTGGATTAAGCTAATGGGGCGATTTAGGATAGTTTTGGGATTATTAGGTTTTGAGGGCTTTATTTATTAAACTGATTTTAATAAATTTGGGATTTTTGGAATTAGATAGGAGAATAGGATTAATTGATAAATAATGGGTTATTTGATTTATCAATTTAGGACTATAGATGATTAATTAAATTAATCAGCTAGGGGATGGAAAAGGATTAATTAAATAAGAATTTAATTAATGATGCCTTTAGAGATAGCTAAATAGGATTACTAAAGTGCTATAATCTGATTTAGGTGTCTACACTGCCTTACTTTTTTAATTTTAAATCTCCCCAAGATCTGATTTACATATTTTTCTTGAGAAATAAAAATGCCATCATGCACTTATTTTATTCTATGCCTAGAAAATACTTCAAGAGACCCAAATCTATCATTTCAAACTCACTTTTCATAGCCTTTTTGAAATCAACAATGAGGAATTCACCATTCCCAGTAACATTTAAATCATCTACACATAAGACAATAATTAAAACTTTTCTATTAGTTGCCTTGATGTAAAGAGTGGCCCCATCATTGCTTTTTCTAAATCTATTTCTCATCAAATATAACTCAATCATGTTGTACCATGCAAGTGGAGCTCATTTCAACCCATAAATATCTCTTTTCAGCCTATAAACACTCCACAATTTTTGGCAAACCATCTACTATTTTTTCTTGGATAATAAATTTAAACTAACATAACTAAGATGTCCATACCTAAGATGCCATAGCTTGAATGAGTCTCCAATCACATTCTTCAGATCTAATTGCTTATGTACTACAGTGCATACATTCTTGGGAGGTGCAACAATGATTTGAGAAGAGAAACATGTCTCTATTCTCAAAGGAAACATGCAGTTCTTTGTCATTTGAACTATCACAACTATTTTCTTACTCCCATCATTCTCATGGATAACACAATTCTCATTTTCCATCAGCACTTTATAACCATTTTGAATGAGTTGTCCAATACTCATCAAATTGTGCTTCATACCCGGTGAAAAATAAACATTTTGAATCTTCTTCTTCTCACATTGCTTGGTGTGGATCATGATAGATCCCTTGTCCACAATAGGAATGGTTTCATTGTTCCACATTCTAATTTCAAAGTATAAATTTTAATCAGTAAAAGAAAATAAATTTTCACTACCACTCATGTGGTTGCTGCAACGACTATCCAAATACCACACATTACAACTACCTTCTTATCCAATGTTTCACATGATGAATTTACAAAATTATTTGCTTCACCCACATTCACAACAGCCACATTTTCACTTTTTCTTATCTATTTAGTTTTCTTTTTCTAGCACTCACTTCCATAATGCCTAAATTTGTGGCAATTATAACACTCCACATTTCTCTTATTAGATATGTAGTTTTTCTTTCTTCCTCAAGAGTTATTTTGAGAGTTTCTTGCTCCCTCTTGGCTACCTTCTTGTCCTAAGGCTTCTCCTCCAATATTTCTTTGTTTGGAGTTACCATGACCTCTACCTCTAGAGCCTCTACCAAATCAATTTCTTCCTCTCCCACTACCTCTTGCATTGGCTTGAGCTTTATAATCTTGATGTTGGAAAGATGTTCCTAATCTATTAATTTGGTGCTCATGTGTTTGGAGAATATCCATCAACTCATCCATAGTCAAAGTGGTTAGGACTTTTTCCTCTCCAATGGTCATCACAAGATTATCATACTTTTGTGGTAGACTTCTTAAATTTTTCTCCACTATTCTTTTCTCCTCATATTCTTCTCCATTTGACTTCAATTGGTTTATCAAACCAAATATTCTTGAGCTCAATTTTGTAATATACTCATTTTCTTTCATTTGAAGATTTTCAAACTCTCTTCTAAGCATCTGTAGCTTCACCACATTGAATTTATTAGTCCCTTCCAAATTAATCTCAAGGGTATCCCATGCTTCTTTTGAATAGTTAGCTGCTGCAATTTTTAGAAAACTAATCTCTTCCATGGCTACCTCAATCAATCTTATTTCTTCTGCATCTTAACTCCTTGACCCCTTCCAGTGAGTCTTTTGATTATTTATGAGAGAATCATAATGAGATGGTTTTGTCACATCATTGAATAAATTGACCAAAAACTCCCACAAATCATTTGCAACCATAATGGTTATCATCTCTTTGCCAAGTATTATACACTTGAGAGTAGGTACCTAGTGGGAACCACTTTAGGGACAAGTACCCAAGGAAAACCAACTAAGGGAAAGTATTGAAGGGAATGTACCTGAGGAAGACCACCTAATTGAAATTTCTTGAGGGAAATCACTCAAGGGAAAACAGTGCAAGGGAACCACACGGGAGGTATGCTGAGGTCATGTCATAAGTAGCCAAGGTTGCATTACAGGGAGAAAAGGCCACATCTAAGGGACATTGATGCCATTCAACAAGAATCCAAAGGCTACAGAAAGGGAGGCAAAGGCTACAAGGATAGAAGTTATTAATGTGAGATTAAACTAATTAAAGGCAACTATGAATCACTTAATGCCTAATATTCACTAAATACCAAAAGTAAGCCATATATAGAGATGTAATAAATTATAGAAAATTATCAAAATAATACTATAGACAAAGATTACACCCAAACAAGTAGTATAGAGGATGAAATAGGGTAGAATTGAATCTCATTAAAACTGTAAAAGCCAAATAGGGAAGATCTCTCGCTTTTGAAATGGAAAACAACATAGACCTCCAATAGGAATTCTCATACAATAAAATAATCCAAATCACATGTCCAAAATAACCTACAAGATGACCTTAGAAAAGGCTTTGAGGAAGCTTCTCAAAAGGATTACAAAAATGGTGACAGGTCGACAAGTTACGATAAAATAAAATAAAGAGTAGGTCCCTTTATTAATTAAATCAATTAATTAAATAAGTCCTTTTGATATGTTTTTTTTAGGACCATTTATTTGCTTGACCTAATTAAATATTTTATTAGAAATTAGGGACATTACAAATCCTCACCACCCAAAAATTTCTTGTCCTCAAGCAATTTTCTATCCAATCCATACCATCAATTCCTCAATCCCAAATCAAAAGCACAAGAAGAGGATGTGACTTGACATCAAATCTCTTTTGCAACACATAATCATCCAAATTTTTCTATGCAACACTAATATAAACATTATTTTACTCTTCACTATGATACCAATGATGGCAATAAATGAAATCCTATATGTTGTGATATACAAAAATCACTTTGCGTTTGGTCATAGGCATAGATGTTGATGTTGGCACAAACTTAGCCACTGACACAACCATTGTGACCACTATTATACTCCTTATTGGAAAATTCCCTCTAAATAAACCCTATAGAATATTCACAATGGATAAAGCCTTGTTTGTGAGTAGCTTATAGAAGGGAATCACAATCATGAGTACCCTATTGAAGGGAGCCTCAATGGATAGATACTTGATGATAGTATGTAGACAATACAAAAGGCAAGTTGTATATTCAACTCGCCAATGTGCCTCAATAAAGGGAGTCTTAGTGGAGATTATGTTAGTGAATGGGTCCTCAGTTGTAAGTACCTCAACAACATGAGCAATGAAGGGTCCCTCAAAAAAGGGAGTCTCAATGAATAGTATCTCAATGAAGGAAAACTCGACAAAGAGTAACTTAGAAAAGGGAACCTCAACCATGAGTACATTAACATAGAACATCTCAAAAAAGAGTACGTCAGTGGTAGAAAAAACCTTGATGACATACAAAATTTTAGGTACAAAGATAGCTTTGGAAGAACATAAAATTTTGATGATGAATAGAGCCTTGACAATCAACATCTCCTTAGTAATGTACATGATTATAGAAGTAGAAACAATAATGGACATAGCCATAGTGATAGATACATAGTGGTGATAGAGAAAACCATGATGATGATGGCACAACTATGACTATGTTGAAAATGATAGACATAGCCACAATGATGATAATGAGAACAATAACAATCACTAACACATACTCGATGGTACTAGACACAGACTCAATGATGACAATAGGAAAAGAATTAATGATGACAAGCACAAACTTGATGATGATGATGGACACAATGATTATAGACACAAACTTGATGATGATGATGATGGATATGAACATAGTGATGATGATGATGGGCACAAACATGATGACAAGAGACACAAACTTGATAGTGATGACAGACATGGACTCGACGAAAATGATGGACACAATTATAGTGAAGGACACAAACTCAGTAAAGGTCATAGTGATGAAAAATGTACACAATGATAGTGATAGACACAAACTCAAAAATGAACATGTTGACAAAAATAACTACAATGATGGACATAGACTTGATGATAGACATAGACTTGGTGATGGTGACTAATACGACAATGGTCACAAATACACATCCTAGGTAGTGAAAATGACTAGGGGTATGGATATAGCTTTGGTGATAAACATGTAGCCTTGACAAAAAACACAACCTCCATGCTTGATAGTACCTTAAAGGAGGGTACAACCAAAGGATAAACTCCATATTCAACCAATTGTGGTTTCTCTTACAATGAATCATTTGTAGCATCTCAATGAATATGAACAATTTCTAGTAGAGCTTTCTATTTCTAAGGATCACCTATAGGGCCTAAATTTTCATCGATGTGATCCACGAGTGCTAGTTTGATGAAATTAGTGCAGAGACCTTCTTCACCATTTTAATCATCTTTAAGTTTCAAGTTCTTTCCACCCTTAGCCATAACAATAGAATCTTTTGAATCCTCATACGACTCTTCATTTTCTTCTTGCATTTGTATGACTTTATTCTATAGGCACTTATCAGTCTCTTACTTTAGACCATTTTTTGAAGAGTTTATTGCACTAAGATGATAGATTCTTGATTCCCAAGTCTGTATAATCCTTAAGACATATGTCACTCTCCCATCCACCAATCACCTAATCTTTCTTGATATCCTTCAATGCCTTAATCAATGCATCACTTGACACCATGATTTGAATTTAATACCTAATAGGTTGGGAAGATCATCATCTCTAATACCACCATAATATTCCTAATGGCACAGCCGAGAGTAAGTACTTGATGGAAACCACCCAATGGAAATAACTCGAGAGAAAGTACTTTAGGGAGACCACCTAATGAAAAGTTTATGAGGGAAACCACTTGAGAAAAAACCACCCAAGGGAGCCACACCGGAGGTAGGCAAGGCCGCGTCGAAGGGAGTCAAGGTCATATTAGAGGGGACCTAATGTCATGTGAGAGAAAACTAAAGGCTACAAAAAATGAGCTAAATGCCTTGACGAAGCATATTCTATTTTGCCAGTTTTGAAACAAATGTAGAAATTTTCAAATCCGGGTTTTGAAAAAGCCAATTCCTGTCATCTTCTAGGAACCAAACGGTATTTTGTTTCTAGAATGTCTCCAATGCTCAGCAAGCTATATATAATCTCAATATGTTGAATTATGCAAGTTGTGTCTTAAGTTGGTTTTACTGAGCTATATTTCAATGCAAAGGCTAATTTAAATGCAAATTATTTTCATCAATAAAAAAATAATTAATGGCATAGTTTCTTTTTGATCAATTACTTGCAACATATTTTTAGGTCGAAAAAAAGTTGAACCACAACCCTTGTATTATTATAAAAGTATATAAAGAATACCATTCACATGGAATCTCGACCAAAGTGGCTAAATTAGTTTTTTTCCCAACCGATAAAAGATTAATAATTCAAATGGTACTGACTAGAAGGCTTAAACAAAAGTTGCGAACAGATGATTACATAAAATTTTGAACAAATTATGTAGTGAATATCATCCTTGTACAGAGTAACAGTTGATAAAATTTGAAACTAATTATGAATTGAATATAGTAATTAAAAATATTAACACATACGGTCACATGCTTCAACAAAATTTTAAACTAGTTATACATTAAATGTCAACCTTATACATCAGAAGCAATCAAGTAAATGAAAATTAAATGGAAAAGAATCAAATAAATACCCAATATCTTTTTTCCCTTTTTTGGTGCTAGCTTTCTTGTGGGCTATTTACATGTGTTACACTTCAAGTTGATATCTTTAATTCCAATAATCATGTTATAAATTTTATATTGGAGGTAAATATGTGGTATATACATGCTAATAAGCATACAACAACAAGGCAATTTCAATCCAGTTCATGACACTGCTGAGATGTATCCCATCTGCAACTTGTAAAGATACTCTTCTTCTTCTGTTAAATGATCATTAACCCATTGTGTATTGAAATCTCTCGTCACATTTGATCCATAAGATTCAAAAACTGTTGAATTAAAACATTTTAATTAATAAAAAGTACAAATGAGAAAATAATGTATAACATCCTAAAGAGAAAAAAAAATACAAAATTCAATCAAACATGAGTAGTGACGTACCTTCATTTAGATTCATAGTTTTTGAACCAGTGAATAACTCATCTGGATTAGTATATTGTTGACTCATTAGTAGAGGAACCAAATTCTCTTTTCTGAAAAAATAAAGGTTACAAGAATAAAATTAGGAAATTTAATATTCTCTATTAAAAGGAATATAAATAGTAGCTTTTCCTTCCTTATATACCTTGTCCATGATTGAATGACTTTTCCTAGACCAAAATCATCAAAATCATCATTGTTCTCCTCCTCCTTGGAACCTTCATCAGATGTCAATTCATATGAAGTAGTTTCATTCCTCATTATTGACTGGTTAACATCTGTAGTACATAACAACTTGAAAAGTTATTATATCATTAATATTATTTTGATTAATTAAAGTGGGAAGGGTTTTAATTCGTAACAAAAAAGTAACATCAAGTTTAATAAACCAAACATTCCAAAAAGATCACGAGCACTGACCCAATAGAAAAAGATCATAACCAAAGCCAATAGCTACAGTAAACAAAACCAACTGACCATAAAACTTTATACTATAAATATGTTTGTATAAATAATCACAGAGCATATTTAAAAAGGAAAAAGAAATAGTTATCATTAATTTTATTTGTTTCTTGGATTTGATTGTGTGAAAATTCTTTTAACATAATGTTCTCCCTAATCCATCATCAGGATGCATGCAAAAGAAAAGAAAGAGAAAGCAGCATCTTGATGATGGATCAGAGAGTGTGAACATTTTTTTAACATAACATTTTCCATGATCCATCATTAGGATGCATGAAAAAGAAGAGAAAGAGAAAAGAGAATTCTTGTGATGATGGATCATGGAGTGTGATTGGAAACATTATGTTGAAAAATTATTCACACAATCAAATCTAGAAAGAAAATAATAGTGATGGATTGTAGATATCAGATAGCTCTAAGTTATCAGTATTAAAAACAAAATTATGTCACATTCATTAAAAAATAGTTTGCATTTTACCTTTGCATGAGAATGTTACAACTTCCTCACTGTGATTTGAATCTTTTGATAAAAAATTGGTAGAATTGGACACATCCTCTGCTATGTGGCGTCTGCATTCAACAACTTCTTTTTCTTTCTCCATTCACCGCTTCTTCTTTGTCTCTTCTTCCATTTCTCTCTTCTTTTGCTCATATTCAACCTATTTAATTATTTCTACTCTTAGCATACAACACAGTGATAAAATTGTAATAAAATTTTAATTGTGAACTCCTTTATGAGAAATCTCGATTCTAATCTACAAGAACATAAACAATAATAATAATACCAAAGCTTTGTGTCTATGTTTTTTTTTTCTTTAATCTCTAGACGTTGTTGCTCCTCAGCTTCCTTCTATTTCTTTCGAACTTCTTCTAGTCACTTCATCCGCTTTTCTTCACATTCTCTCCTTTTTCTTTCTTCTAGTCACTTTCATTTTCCTCTCCAAAGCATTTTTCAACTTCAAATTGATAATTGATTTTCTTATCATGCTACCTCCTTTTCTACTTAGTAAATGAATTATGAGTGCAATCTTTACCTTTTTTTTCTGCATTCACAATCAAAGAATAATGAATTTCACACTTTTGTTTCTATATTGTGTTATACTTGTGTATAGGAGTGAGTAATTTACGACACAGGTGTAATGGGCAAAATTATTCTGGCACATTGAGTGCGGAGCATCCACAAATGGTAAAATACATTCATTATGTTCTCCACCAACACAACAAACAAAATTCTATAGATCCTCCCATTAGGCTTTCATAACTTCCATTAATTGGTTTCTACCCTGTGGTTTAGAAAGCTTCGCTTCCACAAGATCTTGTCTACTTAGTGGGGATTTCTTATTCATTGCATCTGCTAATTTGATTCTAAATTTATTTAATGTTAATTTGATTCTAAGTTTCTTTAATGTATTTTTTTTTAATTATAAAAATTTTAGTTTTCAATTTTTATGTTATTAGTAATTAGTGGTATAGTTTGAGTTTGATTTAGATTATTATTTTGGTTGAGATTCAAATAGAATTATAGTTGATGTTGTGTGGAGAATTATAATTATAATTTAATAAGGTTTGAAGTTAAATGTTGTTTAGTTTTTAGTTAGGTTTCATACTAGAGTTCTATTCCTTTATTCTTAGCCTTAAAAGTTTATTTACCTTTGAGTTCATGACCACAAGATTAAGGCTAAATATGTTTTATTATTAAGGTGAAGGCTCAATTATGTTGATGAATAAAGTAACTTTTCATGCATTGTAAGGATTAATATTCCACTGGGTTAAGAGTAGGGATTAGTGATTAATGTGATTGGTCTTTAATTAGGATTAGTATTAGGATTCAATTGATGTTATGGTTAAATTTCAAGGTTACCATTAGCTTAAGGACTTGTATTAAATTTTGATGAGGGTCATGGTTCATTGTTTACTACTTTTAGTGTTAGGATATAATTTGGTTTAGGATTATGGGTTGATTTGATTTATTGTTCTATTTGGTTTAGCTATATGGTTCTATTTAGTTTAGAATTTTTTGATAATAGAGGAGTGGTTATATATGTTTTAGTTTCAAGTTTAGGTTTATTTAAGTTGATAAATATGTTTTAATAGTTTAGTGTTTAATTAGTTTTCAAATTTGGGTTTTGTTGATTAGTAGATGTGCTTTTATTTACAAAATTAAATTGACTATATCACCCTATTTTTTGTTACAAATAATTATTCAATGATTGGGTAAATGTGCCATAATCACTTCCCTTTGAATTTTACTAAAAGGTCCAATTCTCTTCACAAGAACTTTAATAAATTATTATTAAATTAATAGAGAAATTTAATTTAACTTAAAATCATTTAAGGTCTCTTAGATCATTTCCAGATGAAGAGTGTAATATTAGAAATCAAGGAGATTGATCACAAATCTAGAAAATCAAAGTTCTTCATTATCTATGATTCCAAAGAATAAAATTCTTTAAAAGTATTGGACTACCCACCTTACAATGGCATGCCTCCTAACTCTTAATCGGAACAACATGTGACATAAAATGAAATGTTCTCATAGAAACATACATTTGATGAATCCAAATATATAGATTTGAACCACTTCTATATATTAATTTTATCAATCAATATTTGTAGAAAAGACATTCTAATTCAGAGATATTCAGAGAAATATCGGAATAATTTCATTCAGAAATATAAAATAAAATAAAATAAAAATTCTAGCACCTACTTTTTCCAAACCCTTATTAGTTTTTACCTAAGCTAATATATAAGCAGTTTAAATAACTAGCCTTTCTTGAAAAACTAACCTCCTAGTTCACAAATTAGTTTTCAAACTTTTGAGACAATGGACAAGGTGTGTTTATAATAGGTAAAGTAAACTAAAGAGTATACAAATAAATATCAAGATTGATAAAATTGATAAGAGAAATGATGATTCATTGTGTCTATCCATATTCTTCATCATCATCTAGAGACTTCTTTGGAATATGTATATTAGGTCTTTACCTAATCATCTCCTTGAATTTAATCGTAAAACTCATCAATCTTATCTTCAACACACTTTCCATCTCTACAAAAATCAACTGAGTCAACTGAGAAAAATGATTTCCTTGATTTTATTCTCATACTGTCACCTAACAATATCTAAATTTTCACACTAGGTCATCACTAAATTACTCAGTTGTTGTAAAAATTTTCACCCAACATCAATTATCTGTTGCGATAGATAATAATGCTCAATCAACACTAGATTTACTTGGAACTAATTATAGCTCAGTTGGCACTAGCATCACTTGACATTCCTTAGCTTTAAAAATTACTTTTCTTTATAAAAGTCTATCTAACAAAATGTCCTTTGTAACTCCTTTTTCATAACTCAACCTTTCCTCTAGGTGCTATTGTTATGAGTGATTTCTCAAATCCTCTCCATCAATCAAATAGATATGACATTTAGATTAGGTAGCAATATGTCTTATCAAGATATTTGACATCTATGACAAAACTATAATTGTTTGAATTGTAAGTTTACAATATATGCATGTTCTCCACTACTAAAAAAAAATCAAGGTCAGTTTCATACAAAGCCTTCATCTTGTTCAAAAAAGATATTTGTCAAATCAATAAATTCAACCTTCATCTTGGTCAATGAAGATATTTGTCTACTCAATGCATCTACAAATCGATTTGTGACTTCTGTCTTATGCTTGATCACAAATGTGAAATTATCCAAATAATCAACCCACTTGATATGCCTCTAATTTAATTTATGATTACTTTCCAAATATTGTAAATTCTTACGATTTGTATACAAAAAAAACTCCTTGGTTACTAAATAATGTCCCCACTACTCTAAATATTGGACAAGGTATGTGCAGGATCATTGAGTGCCAAAAAGTGGCGATCTGAAAATATCTTTAGTTCTGAAATATCTCAAAACATTTCAAAATCTATTCCAACTATTTTCACACCTACCCTAATACTAAATGAAAAAAACATTCTATAAATGTGCTTTTGGCCTATTTTTAGGTGATTTTTATTTCAAACATATAGCTAACGACTTTTTTTTTCACCAAAATTTGATGAAATAAAAATGGTTTCTTAAGAATGTTCTTCTCTTTCCATAAATGTAATATTTGTCAAATTATGAGTTTAGTAAATAATTATTACTTATTTTCTAATGGAGTTATGTATAAAGTCTTGACAAACACACTACTTGAAAAAAAACTATAACTTTCAAATGGTACAACATTTTTTAAATCCAAAAGATGCATCGTATTCTATGTTTCTTCTACTATAAGGGAAAAAATTAAAAATTTAATTTTAAAGAGTTTTCAATTAGCTAAGGTGGTCAGACATGAGTTTTTTATTCTAAAAATACTAAACTAAAAAATTAATTATTAATTATTAATTAAGAATAAAAATACCCTAAAATATGTGTCACATCTAAGCATGAGTATACTACTTATATCTAGAATATTATTAAAAAATATTATCATTTGGTTTTAATTAAGGTGGTCATAAATACTTCTACTTCGTATTTTTGTTTTGAAATTTTTATAATATTGCATTAAGATTCAAAATTTTGACCAATCAAGTTTTAATTTTTTGAGATAAGTCCTAGTAGTTTAGAAACTAGATTCAATTTTCTAAAGATTCTTTTCTTTCAACTTTTTGACATAAAGTTAATAACAATTAGAAAATTGCACATCAACTTGACATAACCGTTATTTTCTAATTTTTTGTTGCCACTTAAGAGCATAGTTTGGTTGACCATTATCTTGCACATACCTAAAAGCAATATATAAATATTGATTATATATAGAATACTTCATTTTTAGCGTTATTTAAGTTTTCACTAAAGAATGTAATATTTTTACCATCTTGACTCAAAACAACTCCAATTGTACTATCACTTGCATCACATTCCATTTGAAATACCCCATTAAAATTAGAGAAAGCTAAAATTTGTAATTAAATAACCTTCCAGTTAAATATTTCAAATCTCTTATCAATACCATGTGTCCACTTGAAGTCCTTTTCGTATCCTCTCATTGTCTTAGTCATAACATTACAAATTGAACAAAAATTTCTAATGATCAAAACCTGCCAATCTATCAAATGATCTAACTTCACCAACATTCTCAAATGGAGGCTAGTCAAATATTTATTTTACATTCTTAGGATCCATCTTCAAACCATCATCATAAATTACAAAAACCAAGGTACAACATCTTATCTTTCATGAATGAACACTTCTTCAAATTAATCTACAACTTTTCTTCTTTCAATCTCTCCAACATTTGCCTAATATGCAATAAATGTCCTTCCCTACACTTATTGAATATAATAATATCATGAAGGTAGAAAATCACCAACTTACCCATGAATTTATCCAAAACCTGATTTATCAACCTCATAAAAGAACTTGGCACATTATTTAAACCAAAATGAATAACCAACAACTCATACAACTCCTATTTTGTCTTGAAAGTAGTTTTACATTCATCAACTTCTTTGATTCTAATTTGGTGATAGCCAATCTTAAAATATATCTTGGTTAAATGTTTTTCACTAGTTAAACAATCCATTGTATCATCTATACTTGACATAGGAAACCCATCCTTTACTGTGATGATATTAATTTCTTTAGAATTTGTACACATTCTTCATTCTCCATTATTTTTAGGTGCTAGTACAATAGGTATTGTACATAAACTCAAACTATCTTTGATCAAACCTTTTTGCAATAATTCATTAATTTGCATATTAAATTCTTAATTTTTAGTTGGAGTCAATCTATAAGTTTATTTGGTTGACAAAATAACCTAAGGAATCGGGTCCATACAATGACTTATACTCCTCATAGGTGGTAAACTATTAGGCACATTATCCAAAATATTCTCTCTGTACTTGGTAAGTAATTCTTCAACTTCTATTCGAGCTCCATCAACACTATCATCACTTGATGTGTTAAGAATTATAGAGAAACAAACTTTTTGTGTCCTCGCATCTTTGAAAAACTAATTTCCATTCACCAAGAAAACCAAAACTATTGTACAATGATATTCATATGGTATCTCTATTAAAGGTAACAATACTTGTCTCTTTCCATTAGCCTAAATGGTATAGTGATTTAATCTCACATTATGTACTACTTATCTATTATACTACCAAGGTCTACCTAAAAGAATATGAAAGCAGTGCATAGGCATGATATCACACAAGACTTCACCATAATATCTCTTGAATCTTAAATTTCAGAAGGCCTTTTCCACTTACCAATAATTTATGCTCATTGCTGATTTCAACAATATGGTATAGTTTAGGATGTTTCAACCTCTTCAACTGCAATATGTTAATTGATACCATTCATGGAAGGGAAATTTGCTTCAAGTGATGGTCAGAAAAATCACACAATCTAATCCTGAAAAAATTCACTCACTTTACTCTTCTTTTTCTAGCACTCACTTCCATAATGCTTAAATTTGTGGCAATAATAAAACTCCACATTTCTCTTGTTAGATATGTAGTTTTTCTTTCTTCCTCTAGAGTGATTTTGAGAGTTTCTTGCTCCCTCTTATCTATCTTCTTGTCCTAAGGCTTCTCCTCTAATATTTCTTTGTTTGGAGTTACCATTACCTCTACCTCTACAGCTTCTACCAAATCCATTTCTTCCTCTCCCACTACCTCTTACGTTGGCTTGAGCTTTAAAATCTTGATGTTGGAAATATTTTCCTAATCTATTAATTCGGTGCTCATGTGTTTGGAGAATACCCATCAACTCATCCATAGTCAAAGTGGTTAGGACTTTTTCCTCTTCAATGGTCATCACAAGATTATCATACTTTTGGGGTAGACTTCTTAAAATTTTCTCCACTATTCTTTTCTCCTCATATTCTTCTCCATTTGACTTCAACTAGTTTATCAAACCAAATATTCTTGAGCTAAATTTTGTAATATACTCATTTTCTTTCATTTGAAGATTCTCAAACTCTCTTCTAATCATCTGTAGCTTCACCACATAGAATTTATTAGTCCCTTTCAAATTAATCTCAAGGATATCCCATGCTTCTTTTGAATAGTTAGCCGCTGCAATTTTTGGAAAAATAATCTCTTCCATGGCTACCTCAATCAATCTTATTGCTTTTGCATCTTTCCTCCTTGACCCCTTCTAGTGAGTCTTTTGATTATTAATGAGGGAATCATAATGAGATGGTTATGTCACATCATTGAATCCATTGACCAAAAACTCCCACAAATCATTTGTAACCATAATGGTTATCATCTTCTTTGCCCAAGTATTATAATTTTTGTAATGTTCTCGATGATACACTTGAGAGTAACTAACTAGTGGAAACCACTTCAGGGAAAAGCGCCCAAGGAAAACCAAATGAGGGAAAGTATTGAAGGGAATTTACCTGAGGAAGACCACCTAATGGAAAGTTCTTGAGGGAAATCACTCAAGGGAAAACAATGCAAGGGAACCACACGGGAGGTATCCTGAGGCCATGTCATAAGGGGCCAAGGTTGCATTACAGGGAGACAAGGCCATGTCTGAGGGACCCTAATGCCATTCAATAGGAATCCAAAGGCTAAAAAAAGGGAGGCAAAAGCTACAAGGATAGAAGTTATTAATGTGAGATTCAACTAATTAAAAACAACTATGAATCACTTAATGCCTAACATTCACTAGATACCAAAAGTAAGCCACATATAGAGATGTAATAAATTATAGAAATTTCTCAAAATAATTTTATAGACAAAGATGACACCCAAACAAGTAGTATAGAGGATGAAATAGGGTGGCGTTGAATCTCATTAAAACTGTAAAAGCCAAATAGGGAAGATCTCTCACTTCTAAAATGGAAAACAACATAGAACTCCAACAGGAATTCCCATATAGTAAAATAATCCAAATAACATGTCCAAAATAACCTACAAGATGACCTTATTAAAGGCTTTGAGGAAGCTTCCCAAAAGGATTACAAAAATGGTGATAGGTCGACAAGTTATGATAAAATAAAATAAAGAGTAGGTCCCTTTATTAATTAAATCAATTAATTAAATAAGTACTTTTGATATGTTTTTTTTTGGACCATTTATTTAATTGACCTAATTAAATATTTTATAAAAAATTAGGGACATTACAAATCCTCACCATCCAAAAATTTCTTGTCCTCAAGAAATTTTCTATCCAGTCCATACCATCAATTCCTCAATCCCAAATCAAAAGCACAAGTAGATGATGTGAATTGACATAAAATCTCTTTTGCAACACATAATCATCCAAATTTTGCTATGCAACTCTAATATAAACATTATTGTACTCTTCACTATGGTGCCAATGATGGCAATAAATGAAATCCTTGATGTTGTGATATACAAAAATCACTTTGGGTTTGGTCATAGGCATAGATGTTGATGCTGGCACAAACATAGCCACTGACAAAACCATTGTGACCACTATTATACTCCTTATTGGAAAATTCCCTCTAAATAGACCCTATAAAATATTCACAATGGATAAAACCTTGTTTGTGAGTAGCTCATAGAAGGGAATCACAATCATGAGTACTCTATTGAAGGGAGCCTCAATGGATAGATACTTGAGTATGTAGACAATACAAAAGGCAAGTTGTATAGTCAATTAGGAAATGTGCCTCAATAAAGGGAGTCTTAGTGGAGATTATGTTAGTGAAGGGGTCCTCAGTCATAAGTAATGCAGAAACATGAGCAACGAAGGGTGCCTCAAAAAAGAGAGTCTCAATGAATAGTATCTCAGTGAAAGGAACCTTGACAAAGAGTAACTTAGCAAAGGGAACCTCAACCATGAGTACCTTGACATACAATGTCTCAAAAAAGAGTACCTCAATGGTAGAGAAAACCTTAATGATATAAAAAATTTCATATACAAAGATAGCTTTGGAAGAACACAAAAATTTGATGATGAACAGGGCCCTGACAATTAACATCTCCTTAGTAATATACATGATGATAGAAGTAGAAACAATAATGGACATAGCCATAGTGATAGACACATAGTGGTGATAGAGAAAACCATGATGATGATGGCACAACTATGACTATGCTGACAATGATAGACATAGCCATAATGATGATAATGAGAACAACAATAATCACTAACACATACTTGATGGTACTAGACACACACTCAATGATGATGATAGGAAAAGAATTAATGATGACAAGCACAGAATTGATGATGATGATGGACACAATAATTATAGACACAAACTTGATGATGATGATGATGGATATGAACATAGGGATGATGATGATGGGCACAAACCTGATGAAAAGAGACACAAACTTGACAGTAATGACAAACATGGACTCGACAAAAATGATGGACACAATGATAGTGAAGGACACAAACTCAGCAAAGGTCATATATTCATGAAAAATGTACACAATGATAGTGATAGACACAAACTCAAAAATGAACATGTTGCCAAAAATAAGTAGAATAATGGACATAGACTTGATGATAGACATAGACTTGGTGATGGTGACTAATACGATAATGGTCACAAACACATATCCTAGGTAGTGGACATGACTAGGGGTATGGATATAGCTTTGGTGATATACATGTAGCCTTGACAAAAAACACAACCTCCATGCTTGATAGTACCTTAAAGGAGGGTACAACCAAAGGATAAACTCCATATTCAACCAATTGTTGTTTCTCTTGCAATGAATCATTTGTAGCATCTCAATGAATTTGAACAATTTCTAGTAGGGCTTTCATTTTCTAAGGATCACCTATAGGGCCTAAATTTTCATCGATATGATCCATGAGTGCTAGTTTGATGAAATTAGTGCAGAGATCTTCTTCACCATTTTCATCATCTTTAAGTTTCAAGTGCTTTCCACCCTTAGCCATAACAATAGAATCTTGTGAATCCTCATACGGCTCATCATTTTCTTCTTGCATTTGTATGACTTTATTCTATAGGAACTTATCAGTATCTTACTTTAGGTCATTTCTTGAAGATTTTATTGCACCAAGATGATAGATGCTTGATTCCAAAGTCTATATAATCCTTAAGACATATGTCACTCTCTCATCCACCAATCACCTAATATTTCTTGATTTCCTTCAATGTCTCAACCAATTCATCACTTGACACCATGATATGAATTCAATACCTAATAGGTTGGGAAGATCATCATCTTTAATACCATCATAATATTCCTAATGGCACACCCAAGAGTAAGTACTTGATGGAAACCACCCAATGGAAACAACTCAAGAGAAAGCACTTGAGGGAGACCACCTAATGAAAAGTTTATGAGGGAAACCACTTGAGAAAATACCACCCAAGGGAGCCACACTGGAGGTAGTCAAGGCCACGTTGAAGGGAGTCAAGGTCATATTAGAAGTGACCTGATGTCATGTGAGAGAAAACTAAAGGCTACAAAAAATGAGCTAAATGCCTTGAGGAAGCATATTCCATTTTGAAGGAAAATTGGAAGTCCTATATGCTAATTCCATTTTGTAAATTTTGAAACAAATGCACAAATTTCAAATTCTAGTTTTGAAAAAGCCAATTCCTGTCATCTTCTAGGAAACAAACGGTATTTTGTTTCTAAAATGTGTCCACTCCTCAGCAAGCTATATATAATCTTAGTATGTTGAATTATGCAAGTTGTTTCTTAAGTAAATTTTACTGAGCTATATTTCAATGCAAATGGTAATTTAAATGCAAATTATTTTCATCAATAAAAAAAAATTGATGGCATAGTTTCTTTTTTATCAATTACCTGCAACATTTTTTTAGGTCAGAAAAAAGTTGAACTACAACCCTTGTATTATTATAAAAGTATATAAAGAATACCATTCACATGGAATCTAAACCAAAGTGGCTAAATATGTCTTTTGCCCAACGGACAGTAGATTAATAATTCAAATGGTACTGACTAGAAGGCTTAAACAAAAGTTGTGAATAGATGATTACATAAAAATTTGAACAAATTATGTAGTGAATATCATCCTTGTACAGAGTAGCAGATGATAAAATTTGAAACTAATTATGAATCGAATATATTAATTAAACATATTAACACATACGATCACATGCTTCAACAAAATTTTAAACTAGTTATACATTAAATGTCAACCTTATACATCAAAAGGAATCAAGTAAATGAAAATTAAATAGAAAAGAATCAAATAAATACTCAATATCTTTTTCTCCTTTTTTGGTGCGAGCTTTCTTGTGGTTTATTTGCATCTGTTACACTTCAAGATGATATCTTTAATTCCAATTATTATGTTATAAAATTTATATTGGAGGTAAAACTGTGGTATATACATGCTAATAAGCATACACCAACAAGGAAATTTCAATCTAGTTCATGACACTACTGAGATGTATCTTGTATCCCATCTGCAACTTGTATAGATACTCTTCTTCTTCTGTTAAATGATCATTAACCCATTCTCTGCTGTAACTACGTCATTTGAAATCTCTCATCACATTTGATCCATAAGATTCAAAAATTGTCAAATTAAAACATTTTAATTGATAAAATGTACAAATGAGAAAATAATCTATAACATCCTAAAGAGAAAAAAAAAATACGAAATTCAATCAAACATGAGTAGTGATGTACCTTCATTTAAATTCAAAATTTTTGAACTAGTGAATAACTCATTCGGATTGATATATTGTTGACTCATGCGTAGAGGAATCAAATTCTCTTTTCTGAAAAAATAAAGGTTATAAAAATAAAATTAGGAAATTTCATACTCTCTATTAAAAGGAATATAAATAGTAGCTTTTCCTTCCTTATATACCTTGTCCATGATTGAATGACTTTTCCTTGATTAAAATCATCAAAATCATCATAGTTCTCCTCCTCCTTGGAACCTTCATTAGATGTCAATTCATATAAAGTAGTTTCATTGCTTAGTATTGACTGCTTAACATCTATAGTAAATAACAACTTGAAAAATTAGTATATCATTAATATTATTTTGATTAATTAAAGTGGAAAGGGTTGTAATTCATAACAAAAAACTAACATCAAGTTTAATAAACTAGACATTCCAAAAAGATCACGAGCACTGACCCAATGGAAAAAGATCATAACCAAAGCCAATAGCTATAGTAAACAAAACCAACTAACCATAAAACTTTATACTATAAATATGTTTTTATAAATAATCACAGAGCATATTTAAAAAGGAAAAAGAAATAGTTATCATTAATGTTATTTGTTTCTTGGATTTGATTGTGTGAACATTCTTTTAACATAATGTTCTCCCTAATCCATCATTAGGATGCATGCAAAAGAAAAGAAAGGGAAAGGAGCATCCTGATGACGAATCATAGAGTGTGAACATTTTGGTAACATAACATTTTTCGTGATCCATCATTAGGATGCATGCAAAAGAAAAGAAATAAAAAAGAGAATTCTTGTGATGATGGATCATGGAGTGTGATTGGAAACATTATGTTAAAAAATTGTTCACACAATCAAATCTAGAAAGAATATAACACTGATGGAATGCAGATATCAGATAGCTCCAAGTTATTAGTATTACAAAAAAAATTATGTCACATTCATTAAAAAATAGTTAGCATTTTACCTTTGCATGAGAATGTTACAACTTGCTCACTATGATTTGAATCCTTTGATACATATTTGGTAGACTTGGACACATCCTCTACTATGTCGTGTCTGCATTCAACAGCTTCCTTTTCTTTCTCCATTCACCACTTCTTATTTTTCTCTTCTTCCATTTCTCTCTTCTTTTGCTCATATTCAACCTGTTTAATTATTTCTACTGTTAGCATACAAAACAATGATAAAATTGTAATAAAATTGTAACTGTGAACTCCTTTTGGGGAAATCTTGATTCTAATCTATAAGAACATAAATAATAATAATAATACCAAAGCTTTGTGTCTGTGTTTTTTTTCTTTAATCTCTAGACGTCGTTGCACCTTAGCTTCCTTCTATTGCTTTCAAACTTCTTCTAGTTTCTTCATCCGCTTTTCTTCACGTTCTCTCCTTTTCCTTTCTTCCCTTTTCCTCTTGACTATCGCAGCCTGTTCCGTAATTTTATGTCATTTTTCACTACTTTTAGTCCTAGGATATAATTTGGTTTAGGATTATGGGTTGATTTGATTTATTGTTCTATTTGGTTTAGCTATATGGTTCTATTTAGTTTAGAATTTTTTGATAATAGAGGAGTGGTTATATATGTTTTAGTTTCAGGTTTAGGTATATTTAAGTTGATAAATATGGTTCAATAGTTTAGTGTTTAATTTTTTTTCAAATTTGGGTTTTGTTGATTAGTAGATGTGCTTTTGTTTACAAAATTAAATTGACTCTATCACCCTATTTTTTGTTACAAATAATTATTCAATGATTAGGTAAATGTGTCATAATCACATCCCTTTGAATTTTACTAAAAGGTCCAACTCTCTTCACAAGAACTTTAATAAATTATTATTAAATTAATAGAGAAATTTAATTTAACTTAAAATCACTTAAGGTCTCTTAGATCATTTCTAGATGAAGAGTGTAATATTAGAAATCAAGGAGATTGATCACAAATCTAGAAAATAAAAGTTCTTCATTATCTATGATTCCAAAGAATAAAATCCTTTAAAAGTATTGGACTACCCACCTTACAATGGCATGCCTCCTCACTTTGACTTAGAACAACACGTGACATAAAATGAAATGTTCTCATAGAAGCATACATTTGATGAATCCAAATATATCGATTTGAACCACTTCTATATATTAATTTTATCAATCAATGTTTGCAGACAAGACATTCTAATTCAAAGATATTCAGAGAAATGTGGGTATTATTTCATTCAAAAACATAAAATCAAAACAATTTTTTTTTCTAGCACATACTTTTTCCAAGCCCTTATTAGTTTTTAGCTAAGATAATATATAAGCAGTCTAAATAACTAGCCTTTCTTGAAAAATTGACCTCCTAGTTCACAAATTAGTTTTCAAACTTTTGAGACAATGAACAAGGTACCTTTATAATATGTAAAGTAAAATAAAGAGTCTACAAAGAAATATCAAGATCGATAAAATTGATGAGAGAAATGATGATTTATTGTATCTATCCATCTTCTTCATCATCCTCTAGAAACTTCTTTGGAATATGTATATTAGGTCTTTACCTAATCATCTCCTTGAATTTAATGGTCCAACTCATCAATCTTATATTCAACACACTTTCCATCTCTACAAAAATCAACCAAGTCAGCTGGGAAACATGATTTCCTTGATTTTTTTCTCATACTATCACCTAACAATATCTAAATTTTGACACTAGGTCATAACTAGATTGCTCAGTTGTTGTAAACAATTTCACCCAACATCAATTATCTTTTGTGATCGATACTAATGCTATTTCAACACTAGATTTACTTGGAACTAACTATAGCTCAGTTGGCACTAGCATCACTTGACATTTCTTAGCCTTTTACTCTATTGGTCGAGATGGGTTAGCTTTCTTGGCTTTAAAAATCACTTTTCTTTATAAAAGTCTATCTAACTAAATGTCCTTTGTAACTCCTTTTTCATAATTCAACCTTTCCTCTAGGTGCTATTGTTATGAGTGATTTCTCAAATCCTCTCCATCAATCAAATAGATATGACATTTAGATTAGGTAGCAATATGTCTTATCAAGATATTTGACATCTATGACAAAACAATAATTGTTTGAATTGTAAGTTTACAATATATGCATGCTCTCCACTAATCAAAAAAATCAAGGTTAGTTTCATAGAAAGCCTTCATCTTGGTCAAAAAAGATATTTGTCAAATCAATAAATTCAACCTTCATCTTGGTCAACGAAGATATTTGTCTACTCAATGCATCTACAAATTGATTTGTGACTTCTCTCTTATGCTTGATCACAAATGTGAAATTATCTAAATAATCAACCCACTTGATATGCCTCTAATTTAATTTATGATGACTTTCAAAATATTGTAAAGTCTTATGATTTGTATACAAAAAGAACTCCTTGGTTACTAAATAATGTCCCCACTGCTTTAAATATTGAACAAGGTAGGTGCAGGATCATGGTGTGCCAAAAAGTGGCGATCTGAAAAAAAATTTAGTTCTAAAATATCTCAAACCATTTCAAAATCTATTCCAAACTTTTTCACACCCACCCTAATACTAAATGAAAAAAAAAATCCTATAAATGTGTTTTTGTCCTATTTTTATGTGATTTTTACTTCAAACATATAGTTGACGACTTTTTTTTCACCAAAATTTGATGAAACAAAAATGTTTTCTTAAGAATGTTCTTCTCTTTCCATAAATGTAGGATTTGTCAAATTATGAGTTTAGTAAATAATTATTACTTATTTTCTAATGGAGTTATGTATAAAGTCTTGACAAACATAGTACTTGAAAAAAAACTATAACTTTTATATGGTACAACAGTTTTTAAATCCAAAAGATGCATCATATTCTATGTTTCTTCTACTATAAGGGAAAAAAATGAAAAATTGAATTTTAAAGAGTTTTCTATTAGTTAAGGTGGTCAGACATGAGTTTTTTATTCTAAAAATACTAAAGTAAAAACTTAATTATTAATTATTAATTAAGAATAAAAATACCCAAAAATATGTGTCACATCCAAGCATGAGTCTACTAATTATATCTAGAATATTATTTAAAAATATTATCATTTGGTTTTGATTAAGGTGGTCATAAATACTTCTACTTCGTATTTTTGTTTTGAAATTTTTGTAATATTGCATTAAGATTCAAAATTTTGACCAATCAATTTTTAATTTTTGGAGATAAGTCCTAGTAGTTTAGAAACTAGATTCAATTTTCTAGAGATTCTTTTCTCTCAACTTTTTGACATAAAGTTAATAACAATTAGAAAATTGCACATCAACTTGACATAACCCTTATTTTCTAATTTTTTATTGCCACTTAAGAGCATAGTTTGGTTGACCATTATCTTGCACATACCTAAAAGCAATTTATAAATATTGATTATATATAGAATAGTTCATTTTTAGTGTTATTTAAGTTCTCACTAAAGAATGTAATATTTTTACCATCTTGACTCAAAACAACTCCAATTGTACTATCACTTGCATCACATTCCATTTGAAATAATGTATTAAAATTAGAGAAAACTAACATTTATAATTAAATAACCTTCCAGTTAAATATTTCAAATCTCTTATCAATACCATGTGTCCACTTGAAGTCCTTTTCATATCCTCTCATTGTCTTAGTCATAACATTACAAAATAAACAAAAATTTCTAATGATCAAAACTTGCCAATCCATCAAATGATTTAACTTCACCAACATTCTCAAATGGAGGCTAGTCAAGAATTTATTTTACATTCTTAGGATCCATCTTCAAACCATCATCATAAATTACAAAAATCAAGGTACAACATCTTATCTTTCATGAATGAACACTTCTTCAAATTAATCTACAACTTTTCTTCTTTCAATCTCTCCAACATTTTCCTAATATGCAATAAATGTCCTTCCCTACACTTATTGAATATAATAATATCATCAAGGTAGAAAATCACCAACTTACCCATGAATTTATTCAAAACCTGATTTATCAACCTCATAAAAGAACTTGGCACATTATTTAAACCAAAACGAATAACCAACAACTCATACAACTCCTCTTTTGTCTTGAAAGTAGTTTTACATTCATCAACTTCTTTGATTCTAATTTGGTGATAGCCAATCTTAAAATATATCTTGGTTAAATGTTTTTCACTAGTTAAACAGTCCATTGTATCATATATCCTTGACATAGGAAACCCATCCTTTACTGTGATGATATTAATTTCTTTAGAATTTGTACACATTCTTCATTCTCCAATACTTTTAGGTGCTAGTACAATAGGTTTTGTACATAAACTCAAACTATCTTTGATCAAACCTTTTTGCAAAAATTCATGAATTTGCATATTAAATTCTTAATTCTTAGTTGGAGTCAAACTATAAATTTATTTTGTTGACAAAATAACATAAGGAATCTGGTCCATACAATGAATTATACTCCTCCTAGGTGGTAAACTATTAGGCACATTATCCAAAATATTATCCTTGTACTTGGTAAGTAATTCTTCAACTTCTATTGGAACTCGATCAACACTATCATCATTTGATGTATTAAGAATTATCGAAAAACAAAGTTTTTGTTTCCTCGCATCTTTGAAAAACTAATTTCCATTCACCAAGAAAACCAAAACTATTGTACAATGGTATTCATATGGTATCTCTATTAAAGGTAACAATACTTGTCTCTTTCCATTAGCCTAAATGGTATAGTGATTTAATCTCGCATTATGTACTGCTTCTCTATCATACTACCAAGGTCTACCTAAAAGAATATGAAAAAAATGCATAGGCATGATATCACACAAGACTTCACCATAATATCTCTTGGATCTTAAATTTTAGAAGGCCTTTTTCACTTACCAATAATTTATGCTCATTGCTGATTTCAAGAATATGGTATAGTTTAGGATGTTTCAACCTCTACAACTGCAATGTGTTAATTGACACCCTTCGTGGAAGGGAAATTTGCTTCAAGTAATGGTCAGAAAAATCACACAATCTAATCTTGAAAAAATTCACTCACTTACAATGTGTTGATCAAGTCCTCTAATGCCAAGTTTTCTGACCTTCCACTATTAAAGATTACCTTGAAACATCTATCTTCAATCATGCATTTGGTATTGAGTAGAATTCTTCTTTAAATAAGTTCCTTATCATCTTTCTTATTCTACAAGAATCTCCTTATCATCAAGTTCCTTGAATTTTTAAGTTCATTAGGTGGACTCAAACATTCTTCTTGAGCTAGTGCATTTCTATTACTACTCCAAGTCTTCTTCTCAAATTAAGTACATTCAAAGTCTCTATGACCATCTCCATACTAAAAATAATTTCCATATAATCTTTCTCTACTATAACCACCTTGATAAGAACTACTTATTCCTCGATGTGAACTACCACCTTTCAACTTGGTATGTCCTTTATCTTTTCCTTTCTATTCATATTTGTCTATATAGATTGTAGTATACCATCATATCTCATATTTTCTTCATAAGATCTACCTCTACCTCTTTGAAATATTCCTCCTCTTCCTCTTTGTCTCTTCTGAAACCTCCTTATAAAAACCTCTTTATCCCTCAAAGAATACTAGTATGCTTCCTTCACATTATCTTATTTCACATGATTGATCTCACCTTGAATTGATGTCCTTTAGCCATTTAAGTATCTAGAAACTGTTTTTGATCTTAGATTTGTTTTTGACAAGTGAATTTCAACACACTTAAGTTATTTACTTAGTTCATTGCAAATAAGTAGTGCATGCAAAGCACAAACATGTATATTATAGGGCATACTAAGTCCATAATGAGTGTTGAGCCAGTCATATGTCAAGTCACTCAAGTACCAAATAGAAAGTGTATGCCGAGTGATTTAGGAGTTGAGGGAATAGTGGATGTTGAGTGATACAGATGTCAAGTCACAACAAAAAGGTTAGTGTATACTGAGCATTAGAGACTTTAGGTTCCGACCAAGATAGTTTTGACATATTTCTTTGTAATGGCACAAACAACTATGTAAACCAATCAAACTAGGGTTCCCCACAATCCTAAAATTTACACAAACAAAACGTCACTTGGATACCACTTGATGCTAGGTATAATTATAGCTAGGGTCAAAGGCTCAATAAATTACCATGCAACCTTAGTAATTTAATACAACATAAGGAAAATAATGAAGAAAAAATGCTAGAAGGAGACAAAAGATAGATCTTTATTAATTTAGCAATTTAATCCATACATGCAAGGCGATAAGGCCTTTTGGGTTGCCACAAAATATGAAAAATCAATTATAGAATAGATTCTTCATGTAACATGCACAATCTATGATCTTCCAGACTCCAAGATATAACTCTACCTAGCCTTTACATATTCTCTCTACATATTAAACCTAATAATTGACCCCTTTATTTATACTTTCCAAAATGGCTTTCAAAAGATTCCAAATTTGCATTGGATAAAGCAACGAGCAAAAATAAGTCCACCTACTTCCCAATGATCGACCCCATACATTTACTCTAGACCATGAATTACATACAAAATTCATCTCTCAAGAATCATACAGACACCTTGTTGAAAAAAAGAACAAGATGTTGGAATATTAGGAAAGGTAGGATGTTGAGAGGTAGATGAATTAGTACTCTCAAAAACTTTTACCATTAAACAAATTCAATATTCATCTTCATTCCTCTATGACTAGGTAATCCTATATAACATCTACCACGTTAATTTTAATTGAAACTAACTTAACTAACTACAAATGCATCAATCATAAACTCATAAATGTAAAACATAACACTTTACACAATCATTTGATCACACAAAAACACTTGGCAATAGGAAAAATTGTACTAGGGATGGTATCAAAAAATCTATCACTACTACAGTAAGAGGGTTCCTTATTAGGGTTACAGTATATTGTCACTTCTAGTGACTTGCTCTATTAGGATTATATAACTACTACGCTGATTAGAATGTAGGAGAAAGTTAACTTTGTAATAGAAAATTACTTTTCTTCATTAGATCACTCTTCTTCACTCATATATCACCTTCCTTGATTGATCTGCAATTCCTCTCAATTCTTCTCAAATATTTGATATCTAACATATGATACACTATGTACTTTACTCTATCATCTACTTTCCTTTCACCCTTCAATACTTTTCTAAATAATAATAGAAACCTTCTAAATTATTCCATATCTATAGGTTATTTTATAGTTTCCTTTTGCCTCTTTGCAATCTAACCTAATTAGGGTCTAGGAACTTTCCAAAATCCATCATTGATTGAAATCAATGGTCTACAATAAGCTATGATTTCATTCCTCCCCTTTCCTACTTTTCATTGGTCTTTTCTACCTTATAATCATAGAACATTCAATTAACATTATTCAATAAATTTTTGTAAATATTTACCTTGAACTGTCTAAACTATTTTTCACTTGGTATGATCATGTCTCCTTAGATTTTGTACCAATCCAAAATTTCACATAGTCTTTATTTCACCCAATAAATATTATATTATTTGTGCTATCATTCAATATTATCTCTTCTCATCTATAACTATGTAGCTTGGTAATCTCTTTTCTTGGGACACTTTATCTAGCTTGGTGAATGCTTCTTCTCAATGTGTATTGAAATACTCAATAAATATTGAACTCGAGTATAATTTTAAAACTAATTCATCTCTTCATTCTTTTCTCAGGAAATATCATGACTTAGTCACTATGCTCATTTTTAGTTGGATTTTTGACACTAATTGGTATTATGATTATACATGGGAGTAACATTCCCCCCTTTTGACATTAGTGAGAGAACATTATGCATAGAAATAAATACAACTCCCTCTATGCATATACATTTTGGCATGACCTAGTTTTCAAAATCTTTCTCAAAACTATTTTTATTTTCTATATTATATCAAATCTTGATAACTTTGTAAATAAACATAATACAAATAAATTTATAGAAAAAAGCATATACTATCCCACCTATTTTTACACTAATGTAAAAATAGATCTAAACATAGAAATATTTACATTGGATGCAATCCAAAGTGATTAAGAAAATCCTTGTGATTCTTCAGTATAACTTTCAATGTACAATCCTGATTGGACTTGATCAGGTCAATAATCTTCTTTTCTATCCTTAGTTTGGTAGTGAGATCTATCACATGATCAATAATAGATAAGTTCAAGGAAGCTATGAGATTCTTTTCAAATTTAATATGATCTTCCATCACCTTAACATGAGATAATATTAATTATTTAATTTTATTGATGATTTCTCTCAAATTACTCTCTTCTTTTAACAATTCATGTTGAAGACCTATAAGAAATATCACTCGGTTATAGTGCAGTGATGGTATACTTGGATTTGTTTTCAATTCACTAGCACTTTCCTTCATATAATCACTAACCTTTTGAAATTTTCTTTTGAAGTCACTTGTTAACTAGGGAATGCCACACAATTTTTGAAATAATAGTAAAACATTCTTCTCATTTTTTCCAATCTAGTATCATAGGTGGACAAAGAGACTTGGTATGTAGCAATTTCACTAGCAATTTTCTCCAACACTTATTTCTCAAATTTATTCTCTTCTCGCTCCATAAGCTTTGATTGTGTATCAATTTTTGGTGCATAAAGCTTGTCCAATTTTTATGAGTTAATAAAAAATGATTTTCTTCTCATTCAATAGAATATCTGGAATATCTATTAATATTTCCTTGACATCATCTACTACTTTTTTTTGTTTATGCTCTCTTCTTAGTCTTTTTTTCTCAGATTGTTTAGCACATAACTGGACATATATTTCCATTTTTTCTTCATCCAAGGTATTTGGATAGCAGTTTAGTATACAATCACTTTATCTAGCCTTACAAGGTTAGACTTGATTTCTTCTGCTTCCTTCTTCTTATTCTTAATTTTTTGACTTCTTTCTTTTTGAATATATAATGCTTGTGCTTAGTGATACACTTTTTGGCATAGGAACTTAGAATTTTAGACATCTCTATTTGATTCCAACGTCTTTCTTTTATTCATATCCCTTTTTTGTGAATAAAAAATAATAGAAGCTATAGTAAGTGCTACAAAAGGCTCTAACTGTAATGCCCCGCCAAGGGATCCAAAGAATTAACGTAAATTTTTCACTAAGTTTGGTAACTTTGTTTTTTTAAATCATGAAAATTAAACCATTCATAACATAGTAGCAAAAGAAATAACATTATCCAACTAAAAGTAAACATAAACATACATACATAACAGGTTTCATTCTTAAGGATCCCTTAACATTGAATCACATCTAAATTTAATGATTAATAATTCCATCTAGTACTACATCCACATAAAATAATACTATAAAGTCCAACATTCTTAAATTACATTTTCAATTTCTCAATCATCCACTGTACATGCCACAGGGTGTTAAAGGCTTAAAATAATATACCTCCACGTAAATAAAGTACATCATCCTACTAATCCATGATGCAATAAAGTAAATGTACTCACATGTCCTACATGATACATCATCATAGAAGATAACCATAAAGAATCAAACACAATTAATTAAGTGCACGGTTCCTCCCAACTATAAACATCATTAGACCATTGTGGGCCCTAGCCATCCCTTTGTGCATAACATTCCAAATCACCAAAGAGATCATCGATATTAATATAGTGGGAATGTTACTCATAAATCATAATACATAATATGCAAAAAGTAATCTAACATGCTACAATATATGCATAAGAAATCTAATCATGTAACATAAAGCATAAGGCAAGTAAACAACATCATCTGTCATATACTAATTATCAATATAAGGATACGTGTCCACCATCATAATCCATGAATATAAGATAGATGCCAACAAGAGAATGCATCAGCCACGGTGTCTTGTATGGATCTCAAATGATAAGAGTGGAAAGGCACTACCACCCAACTGCATGGTACCTAAATGGTCCACTGCCACCACGCTAAGGAGATAATCTCAAGTCTCAAACAGGCTATCAAAATCACATAGCATAATACTCTCTAAGTCCAGAAATCCTAAAAGTATACTAACTCAAAGGTTCCAACACAAGCTGACATCTAATCCCAGAGGCACAACAAAGACATGTAGGAAACCTACTATGCAAGCGGGAAAGTGTCATCACACGGATCATGCTAGAGTTACCTTGGTAGTCTCTCAATAGAACCAGGCCCCCTAGTGATCCCTGTGTGGTGACTAGTATCCTCTCATATAGATGAGGCATACTAAAAAATGCAAGGTCGCAACCAAGCATTCTCTCTGCTTCCATTCTATTCTATACTAGCACTCGAGGCATGGGTGAGAACATAAAATTATCTTGTTAGGTTCATTTAATCCCCATTTAGTGTAAATGTTTTCACTTATTAATAAAACTTACAATGAGTTACCCTAGCAGCCACTTAGGGCCCTGGCCCCCATTGCAAGCCACTTCCCGACACTATAAGTAGATAACCTACCCTAGGCTCATGGAATCGTAAATCAAAAAAATACCAAAAGATAATCCACAATATAAACATCAGATCTCCATGAGTCAACTAAAAAGCATCCATAGATAGTCATGACCACAATAGTTCTCTATTGGCAACTAAACGTATCAGTAGTAATCACAATATCTATTGGTTCTCAACAAAAAACCAAAAAGTATCTCAAATTAATACTTATCAAAGACTCCAAAATGGTTGAGTCAAAACATGTCACAACATGACAACATCAAGATAAATCAACACTTCAGTCCCATCATGGCGACTAGAAAGTAATCCAAGGATAACCGATTGAGGACTCAAAAATGGTTAAGTCAAGTGTCTTAGATACATATAACTCAGCTTCATTCAAGAAGACTGATGAGCAATAACAATTAGTAAATACAAACATCTCATAGAGCATACCATCACATTACCATGGTTGGGTTTAGAAAGACCGAGACCAAATAAGATCAACATGCCATCACATCTCATAAACTCCTAAGCCTATGGTAACAAGCTAAGACTAGTCAACAATCTAGTCAACCCAAACACAAAACAAGAAGCATAGAGAAAACACAATGCAAGCACATGATTTGGTTTACAAAAATTACATAGTTGAACTAAGTGTGAAGGTTTAAGTTTTTGTTTGCAAGTATATTTCAAGTGTATAAAATTCTTCATTTAATCTTCCAAGTCAACCCTTTTATCTCTTATCAAATCTCAATATAATAATTTACAATTAATTAGGCTACATAACTCAGTTATTATCAAATTCATTAATGCTCTCATTTCTAGGTTTATTATCAAGTGAAAGACTTTCTTCAATCCTATAATTATTTCATATATACAGTTGATTTGATTAAGGTTTAACCCCGTGTTATCTTAAAATCAACCCTTTCCAATGCCAATTCAATTAAATTTAATCGAATTAATTAACACTAATTCCAGAAGGACATCACCCATTATTCAAAATAAGACTTATCAACTTTCAATTAAGTCAAATCAATTAAAACTTTGTTGTATAACCTAATTATCAATTAGATTCAATTAATTCTATGATTAAATTAACTAGTACCTATGTCAATAACTACATGATTATCAACTGATGATAATTTCATAAATTAAGAGTCAATTATGTTTCATTCCATCAATATTCAAATTAATACTTTTAATAATAAGTTATAATAAATCTCAAATATTAATATCTCAAATAATTTCCTCCTATGTGCATTGATTAATTAAATCAGTTAATTAATATTCCTCCAATAATTAACTAATTCAAATTGATTAATATCTTTTACAAAACTTTAGTCATTAGTCTCAACTAAATTAACTTTAACCAGATTAACTACTTAAGCCATTTATACTATTATTTACTTAATAATTCGCTAGACCCAACAAACATTAATAAATAATAAACTCAATTTCTTCTCTTAAAAATCTTCAAAATAACAACTTAAATATTTTATTTATAACATTTTTATTAAGTATAATTAAACTAAATTCTAATTAAAATTGATGAAATTAAAACTAAGTTATTTATTTAAAATTTAATTAACTTGAGTATACAAATTTTATTGATATACATATATATATATATATATATATATATATATATATAACTATTAAAAAATATATATATATTCTAATATTATTAATGACATGTGAAATCGAATTACAAACTCAAATCATAACATACCCATTAACTAGGGCCGATAAATGGTATTTTATACCCGTGGCCCATTTTTTTAAAAGTCGTTGTTGTAGCAACAATGTTGTGCACTGACGGTCACTATCACAGTCGGCCTTGTGACCGCAGTCGCAGGTATGACTACGTCAATGAGCCGTTAGGTTGGCACAAATATATATACATATGAAGGGTGGGGTGGGGTGAAACTCCCCCTACCCACTTTAAATTACTTTGTTATTTTACTTATTTTTTAAAGCATTTTCCAAAATGCTTTTTCCATATGAGCATTTTGGATTTTAACAATATTATTTTCGATTGCAATTAAATATTTGATTTTTCTATACATACATACATATATATATATATATATATATATATGTGTATGTATGTATGTATGTATGTATGTATGTATGTATGTATAAATATATATATATATATACATACATGTATGTATATATATATATACATACATACATACATACATACATACATACATACATATATATATATATAGATGTATATATATATATATGTATACATACATTAATGTATATATATATACATACATACATACACACACACACACACACATATATATATATGTGGATACATATATATATATATTTATCTACATATATATATGCATATATATACGTATATATATGCATATATATACGTATATATATGTATATGTATATGTATATGTATATGTATATATATAAATGTATATATACATATATATATGTATATACATATACATATGTATACATATATATATACATATATATATATATATATATCTATATATATATTTATATACATATATATATATGTATACATATATATATGTATACATATATATATACATATATATATGTCTGTATACATATCTATATACATATGTATATGTATGTATACATATATGTATACATATATACATACATATATGTATATATATATATATATATATATATATATATATATATATGCAGATTTGAAAATATATATGTATATTTTAAACAAGCAAAACATCTGCAATAATGCTTGCAAATATAACATAATTTTTTTAAACAAATAGGGCTTTTCAATTTTATAAATTAAGAATTTTCTCTTTAATGATTGTTCTCTAGATTTGCCTAATTGGTCCTTCTAACAAGTTGTCCATAGGCATCTGATAATCCTAGCCCCATAATTTCCTCAGATCTATGCATATGAATTTTTTTTATATAGAATTAACTACCCATAATGAAATGCAAACAACTAAGATATGAAAATCCTCAACAAGCATTTAGAAGACACAAAGAAGACAAGAAGTGCAAGAAGTGAAATAACATAAGCCAAAATCGCAAGTATCTACCTGGACATTGATGCTAAATCACTTCTTCTCAGAAACTGCAGAGCTAGCTCCTTCCTTCTCCAACATTCTCGAGTCCTCCAAACGTGCTCCCTAAGCTTCTAAGAGTGCTTGAATATAAAGAACTCTCAGGAAGCACCTAGAATGTCTCTAGAAACAACTAGAAGCTGTTGAAAACTAAGCATGAGTCTTTTCCAACCTTCTAGAAGAGTCATAAGGTTGTAGACACCATGTAGTTAATTTGTGCGCTAACTCTTGTGTTGTTGACAACACGTGCATAATTAGAGTGCAAACTCTTGTGTTGTCTACATGACAACTCCTGAGAATTTCCAAACTCCTATGTGAGCAAATATTAAAATAATGAACATTAATTAATTTAATATTCTCTTTACTCTTTCAATATAATTTATTAATTTTAAATCTCTTGCACTCACTTTAATAAATCCACTTGTTTAATATATTTTCCATTTTTAAATTCATTTTGGTAACTTAATTGCTAAAATATATAATAATATTATTTAGCATTTATTAAAAATGAACTCTAAATATATTTGTAGGACCAGAAAATGGGTTAAAATGCATAACACACTATGAGAAAATCACAAAACTTAATAATCATACGTTAGCACCCACTAGTCTACCATGAAAGCCAAACTAATAAAGAAAGCAATAGAAACCCCCTCTTTTGTTTGTAGCTCTCATGTCCTTCTTTCTTCTCCAAATGATTGTAGCTCCAATTTTCCTATAGTGCACACAAGATTGAAGAAAAAGCCTATGATATGGATAATGCCATGAGAATACTAGAACTATGATTTTAAGATTGAGAGCAAGAAGTGTAAATGCAAAGAAGTGGGGACTCAAAGACTTAAGAATTTTGATTTTCAAGACTTAAGCTTTAAGATCCGAAATGAGAGAAAGAGTGTTTGTTTTATAATTGGCATGGAGGATGAGAGAATTGGATTTTTCACCCATAGATATGTGATGTGGAAAGAGATTCCTTTGAGAATCTATGACGTATATGACAAAATATGCCAATTGTAGGATTCTATGACACATGAAAGTCAAACTTGGCTAAATGTGGATGAGAATCTATGATGCATCATAAGACACCTCAACCCACTTAAAGCCAAGAATCTATGACCAATAAGCCAAATAGGGACATGCGTAAGAGATAAGAATATTTGATTATGATATATCCCATCCAAGTATCAAAGGAGAATCCATGAGGTGTCATATCCTAGTGTCATGATGATGCAATATTTTATGGAATATTTTAATTAAAAATCCTCTTATTCCACAAAATAAGAATTAGTAGAAAATGGAATTAGTGATGGAAAATGGAACATAGGAAATTGTCAATTTCCATGGTTTACAGATAATGAATCGATTAATTAATAAAATTAATTAATTGATGATGATAATTAGGAAGAATAATTAGAAAGAATAATAGGATTAAGTTATGGGTTATTTAATCCTATAGAGAAAATTAGCAAATGATTGGCCAAATTGATTAAATGAATGCGACTATACCCTTTGAGAAAAATTTAATGATAATGGATATTGAATAAGATGCTGATAGATAGAGCAAACCCATGGTCAAATTGATTGATAGATCAAAATTGATAACATGCCAAGGACACATGACAAGAATTGGTTGATATGAAACATTTAACCACCATTGTAAATGGTACAGGATTGAAATTGGTTGAAAAGGTTTGATCATAATAACATTGATGAACACTACCAATATTATTAAAATGATTAATGATGCCATGATTCGACATTGAAAGCCTCAACAATGACAAAGATTGGATGACATGAATGATAGTTTGACCTAACACTGAGAGCCATGACAGTGCTAAGGTCAGATTGATGAGATTGATAAATTATGATTGATTTGGGATGTTTGATATGTTTTGGGTTGATTAGGATTGATTCTGAGTGATTCTAGGTTGATTTGGGTTGTTTTTTAGTTGATTTGAAATGGTTTTGAGTTGATAAGATATGATTCTGAGTTGATATGAAATTGATGTGAAAGAGTATACAAATGATAAAGTATGATCAATTTGGCCAAAATATCAAAGTTAGTAGAATGAGAAAATGGGACAAATTAGTATGAAGAAGTGATGAAACCGTAGATATGAACTATTTTTGAGCATCTACATTTTTCCCCTCTTTGATACAATGTGATTTAGAGCGTTGTATCAAAGAATAACTAATGAGAAAGCAACAAGATGCCCCTAAATCAACATGACAAGGGACAAATAGGACCTAGGTCCCCAAGTGCACCCAAACTCTACCAAGTTCATCAATGAATTAGTTGGCATGACCAAGTGCATCAATGACATAGTTGGGAACCCCAACTGCTCCTTGAAATTGTAGATTGCATCCTAAAAGGCTCTGGAGGCCAAAAAAAGCTTGATTGGACTTGGAATGTCCCAAAACTTTGCATGCGTGCCCAAAATGATGGAAAGATGTCAGAGCATGAGTGGAATCATCAAAAATGGTCATATTTGGTCAAAGATGATGAGACAAATGTCAAACTGAGGTTGAACTAGGTGCAAAGCCACAGAAAGTTGACTAACAGTCTAGGATAATGTAGGAATGCATGAATGCAAGATGAAGATGATTTTGTGAATCGGAAGACATGATTATGGTGATGGAGAATGAGATGAAAAAGAAAGATGAGATGAGGAGATGTTAGTATGATGGAAAGACTTTTGCTTCTAGAAAGTGCACTATATGTCAAATGGAGCTTTGTTTTGATATGGCAAATGTAATGCAACACATCATGGAATGAAGGGCCAGAGTGCAAATGCAAGCCTTTTGTGTAAACAAGCATGATGCAGAAAGAGAATGACCTTGTCCTTCCTGAGGCATATGTACATGCCCTAGACTCTCAAAGGTACATTGTAATAGACAGAAATAGAAATAGATGGCCATAAACCATCTCGACCACTCTCATAGATCAATTTTATATGATTGAGTGGCATAGGAACATGATGAAAGAAAAAAAAAAAAAAAAAAGAAATCACTCACTAAATAGCATGAGCCAACAACTATTCTTTTCCATTATTACATTCTTGTTAATATTTTAGGTGCGTAGATAGTGTTTGACATATGGATAATGTGATAGTTCTGGTTGTGGATTTAGTCAATAAGTTCATAGTGATATGTTGGATTGATTGCTGGTTCATGTTGCTTAGATATTGTGATTGGCATTGAAGTGTAGTGCTTTGAGTTTCAGCCTAAAAAGTGCAAGTGTTTATGCAAAAGGGGTGGTTATCCATAGTGAATATGTACAAGGTTTATTGCAAATTTTTGATGGGTTTTGTGACTTTTAGGGTTTTTGGGGATATTTGATTGTTTTGCGGGACTGATTTCTTCAGGTCATTTTACAATTTTTAGGGTTTATTCAGGACATTTTATGATTTTTAGGGATTTTTTCAGGATCATATTTGAATTTTTAAGGATTTTTTAAAGACATTATTTGATTTTTGGTGAATTTTTCAAGATCATATTTGAATGTTTAGGATGTTTTCGGGATCATAAAAGCATATACAGGTGTTAGCTTCAATCTGTTATGTGATAGGTCCAATGGATAAAAAGTGCTAAGGGATATGTCCCCAGTTCAAGTTCAAACTCATGCACCATGTAGGTAATATGCCCCTAGACAAGATGCAAATTATGTACAAAGGCTAATGATAGAGTGTGTACAAATTGGTAATGCTTGGTAAGATAATAAAGGACATTAACTAGTTCCATAGCCATGGTCAAGGAGCCAAGGATGTCTTGCAATAGGAAGAATATGATCAAGGAATGATAGAGGGGAAAAAAGACCAGATGGAATCTTGATAGATGGAGGAGCAACAACTGATTAGACACGGTGCCTATTTTTTAGGTTTTCACCATGGTACTTGCCCAAAGTGCCTATTTGCTAGGTTTTCACTTTTGCATAGAATTTTTTCTCTTGACTCAAATTTTCATGCCAAGATGCCTGTTTTCCATGTTTTCATCAAGGCATCCATTTTTTCATGACTTTTTTCACTTTTTTCTTTTCTTTTTCTCAAGACCTTTTGCTATTTTGTTTTTCATGTTTTTTTTAGGACTACTAGATGGAATCAAGAATGTCACTGACAAATGATGAGAGGATATATGTTTTTGGTGCTGCTAGCTGATGAGCTCTGGATCCATGATTGACCATAACTATGCAAGAATTTTTTTGAGTTTGTAGCTAAAATCAAACCACCAAAAAGGCCTCGAGATATACCATTGTGTACCGTATGTAAGATAGTGTTTGTGTCTTGCAAATCAAGGAATTTGAGGATAATTGGTTCAAAAAAAATGTCATGTGGGATGTAACTTATGATGACGTACAAAAAGGCTTGTGGGATAGAGATGTGATCTTCAGTTCTAGGAAAATTAGGTAGCTAGATTTGGGGATAAACAACTAGATATAAGGGAGGATTGGGAGGGTCGAGACCAATGACCTTCCACAAGAATGCTAATCGAGAGTGCTCCAAAATACTTTGTGGCATATTGAACATTGGAACACTAATATTCATGACATCATATTTTTCATTTTGTATTATTGGAAGTTGCTTAGCTTTTGATTTTTTACAATCTAATGGCACCTTTCAATTTTCACCAAGAGACCTATGCTTGCTATATTTTTCTCTTTTTTCTTTGTAACTAGATGGAGTTGGCTCTCCAAAGTATGCCAATGTGTTCTCTTTAGAAGAAATTGTCTCATTATGTTTGACAATCATAATGCCTTCATAGATTTCAAAGTCTGTTATGAGAGCATCATCATTGTCAAATTGATCAAAAATTAGTGGTCCACGTTGGTCCCAATTGAACATTTCAGGATAACTTGAGGAAATGTCATCATTAGTATTGAATGGACTTTGGTTAAAAGTATGGATCTATCCATTAGATTCTATTTTATCATTAGGGTTATGCTTAGAAGTGAGAGGATTGTTGGTTTTAGGCAAGATATCCTCAAATGCCTTTTCAACGTTCAAAATATCCATAGTTTTACATGTAGGCACCATGGTACTACGAGGACCTATTCATAATGGTTTAAATCCAAGCCCCAAACTAGGATGTTGTCCTTCTGTAGTGATAGGTTCAGTGATTCCTTGTTTCTGAGATCCAAGACCACTATAGCCATCATAACCTTGTTTCTACATGATAGCAAACCCAAGTCCGTACTTTCTAGGAGATATAAAAGTCATTTCTCATTCACATATGGATGTATTCTTATTGATAGAAGTATCATTCTTTGTACTAATCTCTGAATGTTGTGCTTGAAGTGGTTGTGATTTACCATGAGATTGGGGAGAAACTAGTGACTCCCTAATGTGAGAGAATTCAGACATAAAGTACTCTCCACACCCATTATCTTCAATCTTCATCTTTTCCTTGGCTTTAATGAGTAGTATATCAGCATCCACATACTTAGAGGAATTTGTGGGTTGTGCTTGATTGTTTGTTGGGATTTGGAATGCAGTAGCATCTCTTAGATTAGCACAAAACTAGAAAGGATCTAGATCATCGGGGATGGTAACCTCTATGTTGTGATAGGAAAAATTAAAACATTGATGATATGTAGAAGGGACTTCTTTCATAGCATGAAGCCAAGGGCATCCTAGTATCATGTTACAATTCATTTCTATATCTAGGACATGGAACAATGTATCTTCAGTAGTTGGACCAACTCTAATAGGTAATGTGATGACGCCCTTGGAGAAGCGATCACTATCATCATAAGCTTTTATTATGATTCTTTGAGAGGGATCTACATCATCTTCAAAATAACCCAAATCGTTCACAACCTTAAGAGTATAGATTTTCAGTCTTGCTCCTCCATCTATCAAAAAATGTCTGACTTTAACATTGTGGACAAAGACTTCGAGGTGGAGGGGATCATTTTGGTTGGGTTTGTCTTTAGGGACATCCCAAGGGGAAAAAGTGATATTTTGTGATGTAGATAGGTTCCCAACCATGGCTTGGAACTGGGCAACATCAATGTTATCTAGGATGACTGACTCTTTAAGGGCTTGATCCAAGATCTTTTGATGTTGGGGAGATGCACACAGTAGGTCCAAAATTGATATTTGTGCAGGGGTTTTTTTGATTTGTTCAACAAGGCTATAATAAGATGAAGCAGGAGCAGTAGGTCTACTTGGAGGTCTAGGTCTAGTAGAAGTAGTAGGTCTAGATGGGGCTCTAGATAGGGTGATCTTGCTACAGTGTGTAGTGACAACACAATGAGGGTCTTCAGTCTTCAATGTGAATGTGGATATGCATAAATTAAACTCATTAAAGCAATTGATGGTGTAGTCATAGCCAATGCATGTGTAATTCACATTACCTTGTGAGTTTGAGTTTGAACTTGAGGGTTTCTCTTTGTCATGATTACCCAAAGGATCTTTGAAAATAGTGTGATCAGATTTGGATGCTAACAGTGATGGATCAACCATCAATAAGGTCTTGTATTGCATGTTTCAATTGGAAGCACAATGAAGTCTTATGTCCTTTGGTGTGATGGTAATCACAATACATTTTGTCATCCTGCCAATTTACTTTAGTTAATGGTTCTTATTTTATTGGGGGTAGCTGTAGGAAGTTATTATTTAGTAACTATTGTAATGTAGTCACAAGTGGTATTCCCAATGGTGTGAATTTCCTATCTTTGGTTCTAGGATGTCTTCAAGGTTTGTCTTGCGTGGAGGTCTCAATTTTCTATTGTGGAGCTGATTTTTGATTAGAGGTTTATGAATTTTTAGGGTTTGCACCTTTCAAAGTTAGTTGAGGTTGTGCTATGCTAATCATGCAGGTGTCCACAATGCCATCATTAGTCACATTCTTGTTTTTGGAGAAAAAAATTGCCTTGTTATTAGACAAGTTGGTGTTTGTGTTTTCTTTGTTTATCTTGAGGATTCCCTTACAAATAAAAGCATCATCAGTACTAGCCCCTTTTTCCATCAGTTTAGAAATAGTGCTTGGACTCTTGATTTTGACTTGATAAATTAAGTCTGGGACTAAGTTTTCAATACACAAGTTAATTGGTTGTTCTTCAAGAATGTCTAGTGAGCATTGACTAACTAAGCTTCTTCAATGGAGTAAGAATGTGATGAATGGTTCTCCTGCCTTCTATTTAGTTGAGAAAAAATTAGAAAGTGAAACCTCCTTTGCAATGTTAAAGGAAAAGTGGGAGATAAACTTTTCTGGTAGCTCTGACCAAGATTTGATATTACCAGGAAGTTTGGAGTACCATTCAAGTGTAGGCCCACCTAGAGAACAAGGGAACAATCTCATAAGATAAGTGGGATCAGCATTGAGTTCGGTACATGGAGCACACAATTCTCTGATATGATCAATAGGGTTTCCTTTTCCTCAATATTTTTCAAACCTTGGAGCCTCAAAGTGTTTTGGGAATAGAGGCATATATAGACCTTTATCAAATGGATTAGGACATAGGTACCTTTCAATGTATAGAGCTTTTTTCTTTTGGACTCCCAATGCCTTGACTTGTTTGGAAAGTTGTTTGAATTATTGTAACAGTTCTTCATTAGGGTTTTGGATGATGGTCTTTCCTTCAAGTCTTTTGTGTCTGTGGGTAGACTGTTTGATGTGGCAGGAACTATGTCTACTTGGTTCTAAGATTTCTATGTCTGATGAGTCTGATGAGGTGTTGCTAGGGGTGGAGGTATGTCTATACCTCGAAGATAGAAGGGTCCCTGTTGTTGGAGAACTTGTTGTGGTATTTGATGTGGCACTTGTTATGGGATTGAATGTGATTTTTGTACCATGTGTTCTTGTCGTGCCATGTGTTGTGGTTGTTCTTGGGATACCTCTATTGGTTGTATATTGACCATGTACATGCTTGTTGTTGTAGAGGTATTTGTTGAGGTTTCTAGGGCACATGTTTTTTTTGTAACAAATGTATCTGGTATGCAATTTTTTGCTCAAGGAATCTTTGGTATTCTAACTATTGCTTGAGCTGCTCTTGTTGTTTAGCAAACATCGCTTGTTGTTGTTGGAATTGTTGCTGAAATTATTGTTGATAAATTGTCTGTAAATCAAGTGGGTTCACATGGGACTACTTTTTAGGAATGTTGGATGTTTTCACCACATGAGGTTGTTTTCATTGTGGTTCATGTTGTTGTTGATATGTGGGATGTGTGTTAATTGGATATAGACTTGGTTGTGCCTTGGAAGAGTTGAGTCCTACTACCAATGTAGGTTGTTGTTGTCGTGGGGGTTAACTAAGTCCTTGAGAATTGAACGTCATGTTTGGATTGTTGTTTTGGTACCTTTATGTGTTATATGTTTCTTCTTGTGACATCATATTGAATTGACTATGAGATGTGTCCCTAATGTGAATGGGCGTAATGTCAATAAGACTTTTCCTTTGTCTGCCCATAGGGATGGTTGCACTTGATGTTTCACATGTTGTACTTGTGAGAGACTCCATAGCATTTAATGTCATAGCACTTGGTAACGTTAGGAATAAAGGTGTACTTTGTATTGACATGCCCTAGCCATTTCTTCATCAGTGACACCATAATCAATGTTACAGTCATCACTAAGGTGTATAGTACCTTGTTGTATGTTTGATGTGTTATAGTTGAAGGTACTTGTGTTAGGTTGGCAAAATTCAAAGGAGTGTGATTGTTCATCTTCAGGTGTGGTTAGTACACTTCTTCCTCCTGGTGGTATTAGCATGAATATAGGTTCAAAGTCAGGACTCCATTAAACCATCCCATGTGTAGGGGAAGTGTTTGGGGGAAATCTCATGGTAGGTGCATTGTTCAAGGTTTGTTGTGCCATATGTTGATTATGAGGATCTTGTGGATACATGTTCAAGGGATTTTCTAGTAATGGTTATGATGCCTCAATTTGGTCTTTGTCAAAGGTTTGTTGGGTTTTCTTGCTCTTTCTCTATCTTGGACGAGGTTTTGGTTGTTCTTGTTCTTCAGAAAACAAAGGTTGATAAAGTTCCTCGAGTCTCTATGCTGATTGTGTCCTAGTAAGTGCTTGCATGATACCTAAGAATGTAGATACAATGTAAATTTTGAGTGTTTTGGTGATTAAGAGTGGTAGGTATGCAAGATATGAATGTTTTTTGGATTTTTAAGTGTTATGCAATGTGAGGAAATGCTAAATGAATTAGGGTTTTGATGTGAAAAGTGCAAATATCCTAGGGATGTTATGCAAATGCAAGGTGATGTTTGAGGGTATGCAAAATGAAGGTTAGGGTTATGATTTGAACTTGGTAATGACACTAAAGGTAGGTGTATGCAAGGTAGAATTTTCAAAGGATGGTTTTCAAGGGTTGATAATGACATTTAGGATATGCAAAATGAGGGTAAATGATCAAGAAGGCAATTTGGTTGATGGGTAATCTGATAGGGTTTTGTAGTGAGAATGATACTAAGGTTTGGACCATGCTAGATGAAGGGGATATACCACTAGGTTAAGTAAACATGATGTTTGGGGATGCTAGGGATATGATTATGGTATGACAAGGGTATTTGGAAATTTTTGAACTTAGGTAAAACCTTTTAGAAAGTATTTTGTCTAGGAGTTTAACCTTATGGTAAAGGATTTTGGATCTTGACCAAAAACTGATAAAAGACAAAAAGATCAAATTGATAAAAGATGAAAAGGTCAAATCTATCAAGACATAGACATATTTTGACCCAAGAAAGTGATAAGAAAAGATAAAAAGACTAGTCAAGATCCATTATCGGTCAACACTAGGAGATACTCTAAGACTCATACTTTGTCTAGATTTTTGACTAAATTCAAAGGTTTTGGGGGTTCAAAATGATGTTTTGAGGACTTGAAATGGTGGTAATTCTGAGTAGATGTGTGATATGGATAATTCCTATGATGCAAAAGGGGATTTTGGGTGCAAGATACGGTTTTGGGTCAAGTGCAAAATGGGGAGGTGTAGAGGCTCATGGATGCAGTTTTAGGGTTCTAAAGTGCAGTTTGAAAGGCAAAAATGGTCCTACAGGTGACCAAGTGCACCCTAAAATTTCCAAGTGTATTGAAATAGTACCAACTATGTCAATGATGTAGTTGGGGTCAGTTTGGGCACAGTTGGTAGTTTCTAGCTGCACTTGGTAAGCTAGGAAGAATGTTTGCTGATCCTAAAAGGTATGGTTGCCAAACTGATATGCCAAGAAGCTAAGATTCTAGGGTTGATGTTAGGATGGGTTGGGAAATGTAGAATAGAGGTTATGACCTATAGAATGATTTCTTAACTAAAGGTGATGAAGACTAGGTAATGCCGAATGCAGAGCTGGACAGGCTAGTGCAAGGGGAGCTAACCAGTTACCTAAGGACACTGTTCAAGCCCCAATTTGTTATCCAAAACCCAAAATTGGGTCTCAAGGCCACAAAGTGCACCGAGATAGTGCAGACTCTACCAATTATGTATTTGGTAGTTTTATGATGCAGTCGGTAGTTTTAGGGCGCAGTTGGTAAACTAGGCTAAATCTAAGGCAATTCCGGGAGCTATGGTTTCCAGATTGATATTAGAGAGAGGTAAACAATAGGGGACAATGTTAAGACTTTATGAATGCTCAAAATTATGGTTAGGACACCCAAAATGATGGATAAAATGTTCAAGATGATGAATATGTATGGAAAGATGCAAGGTGGTGAATGCAAAGTGCTGATTTTGAGATGGGAATGCAAAAACTAAGGGAGGTAAACTGAACCTAAAAGGATGCAATATTAAAGGTAAAAGATACTAAATGAGGACTAAAAGGTGCAATATGAAGTCTATATAATGCATGAATGAGTCCTATACTAGGGTTAAGGCAAGTGAAGTCTATACAAGTGTAAGATCTACATTTTGCCAAGCATGTTTAGGAGTACAAGTCACCATGTTTTCCAAGGTTTGAGTATGTTGAACCAAAGTTTGGAAAATTGTTTTGACAATCTGTAATCTTTTGAAAATTTCAAATGATATCCAAGGTTTAAATTTAAGAGTTTGGCTTTTATCTTGATTATGTTTTACACACATGCAAGACACATTAAGACAATAATAGTTGTTGTTAAAAGTTAACAAACACACCACAACCTAGGATTTTAGGACTGTATCCACAGAATTCCTACTTGAACTAAAGCTCAACTATGCTTATTTAGAGAAAAAAAATTCGGATCTTTGCACCATAGGCTCCCCCTTATAGCGTACTCACTTCTCGGGGCTACCAAGATCCACTTCCCAAGGGATCGTTGCCTCTACTAAGCACCATGACAATGTAGGATGTCTTCACGGGAATGGGTGACCCCTTGAGCCAATGGATAGAAAGGATTTTGGCCACTAAAACATACTTTTTAGTAAGGGAATTTCATTCAGCAAGTGAATGATAGGAACCTTAGATGCAGATTTTGATTAATGCATGTGCTTACTGCGAACCCAGTTGTCCTCTGACAGAGCAGATTGCACCCCAGAAGGCCAAAATGGCTCAGAACACCCCCAAGCATGCCTAGATAGTGTAGACTATGTCAAAGACATAGTTGGGGCCCAGTTGGGTATAGCTGGTGGTTTTAGGGCATAGTTGGGAAGTCAGGTGCAAAGTGTGGGGAAATTGTGCCTAGACAAGACCCAGAAATTGAAATTTTAAAAGCTACACTCCCAAGTGCACCCAAATAGTGAATATTGCATCAATGATGTAGTTGGGGCCCAATTGGGTGCATTTGGTAAGTAAAAAATAATAGAAAGAGCTTTTGGTGGCTTTTAGACTCCTAAAACTGCTCCTAGGGGTCCCAAGTGCGCCTTCATAGAGTAGAGTGCACCCTAGGACAAAAAGCTAACAAAATGCATGACACAAGAGCATACAAGAATTTTATTGGACCCCCTAATTAATCTAGGTGTGAAAAGGAATAGAAAATAGTCATTATACCCTTCCAAGTGAGCTCCTTCCTTGCACTTGCAAGCACAAAACAAGAAAACCCAAGTTAGATATGCATGTTCACATCGGGTTCACCAAATGTAGGATTACAAAATGGGTTTAAATGAATAACACACTATGATAAAATCACAAAACTCAATAATCATGTGTTAGCACCCACTAGTATACCATGAAATCCGAACTAATAAAGAAAGCTATAAAAATCTCCTCTTTCATTTGTAGCTCCCATGTCCTTCTTTCTTCTCCAAATGATTGTAGCTCCAATTTTCCTACAGTTCACACAAGATTGAAGCAAAAGCCTATGATATGGATAATGCCATGAGAATACTAGAAGTGTGATTTTAAGCTTGAGAGCAAGAAGTGTAAATGCAAATAAGTGGGTACTCAAAGACTGAAGAATTTGGATTTTCAAGACTTAAGCATTCAGATCCGAAATGAGAGAAACATTGTCAATTTTATAATTGACATGGAGGATGAGAGCATTTGATTTGTCACCCATAGATATGCGATGTGGCAAGAGATTCCTTTGAGAATCCATGATGCATATGACAAAATATGCCAATTGTAAGATTCTATGACACATGAAAGTCAAACTTGGCTAAATGTGGAAGAGAATCTATGACACATCATAAGACACCTCAACCCACTTAAAGCATAAAATCTATGATGAATAAGACAAATAGGGACATGCATAAGAGAAAAGAATATCTGATATGATTTCAAGTTGATATGAAATTGATGTGAAAGAGGATACAAATGATAAAATATGATCAATTTGGCCAAAAGATCGAAGTTAGTAGAATGAGAAAATGGGATAAATTAGTATGAAGAAGTGATGAAACCGTAGATACAAACCATTTTTGAGTGTCTACAATATTATTATTAAAATAAATATTTTCATGTTCCAAATTTAAACTTATAACTTTTACCTTCAAATTAATTCTTTTTATTTAATCAATTTCCCAATTAATTAAATAAAATAAATATTAAAATATCATAATAAATTTTCTTTTAATTAAATCTTTTAATTACACTTAATTAGTAGAAAATACCCCAAAGAATCATAAAGTAAAATAAGAAAATCCATCATGGAAAAACACATTCAAAATTAAACCAAAAGGGTTAATATCATGAATTACATCTGACACACTCGGAGGGTACTCAACTTAGATACTTGTTCTGATTTTCAATTAGGACAAATGGTTTAAAGTGTTGAGATTTGGACTTGAGTATTTATCTCCCCCCTCTTACCATTGAAATAATGTGATAGGGTACGCTCATCTTGGAAATTCAGGGAAGTCAACACTCAGTGCCTACAACCTGCATAAAAACCATGCATGTACAAGCACAATATATACTAAACTAAACAAGCAATGGCAGGAAGTGTTGCATTGTGTAGATCCTGACCAACAGGTGACTACGACTCCCTTCCTTAACCACATCAGAAATGCTATATAGAAAAAAAACAAACACGCACACCATACACATGTAAGTATGGGGTAAGTATCCATAAGAAAACACATATGATAATAAATAATCCAACTAATCATCATCAATAGCTGAAATCACTGAATAATCATTACATATACATGAACTATAAAGTTCCAAGTAATCCCATCATATGCCAACTGAATTTGAAACAATATTTGATAATCTCAAAACAATGTTACTAATAATCATCAACATAAAACTAGCCCTAAAAGAGTTTGACAATGATAGCAAAAATGCAAACTAGGGGTAAGCACTACACTAACTCCAAGATGATTACTTCAATGATTATGTGTACTTGGAAAAACTTATGCAATATGTCTCCAATTGCATGAACATAAGTCCACAAATAGAATCTTGGTGCTCCTAAATACTAGTTTTTTGACTACCCTAGGATGCTCCTACTTCGATTTCCCACTTGAATTTGAATGTCTAAGTGACCATGGTTTAGTCTTTTAGATGTGTTTAGTTAACTTGTGTGTTTTCAATAATTAAAGTGAGAATGTCCTACTTTTGTACTCTAGAGTTTTCCTACTTTGAGAAAACCATTGTAATTGGGCCAAGATTTTAGGAAACCACATATAGAAATGGATGGGACTACATTTAGAAATGATAATTTTGACAACCTAGACAATCTTCATACAATCTTTTTTTGAAGTCTTGTACGTAAAATTACTGCAATCAGTGTCTCCTTCTTTGTACAAATTAGATGTTATCAGTTAAGGGGAATAAACCCTTGTAAATTTATGAAATCTTGGAAATATATTATAAGTAGAGAACTAATTTCAAAGCTAGGAAGCAAAAAAAATTGGGATAAAGTGGGTGACCATACAGTTGGACGAAATTTTAGATGGAAATGTCAGCAACAAAAGCAGTTTTGGATTTGCTAGAAAATATCAAGTATCCACTCATAATCTTATTATCCTACAAACTGGACAAAGAAAGAAAAAACTTATGAGAACTTGGGAGAAAGTCATAATTCTTTTAATCATCCCATCCAAGCCAATTATGATTTTGTACAATCACATGACCTTTCAAGTGCATTTAACCAACATTATAATGAATCATGGCACTACAAGTAAGTTCTAGTTTACAAAAATATACAGTTAAAGAAAAAGAAATTTTCTATTAAACTAATGTTTAAAAAATACATGTATGTAAACATGAACTATGAAAGATGTGTATGAGTTGAGAAAGATGAATTCAATGCTTGACATGACCATCAATCATACTCCTATTACAAATTGTGGCATATCAATAAAATGGGAGAAAATTGAAAAGAGGGGTATCCGTACTTTACTTTGGAAATTTTGGGTATGTGTTATATTTTTATAGTTATATTTTAAGTTTATTTTTATAGTTTATGTGTTACAAAACTTTATGGTAAACATTTTAATTTTATTTTTATAGTTATATTTTTAAGACTTAATTAGATCGTATGGATGTTCAAAATTACATAAGTATAATTAGGTTGACTTCATGAGTAAATAATAGAAAAGACAACAATAGACATTTTTTTCCTTCCTCAACATAGTAGTTCAATGTTCACTGATATCTCATCTCTTAAATATCTCAAGAAATCTAAGAATGTCACTAATGTTTTAGTTTAAATGTTACTAAATGATGGTAGATCTAAATTATATCATACGAAAAAATAAATAATAATATTTATAATACTTATTGTTAATATGGATCCCTTTGTTTGACATTAGTTGTATTGGACTATATTAATTATAGTTTCATATATTGATTTTTGGTATTGGTTTTCCAATTATGTTCATCTTTATTGATACAATTGTATTACTTTTAAATATTTTACAATTCATTTTTAAAGATTCTCTTGATTTCGAGAGGAAAATAATTTATATGAATCATATGATATATGAAAATATTAGATTTTGAGTGAAATATATTTATAATGTTTCAATCATGTTAAAGTTTGATATAAATAGTGTTCAAATGTTTTTATTTTATTTTAATATTTGAAATATATATTGAACATAGATCTACATCGTGTTCAACTTATAGGTTAATGATTTAATAACACAAAAATATGTCTTACAAGACCACCTACAATGTCATCATTTAATAAACTTATCTTTAGAGAGATTACTTAATTAGATATATTTTAATTAGTGAATAAACCATAGATGCATAATGACATATTATAGGCTAATTATCTTTTCTATGGGCTCAAAGAAAGCTAGAACAATACCTAAAACTTAGATAATTTTAATTTTACCATAATAAATTGTTCAACCCTTATCTTAAGAAACCTTGTCCATAATGAGTTCCACATTGGATCTCAAGTTTTCATAGATTACATAACTACCTTCCTTAGTATGGAATTCAATATACCTATATTTAGCATTTTTGTGGTTCACTTTATTTGGCCCTTTTTGATTACACCTTATAACAAACTCTAGAAAGCTTTAAAGGAAATGTTATGTTTCCTCTATATTTTGTAAATTATTGCATGTTTGACCACAAGGATTCTCAAATACATTTACAATGGCAAGTCATCATAAAAAAGTTTTTTCAAAGTTCCTCAAAATCTCGATGGTTAAAGTTACGAGCAAAGAAATATTGTGAAATGCTAATCTTTCGAAGGGCTTAGTATTAAATCTTCCCTCCTTCCCCCTCCCCCCCCACCCCCCCCCCCACAAAAAAAACAAAAAAAAAAAAACAATATCTCCTTTTCTAGAATTCCTGAGATACAATGAAATTACAATAGATAGAAATATTTCCTTCTCAACATTTTAAATAAATGGAAAAGGAGGAAAAGAAAAACACCATTGCAAAGCCTTATACTAAAATGTTTTGGTAACTATTTATTCCATGAACCTGCTATCATGAGAAAGGTCTCTAAAAATTTGTTTGGGAAGTTTTCACATGACTCAAAGGGAACACCTCTACAATTATAAGTCTCAAAGTTAGGGATGTCCATGCATTGAGGAATTACAACACCAATGATATTGTTGAGTAGTCATTTAGCATGATGCTAATGAAAAAAAATTATCACGAATCTCTGTCTTGAAAAGTTGATCAATGACCAACTCCAAGGTTCTAGATGGTTATTTTTCAACCTAGTAGGAAGCTCAATTGAAGATAAATGTAAATGTTCACAAAGAGGCATTAACAAAATGTTACCAAAATGTATTAACAAAACCAACATATTTTGGTATTTTTCCATTTTATGATGAATGGAATTTCTAATCAATGAAACCATATGAACTCCTTTTATAACCGCCAATTTGAAAAGAAAATAATGAAGATAGGTTAAGGAGAGATTAAAGTAAATTACTAAAAAGGGGAAGTCCTAATGGACAAAAGCCAAAGAAACAACACGTCTATTAATTAAATTATCAGAAGGACCTAGTAGAAAAAAAAAAATGAAATTAGGAGTAGTGCTTTGTCAACTACACTGATGCAGTCATTGATGAGAAATTTGATGGAAACCAAAATATACTTCATGATTCATCAAATTTTGCAACCATGAAAAGTGCACACACATGAGGAAAAATAATATGCATGAATAATAGTCATCCTTTCTCTAATTCACCACAACAATACAATTTTTTAACATATGCGAAACACCATAACTAAAACATCACAAAATTACCATAACACAATAAACCCATACGCTCCATTACTATTCATGAACGCAAATTCATAAAAAGAAACACACATTTAGCAAGAAATACTACATAGATAATTAAAGAACCAATAGCATCCTTTATTACATCAAAATACTAGCCTTCAATACATATTACATTCATGTATTTAAAGTGTTCCCTTTCCTTAATATGATACTAGGAGTGAGAGTTCTTCTAAAAAAAATAGTATCCTAAAAACTAATAAAATAAATCTAATTTTATACAAACTAACTCTCTAAATGGTGCTAATTAGGTCTCAACCCTTGTTTATATCAATTAATGTGTGCATGATCATTTACATGACTAGAAATTGTAAAAGAAGAAGAAGATAAGAAAAGAGAATCCATCAGATGATTTAGGAGTCATTGGAGCTTCAAAAATTGCAAGAAGATCCTTCTCTAAGATATTTTAGGAGTTGAACTATCATTCAAACACACTTTTAGTGCATGGAATAATGAAAAACCAAAACAAGTAGTAAATTTTCAATGCACTACAACTGATCCAAGACTATCAGCTCACCATTTTGTTTGGTGCACATTATGAAAAGTGCACCTCTATGGATGGAACACTTTGTGAAAAACACACCTTCATGTTTGGTGCACCTTATGAAAAGTGCACCTTTGTGAAAAGTACACCTTGATAAAAGGACCAAAAATGATAAGATTTTTCTAAATCCACAATTTTCTAAAAGTGATCAAATTTTTGTTAGTCCACAATTCTCCAAAACTAATATAATTTTGTAAGTCCATAATTTCCCAAAAGTGATAGAATTTTTCTAAGTCCACAATTTTCCAAAAGTGATAGAATTTTTTCAATGTCCACAATTTTCGTAAAGTGAACTATAGTATTTATTCACTAAAGTGATTTTTTTCAAATATCTCCAAGCTGGTTGAACTATAGTATTTATTCACTACTAATATTTGGGAATGTTTTATTTGTATATCTTGGATATGTTCATGCATAGATAACATGACCTTATAATTGACCTATATATTCTCAGTCTAATCATCAATCTTATTATGTTATTATCTTGTATAACATATAAAAAAAATTGTATCTCTCACTTCAAAGTGAAAATACATGAAGTGTGAATTCTTGGATGCTCATTGGAACTTGAAAGTCATGGGTTTGAGTGTGATCTTAGCTACTGCAGAAGATGAGGAAGCCATGGTATTCTTTGAGACCTCCGTATGTTTTTGATATGTACACTAGCATACCTTAAGACTTAGCACACCTTCAGACTAGCACACATTTAGACTTAGCACACCTTTAAATTTTGTGCACCTTTGTACTTGCACACCCTCTCACTTAACACATCTTCAAGGAGTTGCATAAGGTACTCAATTTTACAAAATATAAATATTTTGATATTTGAAAATAATTTCTGGGTTTTTCTCAAATGATGTCTAGTGTACTTATTCCTAACATTTTTTATGATTTAAGCCCATTTTATACTCCAAAATTTTCATGGACTTGAAATCCTTCTACTTCTTCTATATAAAATACTTAGGCACATGTGTTGAATATGAACATACAATATACCACAATAATCTTTATTGTTATGGATAATGAGGATGCCATGATGACCTACACACAAGATAAACATCAATATACTAGTGCTAGGGGGTAAACATAATTATCAAAAACTAGGCTTGACTAACAAAAAGAAATTACAAAAATTGGTCAACAACTAACAAAAGAAACAATTGTGCACTAGCACACTTAGCCCACTTATGCAGGTGTGCTGACTAGGTTAAGCACCATGGTTTGTACATCTAGAAAGGGGAAAACCTAGTGCACCTTGTGAAGGTGCACAAGTACACATCTACCAAAAAAGTTAAAGCGATGTACATAGCACACCTTTTTAGGGTATGCATGTGCATTGGGTGTGCTTGTGTGTACCTTTAGATTTTATGCAATACTTGATATTCTTGGTTGGTAGATTTTGAATGATGCTAACTAAAAAAACTCCTAAATATAAACTACAAGAGTTCCACTACCAAAGGAACCGTGGAACATAACCTATTCTAAGGAACAACCTTTACAGAGTCAAATTAAAAAAGGACAGTCCCCATTGCCAAAGTCAAAAATGGGGCTTGTGTTGTGGAACCATAATAGATATCTAAGGAATAAGGATTGGAATTGTCACAAGTATGAATTTTGTCCTTTGATTGAGTCATGGACATAGTTTATTATTCCAAGGACGAAGTGATTTGAGAAAGGTTTTCTATAGTGGATTTTGTATAAATATTCATATGGAATATGAGTAAAATATTTGGAGCATTATGAGAAACATAAGGGATGGTGGAATATGAAAATTGGACATTATTGTAAGTATGCATAAATAATGTTTGTGAAATACCCAAAAAAACTTTAAGAAGGATAAATAATAGGATTAAAAAAGCATTTATAGATAGAAGGAAAGGGATAATTGTGTTGTATGCAGGTATTTATGAGAGGTGGAGCATAAGTAGATACACTAGTTATTGAGGTAGAAATATGAATATTTGTTTAATGAGGGGTACTCTTGTTATTGACGTAAACATTTGCACACCATCATAGAGAAATAAAAATAAAATTAAGAGAGATAAAAAATTACAAAATTGTGAAGCTTACTTTCTATTATCATCAATGAAAATATATTAAAATATTAAGAAATATGACATGCTAAAGCCATATGGGAAATTTGATTTCAATAATTTGCATGCTAGAGTTACCATATACATCATTAGAACCACCCCAGATAAACTTAGGGACCTTCATTATATAGGAGGGTTTTAACCACCCTAGATGATTCTACAAATTATGACCCTCTATTTTGAGGCTAACCATCCCTAAATTTAGATGATTTATCTTTTCTTCCATTGGAACAATCTTGTAAAATCTTTCAGAACTCACATGAGTTTTTGGGAGATTTTTTATTTTTTTATTTTTATTTTATTTTAAGAAAAGTAACTTTTGGAGACTATAACTCTTCAGTTGTTGACCTGACTTATTGATATAACACATTTTCAAAATGGCACAAAGTTATCTACTAGCTCAAGATGTCATGTGTGAGCCATGCAAAGGTTTAAACTATTTTGAAAGCCTCTAAATCCTTCATAGTTGAGTTCAAATTTTTGTACCCCTCTTCCAATAAATAAATAAATTAAATAATATCTTTGAAAGTAGACTTGATCTTACCATGTAACATTACCATAAATAAGATATAACTAAAGTAAATCTCTAGAGGAATAGATTAAAACATTACGAGGTTCAATAAATAATTTACTAGTGTAAAAAAAAAATTAAGAAAGTTTTCCAAAGTTAATATATAGTGTATATTTAGAAAAAATGTTGTATATTAGGGAAAGAGAAAGAGAGGCCTTCAAACATAACCTTCTAAATGGCCCAAATTGGATTAGCACTACCCAAACTAGTGGATGCAAAGGGTGTCAATGTTGAATTCTAGTATTTATATTCCCAAATATATACTCAATAGATCTCTTTCTATAAGATATTATTTCTCTTTAATTTAATTTATTTGATTTTTGAGAGTAAACTAACTAATTAAATTGTAAGTAAATGTAGAAGCATATATAAATGCTAAAAACATAAAAGGATCAGATCCATAAAATAAAGAAACATTCTTTGAAACGAAAAATAAACAAAACTTGAGGTCCCATAGGAGAAGCGAAATCAAGTCTAAAAATATGCTATGAAACTATGTCAAAATCTAAAATAAAAACAAATATAAAACCCTAAAACTAAGATCTGTGGATCTTGAAAATCAAGGATTCTTTGGTAAATATCAATTTGGAGGGTCTAGGTTAACATGGATTGAGGTATGGGTCAACCTTAACTTGTGTTGTAAGAAAACATAAATCTAAAATTTTGACAAAAATATGAAACCCTAGTTATAAAATTTGAATTCGCTACTTTCAAATTTTTCATGGGAGGAGGAGAAATGTCCTTACTCAATACATGTTAGGAATTAAACTTGAAAAGAGAACATGTATAAATGGTAAGCTAAATGTAAATATTCATCTTACTTACCAAATCAATAAGGATGGATTGAATTATACTATCCATAAAGATATATGACTACTTGAATATAGATGTGTGATGTAGAATGTAGGGTTTATCCACAAATGTAGTAGATCTAAAATTGGAAAATCATCCAACAACGGATGTGAGTATTTTGCTTAATAATTGAACAAATGAATCCTTGAATAATACTTATAAGCTTTCTTTAAAATGATGACTTGTATGCTTTCTTATGTGCATACTAGATAATAATGGATAACTTTCATATAGAGTAGATCTAGTGCATGTTAAAAAAGATGATTAAATGACATGAATAAGTCTTCTTTCATAGTGATTTAAGAATTTTAATTGAAATGGTTGATAATACGAGGTAGGAAAATAAACTAAAGACCCCAAGATGGGTCGAGGATTTTGAATCAATGATATCTGATGTCATATTTTATATATATTATATTTTTAAATCTTAGATAAGAGATATTAGTCAATGTTGAGTATTTTGGAACCTTAACAATGATACCATGTTTAAAAAACTAATGTGGGATAAAAATTCAAAGAAAAATCTCATCTCAGTATTATCTATTTTATGAGCCAATTATTATTATTTTTAATTATTATGGGACTTGTAGCATAGTTTGAGACAACATGTTTCTTGCAAGCCTTCAAATTGTCTACCGTGAATGCATTATTTTGCAAGATTTAAAAATCATTAATGTTAGTATTTTTATCTTTGCATATATGTTAAACATTACCTGCATTTTATTTTTTTTTAATACTGAGGATCTTAATATTTTCAAATTTCAAATGTTTTGGATATGTACACTAGCGTACCTTAAGACTTAGCACACCTTCACACTACCAAACATTTAGACTTAGAGCACCTTTAAAGCTAGTGCACCTTTGTACTTGCACACCTTCTCACTTAACACATCTTCAAGGAGTTGCATAAGGTACTAAATTTTATAAAATATAAATGTTTTGATATTTAAAAATAATTTTTGGGTTTTTCTCAAATGAGGTCTAGTGTACTTATTCCTAACATTTTTTATGATTTAAGCCCTTTTTATACTCCAACATTTTCATGGACTTGAAATGCTTCTACTTCTTCTATCTGAAATACTTAGGCACATGCATTGAATATGAACATACAATATACCAAAGTAGTCTTTATTGTTATGGATAATGAAGATGCCATGATGACCTACACAGAAGATAAACATCAATATACTAGTGCTAGGGAGTAAACATAATTCTTAGCAACTAGGCACGACTAACAAAAAGAAATAACAAAAATTGGTCAATAACTAACAAAAGCAACAATTGTGCACTAGCACACTTAGCACACTTATGCAGGTGTGCTGACTAGGTTAAGCACCACGGTTTGTACATCTACAAAGGGGAAAACCTAGTGCACCTTGTGAAGGTGCACAAGTGGAAATCTCCAAAACAAGTTAAGGGAGTGTACATAGAACACCTTGTTAGGTTATGCATGTGCATTGGGTGTGCTTGTGTGCATCTTTAGCTTTTATGCAATACTTGGTATTCTTGGTTGGTAGATTTTGAATGATGCTAACTAAAAAAGCTCCTAAATCTAAACGACAAGAGTTCCACTCCCTAAGGCACCTTGGAAGGTAACCTATTCTAAGGAACAACCTTTACAAAGTCAAATTAAAAAAGGATGGTCCCCATTTCCAAAGTCAAAAATGGGGCGTCTGTTGTGGAACCATAATAGATATCTAGGGAATAAGGATTGGAATTGTCACAAGTATGAATTTTGTCCTTTGATTGAGTCATGGACACAATTTATTATTGCAAGGATGAAGTGATTTGAGAAAGGTTTTCTATAGTGTATTTTGTATAAATATTCATATGAAATATGAGTAAAATATTTGGAGCATTATGAGAAACATAAGGGATGGTGGAATATAAAAATTGGACATTATTGTAAGTATGCATAAATAATGTTTGTGAAATACCCAAAAAACTTTAAGAAGGATAAATAATAGGATTAAAAAAGCATTTAAATATAGAAGGAAAGGGATAATTGTGTTGAATGCATGTATTTATGAGAGGTGGAGCATAAGTAGATACACTAGTTATTGAGGTAGAAATATGAATATAGGTTTAATGAGGGGTACTCCTGTTATTGACATAAACATTTGCACACCATCATAGAGGAATAAAAATAAAATTACAAGAAATAAAAAATTACAAAATTGTGAAGCTTACTTTCTATTATCATCAATGAAAAGATATTAAAATATTAAGAAATATGACATCCTAAAGCCACATGGGCAATTTGATTTCAATACTTTGTATGCTAGAGTTACCATATACATCATTAGAACTACCCTAGATAAACTTAGGGACCTTCATTATATAGGAAGGTTTTAACCACCCTAGATGATTCTAGAAATTATAACCCTCTATTTTCAGGCTAACCATCCCTAAAGTTAGATTATTTATCTTTTCTTCCATTGGAACAATCCCATAAAATCTTTCAAAAATCACATGAGTTTTTGGGAGATTTTTATTTTATTTTATTTATTTTATTTTAAGAAAAGTAACTTTTGGAAACTATAACTCTTCACTTGTTGACCTGATTTATTAATATAACACATTTTAGAAATGGCACAAAGTTATCTACTAGCTCAAGATGTCATGTGTGAGCCATGCAAAGGTTTAAACTATTTTGAAAGCCTCTAAATCCTTCATAGTTGAGTTCAAATTTTTGTACCCCTCTTCCAATAAATAAATAAATTAAATAATATCTTTGAAATTAGATTGATCTTACCATGAAACATTACCATAAATCTTATATAACTAAAATAAATGTCTAGAGGAATAGATTAGAGCATTATGAGGTTTAATAAATAATTTACTAGTGTTAAAAAAAATTTAAGAAAGTTTTTAAAATTTAATATATAGTGTATATTAAGAAAAAATGATGTATATTAGGAAAGAGAAAGAGAGACCTTTAAACATAACCTTCTAAAGGGCCCAAATTGGATTAGCACTACCCAAACTAGTGGATGCAAAGGGTGTCAATGTTGAATTCTAGTATTTATATTCCCAAATATATACTCAATAGATCTCTCTCTATAAGATATTATTTCTCTTTAATTTTATGTATTTAATTGATTGGATTAGTGAGAGTAAACTAACTAATTAAATTGTAAGTAAATGTTGAACCATATATGAATGCTAAAAACATAAAAGGATCAGATCCATAAAATAAAGAAACATGTCATTAGATTTGGCCTACTGTCAACTTAGTATCATGTTATTGTTTCTCCTTTTCTATTTCTTCACAAGTGTTCACCCCATTCTCTGTTTACATCTATGGCTTATATGCATGATGATATTTCATGAGTATTTGCTAGTCTATTGTCTGTTTGGTTTGTGGAATTTTAAAAAGCCAAATTTGTGCAAGCTTTGGTTTAGCCAAATCAAAGGTTTGCATATCTTCATTCCAATTTTTGATATTTTACTGAAATTGTTTCTTTCACTCGGAAGATGCATCTGAAATGCTTAAGCTTGGAGTTGAAGAATTCTTTTAAAAAGTAGTCCAATCTTTTGTTTATAAACTCCTTAAATATCAAAACCACGTTTTTATTTTCAATTCCTACTTGCTAGTAGGAAGTTGGAAAACTTGGTTTTGAAGGAAAATTGGAAGTCCCGTATGCTAATTCCATTTTGCAAATTTTGAAACAAATGCATAAATTTTCAGATCCGGGTTTTGAAAAAGCCAATTCTTGTCATCTTCCAGGAACCAAATGGTATTTTGTTTCTAGAATGTCTCCAATGCTCAGCAAGCTATATATAATCTTAGTATGTTGAATTATGCAAGTTGTGTCTTGAGTTAGTTTTACTGAGCTATATTTCAATGCAAATGGTAATTTAAATGCAAATTATTTTCATCAATAAAACAATAATTGATGGCATAGTTTCTTTTTGATCAATTACTTGCAACATTTTTTTAGGTTGAAAAAAAGCTGAACCGCAACCCTTGTATTATTATAAAAGTATATAAAGAATACCATTCACATCGAATCTTGACCAAAGTGGCTAAATCAATTTGTTGGCCAACCGATAATAGATTAATAATTCAAATGGTACTGACTAGAAGGCTTAACCAAAAGTTGCGAACAGATGATTACATAAAATTTTGAACAAATTATATAGTGAATATCATCCTTGTACAGAGTAACGGATGATAAAATTTGAAACTAATTATGAATCGAATATAGTAATTAAACGTATTAACACATACGGCCACATGCTTCAAAAAAATTTTGAACTAGTTATACATTAAATGTCAACCTTATACATCAGAAGGAATCAAGTAAATGAAAATTAAATAGAAAAGAATCAAATAAATACTCAATATCTTTTTTTCCTTTTTTGGTGCTAGCTTTCTTGTGGGTTATTTACATGTGTTACACTTCAAGATGATATCTTTAATTCCAATAATGATGTTATAAAATTTATATTGGAGGTAAAATTGTCGTATATACATGCTGATAAGCATACAACAACAAGACAATTTCAATCTAGTTCATGATACTACTAAGATGTATCCCATCTGCAACTTGTATAGATACTCTTATTCTTCCGTTAAACAGTCATTAACCCATTCTCCATTGTAACTACACCATTTGAAATCTCCCATCACATTTGATCCATAAGATTAAAAAACCGTCAAATTAAAACATTTTAATTGATAAAAAGTACAAATGAGAAAATAATGTATAACATCATAAAAAGAAAAGAATATGAAATTCAATCAAACATGAGTAGTGACGTACCTTCATTTAAATTCATAGTTTTTGAACCATCGAATAACTCATCCAGATCAGTATATTATTGACTCATTAGTAGAGGAATCAAATTCTCTTTTCTAGAAAAAAAAAGGTTACAAGAATAAAATTATAAAATTTAATATTCTCTATTAGGAATATAAATAGTAGCTTTTCCTTCCTTATATACCTTGTCCATGATTGAATGACCTTTCCTGGACCAAAATCATCAAAATCATCATAGTTCTCCTCCTCCTCAGAACCTTCACCAGATGTAAATTCATATGAAGTAGTTTCATTGCTCAATATTGACTGCTTAACATCTATAGTACATAACAGCTTGAAAAATTATTATATCATTAATATTATTTTGATTAATTAAAGTGGGAAGGGTTCTAACTCATAACAAAAAAGTAACATCAAGTTTAATAAACCAGACATTCCAAAAAGATCACGAGCAGTGACCCAATGGAAAAAGATCATAACCAAAGCCAATAGCTACAGTAAGAAAAACATACTAACCATAAAAATTTATACTATAAATATGTTTGTATAAATTATCTCAGAGCATATTTAAAAAGAAAAAAGAAATAGTTATCATTAATGTTATTTGTTTCTTGGATTTAATTGTGTGAACATTCTTTTAACATAATGTTTTATGTGATCCATCATCAAGATGCATGGAAAAGAAAAAGAAAGAGAAAGGAGCATCCTGATGATGGATCATAGAGTGTGAACATTTTTTTAACATAACATTTTCCATGATCCATCATCCAGATGTATGCAAAAGAAAAGAAAGAGAAAAGAGCATTCTTGTGATAATGGATCATGGAGTGTGATTGGAAACATTATGTTAAAAAATTGTTCACACAATCAAATCTAAAAAGCAAATAACACTGATGGATTCCAGATATCGGATAGCTCTAATTTATCAGTATTACAAACAAAATTGTGTCACATTCATTAAAAAATAGTTAGCATTTTACCTTTGCATGAGAATGTTACAACTTCCTCACTGTGATTTGAATCCTGTGATACAAATTTGGTAGACTTGGACACATCCTCTGCTATGTGGCATCTGCGTTTAGTAGCTTCCTTTTCTTTTTCCATTCGTCACTTCTTCTTTGTCTCTTCTTCCATTTCTCTCTTCTTTCGCTCATATTCAACCTGTTTAATTATTTCTACTCTTAGCATACAACACAATGATAAAATTATAATAAAATTGTAATTGTGAACTCCTGTACGAGAAATCTTAGCATACAATACAATGATAAAATTGTAATAAAATTGTAATTGTGAACTCCTGTCTGAGAAATCTCGATTCTAATCTACAAGAACATAAATAATAATAATAATACCAAAGCTTTGTGTCTATTTTCTTTTTCTTTAATCTCTAGACGTCGTTACTCCTCAGCGTCCTTCTGTTGCTTCCGAACTTCTTCTAGTCGCTTCATTCGCTTTTCTTCACGTTCTCTCCTTTTCCTTTCTTCCCTTTTCCTCTTGACTGTCGTAGCCTCCTCTGCAACTTTATGTCTCTGTTTCGCCTTTTGTATTTTCTCCTGCAATTTCTTGAGCCTGTCTTCTTCCACTTTCATTTTCCTCTCCAAAGCATTTTTCAACTTCAAATTGACAATTGATTTTGCTGCCATGGTACCTCCTATTCTACTTAGTAATTGAATTATGAGTGCACTCTTTACCTTTTTTTTCTGCGTTCACATGCAAAGAACGATGAATTTCTCACTTTTTTTTCTATATTATTTTATACTAGTGTAGAGGAGTCAGTAATTTAGGGCGCATGTGTAATGGACAAAATTATTCTGGCACATTGAGTGTGGAGCATCCACAAATCAGTTTTAAACTTTTGGTCCAATGAGTAAGGTACCTTTATAATAGGTCTAGAAAAAATAATGATTCTAAAAATCAATATCAAGATTGATAAAATTGATGAGAGAAATGATAAACCATATATTTACTTTTTAATATTAATCATCTAGATTTACTTATCAATAGTTCTAGATTTTTACTAGAGGAAACTCATATTTGATTTTTACACTAGTGATATTATTATTTCTTTTATGGGATCTATAATTTGTTGTTTTTCTAATATTTGGTCATTTCTAGATATTAGGTTCAATTTGGTTTGTTGTTAGGGTTCTATTCATCTAAGTTTTATAACTATGACTATTTGTATTATCTCCTTAATCAATTAGTTATTAGTGGTATAGTTTGAGTTTGATTTAGATTATTATTTTGGTTGAGATTCAAATAGAATTATAGTTGATGTTATGTGGAGAATTATAAGTATAATTTAATAAGGTTTAAGGTTAAATTTTGTTTAGTTTTTAATTAGGTTTCATACTAGAGTTCTATTCCTTTATTCTTAGCCTTATAAGTTTATTTACCTTTGAGTTCACGGCCACAAGATTAAGGCTAAATATGTTTTATTATTAAGGTTAAGGCTCAATTATGTTGATGAATAGAGTAACTTTTCATGCATTGTAAGGATTAATATTCCACTGGGTTAAGAGTAGGGATTAGTGATTAATGTGATTGGTCTTTAATTAGGATTAGTATTTGGATTCAATTGATGTTATGGTTAAAGTTCAACATTACCATTAGCTTAAGGCCTTGTATTCAATTTTGATCAGGGTCATGGTTTAGTTTTTACTACTTTTAGTGTTAAGATATGATTTGGTTTAGGATTATGGGTTGATTTGATTTCTTGTTCTATTTGGTTTAGTTGTATGGTTCTATTTAGTTTAGAATTTTTTGATAATAGAGGAGTGGTTATATATGTTTTAGTTTCAAGTTTAGGTTTATTTAAGTTGATAACTATGGTTCAATAGTTTAGTGTTTAATTAGTTTTCAAATTTGGGTTTTGTTGATTAGTAGATGTGCTTTTGTTTACAAATTTTAAATTGACTCTATCACCCTATTTTTTGTTACAAATAATTATTCAATGATTGGATAAATGTGCGATAATCACTCCCCTTTGAATTTTACTAAATGGTCCAACTCCCTTCACAAGAACTTTAATAAATTATTATTAAATTAATATAGAAATTTAATTTCACTGAAAATTACTAGATGAACATTTGATGAATCCGAATATATAGATTTGAACCACTTCAATATATTAATTTTATCAATCAATGTTTGTAGACAAGACATTCTAATTCAGAGATATTCAGAGAAATATGGCAATCATTTCATTCAAAAACAAAAAATCAAAACCATTTTTTTTCTAGCACCTACTTTTTCCAAACCCTTATTAGTTTTTAGCTAAGCTAATATATAAGCAGTCTAAATAACCATTCTTTCTTGAAAAATTGACCTCCTAGTTCACAAATTAGTTTTCAAAATTTTGAGACAATGGACAAGGTACCTTTATAATAGGTAAAGTAAAATAAAGAGTCTACAAATCAATATCAAGATCGATAAAATTGATGAGAGAAATGATGATTCATTGTATCTATCCATCTTCTTCATCATCATCTAGAAACTTCTTTGGAATATGTATATTAGGTCTTTACCTAATCATCTCCTTGAATTTAATGGTCCAACTCATCAATCTTATCTTCAACACACTTTCCATCTCTACAGAAATCAACCGAGTCGGCTGGGAAGCATGATTTCCTTGAATTTATTCCCATAATATCACCTAACAATATCTTAATTTTGACACTAGGTCATAACTAAATTACACAGTTGTTGTAAATATTTTCACTCGACATCAATTATCTTTTGTGATCGATACTAATTCTCAATCAACACTAGATTTACTTGGAACTAACTGTAGCTCAATTGACACTAGCATCACTTGACATTCCTTAGCCTTTTACTCTATTGATCGAGATGGGTTAGCTTTCTTGGCATAAAAAATCACTTCTCTTTATAAAACTCTATCTAGTTAAATGTCCATTGTAACACCCTTTTCATAATTCAACCTTTCCTCTAGGTGCTATTGTTATCAGTGATTTCTCAAATCCTCTCCATCAATCAAATAGATATGACATTTAGATTAGGTAGCAATATGTCTTATCAAGAGATTTGACATCTATGACAAAACAATAATTGTTTGAATTGTAAGTTTACAATATATGCATGCTCTTCACTGCTTAAAAAAATCAAGGTTAGTTTCATACAAAGCCTTCATCTCATTAAAATCAATAAATTCAACCTTCATCTTGGTCAACAAAGATATTTGTCTACTCAATGCATCTATAAATTGATTTGTGACTTCTCTCTTATGCTTGATCATAAATATGAAATTCTCCAAATAATCAACCCACTTGATATGCCTCTAATTTCATTTATGATGACTTTCCAAATATTGTAAAGTCTTACGACCGGTATACAAAAAAAACTCCTTGGTTACTAAATAATGTCCCCACTGCTTTGTTAACCTCATAATGGTTTTTGACACTTGAGTTCCAACACACTTGATCACATTCCACATTGGAGCGGAGTACACCATGCATGCCGAGCTAGGAAAGACTTCAGGTGCCGAGTGATCTTCATGTGCCGAGTAGTTTTTAGATGCCAAGTGAAGATCAGATACCAAGTGAATTGTTAACAAGTACTGAGTAACATAAGGTGCCGAGTGTTAACAAGTGCCCAGTAACATAAGGTGCCGAGTGATACAGTTTTGTTTAGGTGTCGAGCTATCTAGGAAACAGCATGTGCTGAGTATCAGCAATACTTCAGGAGCCGAGTAACTCAGAATATCAGCATAAGAGTTTTTACTTGCACAAATTATGATGTAAACTATTTTTACAGCTGACATGAGGTAAATCTCGAAGGATTTAATGATGAGATCGAATCTTTTATTTTTCCTATGCAATCTACATGAAGCCAATACGAAAAATGATGAAGGCATGCAACCAATAGAAGAAGTGCAAATAATAAGCGAAAAGTGAAGATTGAATATGGATCATAGATCCATACCTAACCCTCAAATGTCTTTATAAGGAAGATGAAATTTCATTGTATATATATGAGTGAATGGATGAGGGTATGTAAGGACAATCTATTTTCAGAAGTGAGGGTTATCAGATCACAAAGGATCAAGATCAGAGAAAGCGAAAAAAGGTGCCTACATTCAACAATCAAGGATTGTAATCTACCAAGTTCATTATACCTAATACTTTCTAGCAATTGTATTAGAATGAAAATCCTATAGTGATAGGTTAGCTTAATAGCTACTTTGTAGATCCTCTAATTAGGTGATTAAATCCTTTAACAAGGTGACACTTCATGTAAAGTGTTTGAAAAGCCACTAACCTTGTCACTATTAATACAGTGTAAAGCCTTTAATAGGGCAGGCCTTTAACAGGGAAGACCATCAAAAGTGGTTGAACAATATTACTGCAGTAATTTTTGTGGGTATCATCCCCACCCCAGTTTTAACTTCTTATTTCTAGAGGGTTTCTGGGTTACCAAATTCCAGTGTTATGAGTTGTTGATGCATGTGTTTAGTTTCATGTTTACTTGATGTATTTACATGCATGCAATTTACTTTTAGTTAAAAGTTTTATTGGCTAAAGTGTGATACTTCTGATTCACCCCCCCCTAATAAGTATTCTTTCCATATTTGGATATTCCAACAATTGGTATCATGGCCAATCCAGGTTCTCACAAGGAAAAGCCTAACATCTTGGAGGAAAAGATCTAAAGATGGAAGCTTTCAAACTTGGATAGATCATTGAAAATCAGGTGATAGATGTGCAACTTGCTCTACATAGCTTGGAGGAATTTAGAAACAAGTTGAGAAACTCATTAAAAAAAAAGGAAGGATCTAGCCATTGCTGAAAATGATATACACTACAAGGAGATTGATACCACCAACATATTTTCCAATGGAGATACTCAAGAGTTTGATGCAGCAATAGCAGAACTGATGGAGAAAAATAAAGCTCAAGCGGAGGAGATAAGATCTCGCAAGATGGAACATGAATCATAGGCCATAACGATATGTGAAATTACTGAACACAAGAAAAGAGCAGTTGATGATAAATTCATGATGGAAAATGACAAAAGAAATCTTACAAACAAACTTGAAGAAAAATGTACTGAATTGACAAGGATCTCAAACATGTAGATGGATACACTTGCCCAAATGATGAACCTTCATCATGAACTCAATGTAAAAAATATTGAGATCTCTATTTTGAAGATGCAGAATGAACAAATGTAGAATGAATTGAACAGAGAAAAATAGGTAGAAGAGAATCTCAACAAGTCAAGTGGAGCCATCAAGTATTTTGAACAATTGTTGAAATCCCCAAAATCTTCCCATGATACATCAGGACTAGGATACAATAGCATTGAAGTTGGGGAATCATCAAAGAGTGCTGCACAAAGAAGTGACAAAGGTAAGAATTCAAAACCCACTTGTCATTACTGTAATAAGAAGGGGCATACAGCTAATGTGTGTAGGATTAGAAGATTCAATCAATCAAACACACCCAAAAATGAGAGTTTCTGTCACAAGTGCAACATGCAAGGACATATGACACACAATTGCAGATCCAATGTCACAAGGACTTAGAGATTTGATGGACATTATTATAATTGCAAAAAGTATGGACATAGGGCATTTGAATGCAGATCAAAACCTATGTGGACATCAAATCAACCAGCAAAAATAGAAGGGAATGAAAGTCATTATCATTGGGATTAAAATACTAGATATAGCTGTCATTATTGTCAAGAATATGGACATATACCACAAAACTGCATAAGAACACTTTTCAGAGGAAACTAAAAAAGATGGTTGAATCAAACTACATGTTTCAGTTGTTTGAAAATTAGTCATATCAGCAGAAACTATCCTACAATATCAAAGGCACCCAAGACTAAAGAAAACAAAGGAAAACAAAAGATTGATGTCAAAAATATAAGGGGGAAAATGAACAAGACTTGGAAAAAGAAAGATGAGTGCAACACATCAAGTGGAGAGATCACTTCACCCAATGGGTCAAGTGATCACACTTCATCAAACTAAGCATGAGAAGTACACTGGAGTGATATACAAAGCTATATCACACATCAGTCCCAAGTCAAAGAAGATAAACAAAGTATAAACCTACATGAAACAAGATGTCAAGCCAAAAACTAAATGTTTTTGCCGAGCTATCTTTGGATACCGAGTTAAACTCCAATAGATGTTGAGCTCCCAATAGCAACCGAGCTGATAACTGATGCCAAGTTGGATAACTCCAATGGAAGCCAAGCAAAGTGAAAATGTAGTGCAAGCTGAGTTAGGTTAAAATTTCTTCAGAAGTCGAGTTGGTAATTGAGCATTTAATGCGATGAAAATAGGGTATATTATCGTGATTTCAATTAGTTTTACTCATCGTGATCAAGAAGAAAAGAAGAAGAAAGAGAGCTGAACAACTTCATAGCAAGAATCTATCGTATCAAGCAGATTACAACTGCATTCAACATATTTTTCATCGATCTTGAGGTATTTTCATTTGTGTTGAGCTACGTAGTTTCGTATCCTTTTGTTGTGAAAACCCAAGATTGCATAAATGGCATCAAGATCGAAGAAAATTGAGGTAAAAGAGTCTTTTGAAGTGAAGTTAGTTTCAAATGAGGTCAAGCAACCTGATTTCTATCCTATACCTAAAGGTGCCTACAAAAATGACCTAGCCGGTGCTCTCTCCCAAATTCCCCCAAAAGTTGTAATGGTCCAAGACGTGAGAAAATGTTACAACTGTAAGATAGGAGCCCTAGGAGACATGGAAATAAGACAAGCCTATGAGAAACTGTGTGTAGATGGAGTCTTGAAAGATGAATTCAAAATCGTTGAAAGAAAGGGTTTGATCTGAGTTTTAAGCTTTCCCACTATATTCAAAATAGAATGGATTAGACTTGTGCTAAGCAGAATTCATGGTGGAAATTTGTGGTTAGAAGATATTCCCATCAAATTCACCAAAGAAATCATACATAGAGTAACAGGGTACCCAACCCTAGATCAGTACAAAACCCTGAGAAGTGAATCAAAGGAGGTTATTGAAAAGAACACTGGTGCCTAGTGGAACAAAAAAGGAATGACAATTCACACCATACAGGATCCTCTAGTTGAGTTTGTTGTTAGAGTCATCACGCATAAATTCTACCAATCTAGTACACTCAACAGTGTACCATGTATTGCAGTAGATGTAGGCTACAAATTGGTGAAAAAGGATCATACTTATGATCTTGTAGAACTACAACTACAACAGATCAATGAAAACCTAGCTGCCATAAGAAGAACAAAGGGCACTCAATGCAAATTTGGAGCAATCCTAGTTTGCATACTCTTTTATGTTTAGAATGAGTTTCCTTCTTTTGGCAAAGTGGCATGGAGGAATGACAGAACCATCATTGCCCAAATTAATGAATATATAGAGCAAATGGGAGAAAATTTTGATACCTTGATGACAAGCTATTTTGAGGATTTCAAGAAATCCATGAAGCAAAGATGAAGGATACCAGTTTCCTTAGTGGAAAAACATACTAATGATATATTTTTCTTAGTTGACATTGATTTTACCTATATTCAAGCAGTAATACCAAGAGTGAAATGGCTAAGGCCATTTAGATATCAAATTAATATTGATGAGGCATCTGCAGCAATAACCGCATTATTGGCAGAAGAAATAGATAAAAGTGTTCCACATTTTGGCACTTATGATGTGGTAAGATCAAAGATAAACATGGAATTAAAAACTGATTCCACATTGAAGAAGAAAGACAAATTATTAAAGAAGATTAACAAGAAATTTGGTAAAGAAATTGAGGCTGAAGCAGAAGAAGAAGAAGATGATAGTGATGATGAAGATGAGAAATAAAAAGGGCCAATGGAATTAACTCAAGGACTTGGAGAAGACAAGGAGAAAGGTGCAGAGGAAGAAGAAGCCAAGGAAGCACCAACTGAAGCTGAGCCAAAGAAGAGAAAGGCAACCAAACAGTCTTCAGCTAAGCCCAAATCAAAGAAAGCTACCACACCATCACCTCAAAAGCCAACAACACGAGCAGCAACAAGGGCCTCCACTCAAAAGGCTAAAGCGGAAGTTACAAAGAAGAAACAAATCAAGGAAACATAGGAAGAGCCAAGGAAATGAAGAAGATATGTGGCTCAACCTGACACTGATGAAGAAGACCAATCTGAAAAGGTAAGCCATTCTTCAGTTGATACCTTATGTAAAAAGATTGGAAATGGTGACTTAAGTAATTTAAATAAAGTTGATTTTAGTAAATTTACTAAAGAAGAACAGAATAAGATACAAGAAACAATTTATGGAATTATGGCACAGTTCAAGTACACTCCACTTGAACTAGATGGACAATTGCCAAAAGAACTGTCAAAAATTGTAGAAGACAGATGGCATTTTTGTTTGAAAATGGAGAAGGAGATGAGGGAATCAACCCTAGCAAGTGTATTGTTGGATTTGACTAGGGAAAAAGTAAAGAATGTAGTCAAAAGGCATAATAATAGGTTTACACCTAAATACAGGGCATTCTTCATACTCCAAAATAGGATGGAAGAAATTGTTCAAAGAACAATGAAATCATGGAAAAACTTGTACAAAAAGATTGAAGATTTTCTTGAAGAAGAATACAAGGAAGAAGCTACTACTCCACTAGAAGAGAGGAGAAAAAGGAGAGAAGAGAATATAGCAGAAGAGAAGGAAGAAGAAGAGAAGAGGGAAGAAGAAAAGAAAGATGAAGAGGAGGAAGAGACACAAAAATAGGATATAATGGGAACAATTGAGCAAGAGCAGCAACCAGAATAGAGTGTGCAAGACACACAATTGCCACCCCCTAGCCCTCCTTAAGCATCTATCTCACCTGCAGACACTGTAACTATTACTAATGTTCCCGATACTTCTGGTCAGAATATCAATCCATTAACTGCAGAAGATCTTAAAAGAATTCTTGACCAATCTACACAACAAGCAATATTATGTGCAGATCCAGTATTTGTCAGTATAGATGAATTGCAAAAACTAGTAGAAAGTACAGTCAAAGATAAGGTGAATCCACAAGAACCACCTTCTATCATCTCTACAACTACTAGTAGTCAATTTCAAATGCCAACAAGCATAGTTGATGCTGCAATACAAAAGCCAAGTGTAGCTGTAGAAAAAGGAACAAAACAAACAGGATAGACTATTACATCTGATCCTACAGCACAAACACAAGGTGCAATTCCCAAGATTACAATAACTAATCATGGTAGACAGAAGGAGGAGGAAATAGTGAAAACCCCTAAAGAACAGGAGGCAATACAAACATTAATAGATTTTCCTACCTCGAGAACTCCTTCACACCAGCCATTGCAAATATCTATACCAACTTCTAGTACTACCAGAGTTGCAAGGGTACTTCACTATGGAGACCTTGAATTAGATGAGGAGATAGTCATACTAAGCTATGACTCAAAATTAATAACCATTGATCAAATTAATGAGGTGCAGGATGCACTGAATAGGAGGAAAAGATAGGAGATACTCAGGAAGGAGTATTAACAAAAGCAAACACTATATGAGATTAAGGACATCTTTATGGAAGCCTTCAGTGTGCAATTACTAGATGAGTCAAAGCATATCACGGAGCAATTAACAGATATTATTGACCAGGCGACAAATGAAGACCTAGAAACAAATGCAAAACTTATGGAATGGTTAGAAAGAAAATTTTAGGGGAAAGTGAATGAGAAAATATCAAGTTAAATTGCACTTTCACAAGTTGAATTGGAAAAGCTTATTTATAAAGTGAAAAAGGTACTTGAGAATATATTCTCATTGTACAAAAAGTTGTGTGATTTTTTATACTTCACACAAGAAACAAGCCAAAAGATACTGAGCTTGGAAAGAAATTTAAACATTTCAAGCATACAACTACCTAAAGATCCAGCTCAAAGTGAGAAGCATTTTTCTCAATCGCTTCACACTCACAAAGAAATAGCTGTATTAATAGCAGATGAGGCTAATATCAAGGCCAAATTAATACAGCTCCAATCCTCCATTACCCCACATTTAGAGATACTCCATAAAGAGCAAGTATATGCTGAAACTATTCTCAAGAAAGACTCAAATCTTTCTACATCAGATGGACTTATTCATCTTGTTGCCGAGACTACCATCCAGCATAAGTCACTGGAAATGCTTTGAACAATTGGGATGTAGCTCTTAGGATGATTATGGAGGTAAACAACACATTTTTTGCTAAATATGGTCTTAACCCTTAAATATTCTTTGACATAAGTGTCAAAAAGGGGGAGAAAAGAGACATAATAGGGGGAGATACAGCTATTATGAGATGAATTAATGGGGGAGAAAAGATACAAAGGAGGAGCATGATATACAGACAAGGCATAATCAACTCAGGGGGAGTTACAATTTTTTTTGAGGTATATATATTGTAAGCTACAAATTTTGATCAAGTTTTCTTTAAACTTTGTATATACAAATTAGATTAGTAAATGTACTCATAAGGTTAGTTAAGTTTTTTTGTCACTCATGTCAAAGGGGGAGATTGTTAACCTCATAATGGTTTTTCACACTTGAGTGCCAACACACTTAATCACATTCCACATTGGAGCTGAGTACACCATGCATGCCAAGTTAGGAAAGACTTTAGGTGCTGAGTGATCTTCATGTGCCGAGTAGTTTTCAGATGCTGAGTGAAGATCAAATACCGAGTGAAGAATTAACAAGTGACGAGTAACATAAGGTGCCGAGTGATATAGTTTTGTTTAGGTGCTGAGCTATCCAAGAAACAACATTTGCCAAGTATCAGCAATACTTTAGGAGCCGAGTAACTCAGAATATCAGCATAAGAGTTTGTACTTGCACAAATTATGATGTAAACCATTTTTACAGCCGACATAAGGTAAATCTAGAAAGATTTAATGATGATATCGAATCTTTTATTTTTCCTATGCAATCTACATGAAGCCAATACGAAAAATGATGAAGGCATGCAACCAATAGAAGAAGTGCAAATAATAAGCGGAAAATGAACATTGAATATGGATCATAGATCCATACCTAACCCTAAATCCTCAAATGTCTTTATAAGGAAGAAAAAATTTCATTGTAAATATATGAGTGAATGGATGAGGGTATGTAAGGACAATCTATTTTCAAAAGTGAGGGTTATCAGATCATAAAGGAT